>CANIUD010000036.1:900000-1232500 GCA_947470075.1 Closterium sp. Yama58-4
ACATTAGGAAGTTACCTGGTGAGGGCTGAACTGCATCGTAGAGGACAAGTGACGAGTTACAGTGCAATCATACGACCCGAACCAGAGGGTCAGTCAGAACAAAGCTGTACAGGTTTTTGCATGTACATTGAGTGTGTTGCCGTACAATTGTCATTCCTGTCTGAGATGGAACTCTCCGCCCTACAGCCGCCATGGCCATGGCCAGTTGCTTTAACAGACACAATGTCCTTCAATACTGAAACGAGTTTACTCTTCCAATGCACGGCTTTAAGCTCTACCCACTGGTGGTGTTTTAGTGTTCATTACAGGAACCTAAGCACTACTTTTTTTTAGTACCAGGCTACTGTCATTGGTACACTCGTCTTCAAACCAAGGATATGCACATGGTTCTGTTCCAAGCTCGAGGTGCTATGGGATTTCCCATCGATATCAAGGTGGCCTGTCAGTCCCTAGGGGGACCTTGGTCTTGCCTGTTGTGGACCTGCAGAGCTTTGTTTTCAAGCATCAACGATATAAGTTTCAAACGGAGGCAGCAAAGGTGCTCAGATCAGCTTGCTACTCAGCCATTACATGGCTGTCAAGCATTTTTCATCATAGCACAATGGCGAAAGTTCGGAACAACAAGAGCAACAAGAAGTCAGGCGACAATGCTCGTGAAAAGGAAGGAACTGACATACCTGGCGTACCTGTGAAGGACTCAACTGGAGCTGGAAAGCCACCCTCAGGACCTGCGTCTGCTCTAGTGATCGGCCCTTTTGAAGCCCTCCTGGATCTGCAAAACGAGACTGATCGGGACATGAGCTCCAGCGGAAAGGAATCTGCCGGCGAAGGGGAGTTAACTGACAGCGCTCCGAAGCCTGATGCTGAAGACGGAGCACAAGCGGAGGCTAACGCGAAAGTCAATGCACCTGAGGAGGATGATGTGCCGTCGGCGGATCCACTGGAAGACGAGGATGACTGTTACCTGAGCGATGACTCAGATGAGCACCTGGAACCGGATTCGCTGAATAGTGTTATTGCTCTAAAACGTTTTTCACTAACGCTACTGGTGTCGTTTGCCAGGAAAGTTGAGGTTACACGTGCTGCAATGTTGGATGACTGGAAGGAGCATCTGACGCTAGAGGTGCTTCAGACGACCACTTACCAAGACCTTACGGCGATGTACTTTTCCGGAACGCGCTACGGCCAGCTTCAAGTTACTTGTAACCATGTCTAAGATGCAAACTTTGTCTGGAACCAAGTCATCCGTCATGAGTGCGTGAATGGAGACTTCATCGACCTTCCTGGTAGCACCCGGAAGACGCGCGCTTCTTACGTGAGCGGGTGCTGAACCCCACGGCCAAGGAGATTGTCGTTAATGGTGTACCGGCGGAGATAACGGCGGAGCTGATTCTCCGCCTTCTGGTGGTGTCAAAGCTGGTTAAGCGTGGCAGGAGTGCTTTCGCCAGTGGTTTCGGCTTCCATCGGACAGTGGACCCGGTAACTGGGTTGGAAACCGACCGTATTCGTGGCCTGATCATCCCGCAGGCTGATGACGAGTACCGCTGGAGGTATTTCGTAGAAGATCCTACCATAGGAAAGCGGTATCTGCTTCATTACCCATCACTGACCTGCGATTTCTGCGGCGGCCACCATATGTCGCGCTATCATGACCGATATGTCACCCTGAGGCAGGAGAACTTCAACAACTAGAACCTGTCTGTTAAAAAGGTTCACGAGATGAATGATTTAAGCAATGCAGCACCTTATCTAACGACGACGCAAGTCATGCCGCTCGCTTTTCCTCTATTACCTTGTACTGACGGATGTTTGGTCCTCCCCCCGCGCAGCTGCGTCCCTGAAAGCATCAGATCTTCTGAGGTGCATCATGAAAGACTCGGCTGTTGTACTCACCTCCACAGGTGGTGCGCGGGAGGAATGGGTTTGTGTTCAGACGATCTGCGAAAAAGGCACAGGGGAATCGCTTCGAAATCTACTCATATCGCCTCGGCCCGTCACAAAGGAGGGTTGAAGAAAGAAGGATTAGCAACGCGTGCCAGTGTCTCCTTACAGAAGCTGTCTGCGTTCAACAAGGAATACTCCACCATGCCGGCGAAGTAGCTTGTACCAGTGTTGGCTGTTTACATCAGCGCAGAGTAGCTCGGCGTCTTGGCCCGCACGAAGGAGCTTCTCGAATAACATGCCAGAGTGGTTGTGAAGCAATGTCAGTATGGGAGCTCAGATGTGAGAAGGCACTTCAAGAGTTCCGGGGGATTGTAGTAGGTGGAGCAGTGGTTAGTATCTCACTTGCATCAGCTGTACTTTGTGGTGTCTTTCTTGCAACACGCTTTCTTGAACGGTGGATGGTGCTCCCATCAGGGGAGAGAACATCAACAAAGAAACCAGACCTGTGGATGAATGGGGGGTCCAAATCAGTGGATTAATGGATAAAAGACACCAATTCAATATTGGCTCGCTCAATGTCAATGGCTTGGGCAGCGCGGAGAAAAGGGAATGCTTGCAAGAATGGCTTAACAAGTCAAGAAGGGTGGTAGTACTTACGGACACAAGGCTGAAGGAGGACCACAAAATCTGGACCCAAACAAGGTCGGAAGCGAGAGCGGTTGCATCGGTGGCAGAGACGGCGGGAGGAGTGGCCGTGCTGAGCTTCAACAAAGAGGTTGTCTTCAGTGATGTGCGGACTCATGAGTCAGGGAGACTGCTTGCAGTGACGGTGAGCTGGAGAGAGCTGTCATGGACGCTGGTAGCAGCATACTTCCCTGCACAAGCAACAACAAGGGGTGCCTTCTTCAGGGATTGTTTGTCAGGTTTTATGAGCTCGCTGCCGAACACAGGACACCTGTTACTGACGGGAGATCCAAATGTGGTGGCAGACCCAATCATGGATAAGACTTCGACGGGAGGCTCGGATGCTGAGAACAACAGAATATTGGAGATCTGCTCCAGCTAGGATCTCAGGGACGCCTTCAGGACGCTTTACCCGACGAAGCTGGAATATACCTTCTTGGCGAGACCTACGATGACGAGCTCACGCATTGATCGAGCGCTGGTGTCGCTCTCGATGCTGTCTCTGGTGGCGGATGCGTATCATAGGGTGTTATAGATTAAGGACTGAGTCTACAAAGATTAGGAGCCAAAATTTCTCAAAATCGTTGGCTTGAAAATCTGGACAGAAACCGCGACTTTACAAGAAACGTCGTCGACAAAAATTGCACCGTTCGAATTATCTCAAACTCGATTATGTTGTAGCTCTAGACCGTAGCTACATTTCCCAATTTGAATCGTGTCAAAAGGTGGAGTAAATCTCGAGTTATCAATGTCGGCGAACTAGGGGGTATGCTGCCACATAGAAACTTAACTCACTCACAATAGTTCTCACAAGTTCACAAGAGTTAGAGTAGCACTAAACCAGGTGGGAGGGAAGAGGAGGACGAGAGGCGAGGTCCCAAGGGAGTCCCCAACCAAGGAAACCCCATGCCACACAATTCCCCTCTCCATAGACAACCCCACTTTCACATTTGTCACTTTCCCAACTCATGCCATCCACCTCAACCCACTTGGCCACACTTGCCAACCTGGTTTGGCTTCTCCCAACCACTTGGCAGCATCTACAGTGATGGGACCGAATTTCCCAACCCCAAAAGTCTATACCCCTTATGGAGCAAACCCCACAACTTCCCATAGTCGCCGCAACCAAAGTACAGAAAGCATACGAACTCCAACGTTCGTAACTTTCTTGATCTTGCTCCGATCGCGACGATTCTTGGTTCGTCGGGAAGCTCTTGAGCAGAGCAAGAAATTACTTCAGATATCTGCTCAAGCCAAAACGACATTCACACACACTCAGAAAATCCAAACCGCGCAAAACACAAATTCTTGCACACGCTCACATCACGCATGCAACACACGAACACATGATGGGAGGCAGACAGACGTGAATGCATATGATTGCATCATATAACAAACTCCCCCTATGGCTGCCAACCATCATTCCACATGTCATAGCTCAAGCATGCACCCTCAATGCACACTTATCCCAGCCAGTTTCATGCCCTTCCAATGCTCAGGTTCTGCCAGGCGCTTGGTGAGAATGTCAGCCGCCTGCTGCTGGGTCTTCACAATCTCCAGTCGCACCTCCTTGTCCAGGAGCCTCCTTGTCCAATGCCACTTAGGCCTGATGTGCTTTGTCAGGCCATGAAGACAAGCATTCTTCGCAAGCTTCACTGCCGACTCATTGTCACAAAATATCACAGTCGGCTCCCTCTGACCAACACCAATCTCCTCCAACAAACGCCTCAGCCACACCACCTCCTTTGCCCCATGATGCAGGGCCATGTACTCGGTCTCACACGAGGACAGCCCCACCTCGTTCTGCTTCTTGCTCCGCCAGCTCACTGCACCACCTCCAAAGAGGCACACATAGCCTCCAATGCTGGTGCCATCCGCCTTCACAGAGTTGAAGCTGGCGTCGGTGTAGCAAGTCAAGAGCATCTCCCCCTTGCTCAAGTCAGCTGCACCCCTCTGCAGCCTCTGTCGCACAGCACTGTACTCCAAGCCCACTGATGCTGTTGCGCTCACATAGCGGACCAACCTCTTGGCCGCTTCCAGCTGCTCATGACTGGGACGTGACACCACACTCGCAAGCCTGGATGTAGCAAACGCGACGTCAGGCCGCGTGTGGTTAGCCGCATAGTTGAGCGCCCCAACCATGGAATGAAACAGCTTCCTGTCACTCTCTCCCACCACCTCCTCATCAGCACAGGGCTCCACAGTGAACCCCGAAGGCAGTGGGGTGGCTGGCTTCCCTCCATCTTGCAGCCCATACTTCTCGGCCAGCCCCTCACAATACTTCCTCTGGTGCAACCTCAACACTCCCTTGTCGAGGTCTCTCTCCACATGCATCCCAAGGTAATACTTCACATCTCCCATCTTCGAGCACTTAGACAGCATCTCCAGCATCTCCTCCACACGCTCGATCATTGCAGACGACTCGGAGAAGAGCAGGATGTCGTCCACGTACACCAGGAGCATGAGGAACTCGTTCTTCTCTTGCAGCAGGAACAGGCTGTGATCACACTCGCTCTTCTTGAATCCCCCAGCCAGCAGTGTCTCCTCCAGCTTGTGGTACCATGCGCGAGGAGCCTGCTTCAGGCCATAGATGGCCTTCTTCAGCCTGCACACCCTGCCGCTCCCATCATCCAGCCCCTCAGGCTGCAGCATGTACAACTCCTCTAAGATGATCCCATTCAGAATAGCAGTAATGATGTCCATATGCTTGATCTCCTATCCACGGTTTGCAGCCATTGCCAGCATCGTTCTCAATGTAGTCCCTTTCCCCACAGGAGCAAAGATGTCGTCAAAATCCTTCCCCTTTGTCTGCTGGAACCCCTTAGCCACAAGCCTTGACTTGTAGCAGGTCAGCTCCCCATCAGGTCCGTACTTGTGCCTAAAAATAAGCTTGGAGGAAATGGCCTTCTTCCCAGGAGGCAGCTCACACAGCTCCCACGTCTCATTCTCCAGCAGAGAGTCGTACTCCTCCTTCACACTCTGCTTCCACTTCTCAGCATCGGGCCCACTCAAGGCCTCGGTAAGCGTCTTGGGCTCAGGGACGGCTGCCCAGTAGCAGTGCGCTATCTCCTCCTCATCACACTGCTCAGCCACACTCCCAGCCCTTACCACCTTTGGCTTCCCAAAGCTCGGGTAGGTAAGCCGGTTAGGAGGACGCACATCCCTCCTAGGACGGTCAGCCGCACGTTGCTGCTGCTGCTGCTGCTGCTGCTGCTGCTGCGGATGCTGCTGCTGCTGCTGCTGCTGCGGATGCTGCTGCTGCTGCTGCTGCTGCGGATGCTGCTGCTGCTGCTGCTGCTGCTCCTCCACCTCAGGTTCTTCCCCATCCTCAGTCACCCCAGAGATCTCCTCCCCCGACACGGAGACTTCCACCTGCCTTGAAGGCCGCTGCACTTCATCGGCCTCAATAATCAGCGGTGTCGTAGGGAGCTTCTACTGCTGCTGCTGCTTCCACTCCTTGTAGTACAAGGACTCGAGGAACTTCACATCCCTCGACACAGTCAGCTGCTGGCTGGTCAAGTCCCATATCAACCAGCCCTTGTGATCCTTGGCAAGCCCCAAATGCACACCCCATCTCCCAGAAGCTTCCAGCTTTCCCCTCTTCTCCTTAGGCACATGAAACACCACCATGCAGCCGTAGGCTCTCAGCATGTTGACTGCAGGTGCACTCCCATACCACTTGGTGTAGGGGATCCACTGCTTGTCCCCCACAGTCGCCAGCACCCTGTTCTTCACAACGACGACCTGCCGTAGTGCTGTCACCCAAAACGGATCCGGCAGCCCTGCACGCCCAAGTAGAGTGCGGGCACCTTCCTGCAGGGTCCGATTGAACCGCTCAGCCACGCCATTCTGCTGAGGGTTGTAGGGCACTGTGAGCTGATGCTGGATTCCCTTCTTCTTCAGCACCGCCTCAAAATCAGCGCCAATGGACTCGCCTCCATTGTCGATTCGGATCACTTTCTCCTTGTGTCCGCTCTCCCTTTGTGCTCTCGGCATCCACTCCTTGAGAACAGCCGCTGCCACATCCCCCTTAGTCTTGAGAGGGTAGACCCACACCGCACGCGTGTGGTCGTCCACAATGGTCAGGAAATAGCGGCTGCCCGAGAGCGAAGTGGCCCTCGTGGGGCCCACCACATCCATGTGCACAAGCGCGAGTGGTGCCTTGGCTGGTCCCGTGCTGCTGCTGAAGGGGAACTTGGTGAATTTCGTGTCAAGGCATGTTGGGCAGCTCCCAATCTCCTTCGCTGCCCCCTTCACCTCCAGCCCCTTCAAGCTCCCATCCTTCACCAACTTCTGCAGCATCGGAATGTTGATGTGGCACAACCTCTCATGCCACGTCTCCCAATCGGCCTCACCACTCCCAGATGAAGCCTTTGCCCATGCAGCCGTTGCATCCACACCAGCAAGCACCTCACCATGTGACTGCTGTGGCTGCTGCACCTTCTTGACTGCATCCAGGGTCCGAGCAGTTGGTGCAGTCACCTCTTCTCCCGCAGATGCTTTAGCCGCTGCCACTGCCTTTGCCGTTGCTGGTGGTTTCCCATTCCAAGGGATGATGGGCAGCTGCCATAGGTCCTTGATGCAGCTGCTCTTCTCCTCCAAATCCCACAGCAGCAACTTCCCAAGCTTCGCACGGCAGCTGGTTGGGCCGAACGTAACTTTGGCCTTGCTTTTCTGCAGTCGGCGCACAGAGAGGAGGTTAGCAGATAAACCTTCAACCAACAGCACATTTCCAAGCCCCACAAGTCCCCCATTGGCTCCCATCACCTTGGCATTCCCAACACCAATCACAGGGAGCAAAGCACCTGAAGCGGCAGCCACAAACTTGATCTTCCCAGGGGGTTTCACCTCATCAAGCAAATCTGCCCGCGGAGTCATGTGACTCGTGCAACCTGAATCGATCACCCAGTGAGTGAGGGGGTGCATCACAACCTTCCCAACCGAACCCACATCATCCTCACTCCCTTTCACTTCCTCAACCATGAGGAACAGCCCAGGGTCGGCTTTACCTTGTGCACCATCACCTTGTGCACCTGAACCTTGCACAGCACCACCTCGTGCGCGTTCACCACTTGGCGGCTTCATGCCTGGAGGCGCCCATCCCTCAGGCTGGCTGAAACACTTGAACCACGGGTGTCCAGCCTTCTTGCAGTACCAGCATGCACCCTCCATTCGGGTGCTCCCCCTGCCACCAGAGCTCCCATGCCCTTCGTTGTAGTCACCTCGGCCTCTTCCTCTGCCAAAGCCTCTCCCACGGCCTCGGCCTCTCCCTCCCCCTCTTCCTCTGCTGCCTCCTGCAGCTCCATACCCCTCAGCAGTTTTGTTGGCAGTGCCACCTGTTGTGATGCAACCATATGCATTCACGTCTGTCTGCCTCCCATCATATGTTCGTGCATTGCATGCGTGGTGTGAGCGTGTGCAAGAAATTTGTGTTTTTGCGTGGTTTAGATTTTCTGAGTGTGTGTGAATGTCATTTGGCTTGAGCAGATATCTGAAGTGATTGCTCTGCTCAAGAGCTTCCCGACGAACCAAGAATCGTCGCGATCGGAGCAATATCAAGAAAGTTACGAACGTTGGAGTTCGTATGCTTTCTGTACTTTGGTTGCAGCGACTGTGGGAAGTTGTGGGGTTGACTTTATATGGGGTACAGACTTTTGGGGGTTGGGAAATTCGGTCCCATCACTGTAGATGCTGCCATGTGGTTGGGAGAAGCCAAACCAGGTTGGCAAGTGTGGCCAAGTGGGTTGAGGTGGATGGCATGAGTTGGGAAAGTGACAAATGTGAAAGTGGGGTTGCCTATGGAGAGGGGAATTGTGTGGCATGGGGTTTCCTTGGTTGGGGACTCCCTTGGGACCTTCCCTCTCGTCCTCCTCTTCCCTCCCACCTGGTTTAGTGCTACTTCAACTCTCTTGTGTGTGTAACTTGAGAACATGTGAGAACAATTGTGATTGAGTTAAGCTTGTGGCAGCATACCCCCTAGTGCGCCGAAATTGATAACTCAAGATATACTCCATCATTTGATACGATTCAACTTGAAAATTGTAGCCACGGATTAGAGCTACAACACATATGAAATTGGTGGAGTTTTCACGGTGCACTTTTTGGCGACGACGTTTCTTGTGAAGTCGCGGTTTCTGTCCAGAATTCTAAGCCAACGATTTTGAGTTATTTGGGCACCTAATCTTCATAGACTCAGTCCTTAGTCTCTAACAAGTGGTATCAGAGCTGATTGAGGACTTTGTGGGGAGTCTACTGAAGTGTGAAGACCCTCTTAGACCCACCATGGCCTGTGGGCGTGCCTAAGTGGTGTTCTAGAGGTTGGGAGTGACTTCCGCTAAGGGGAAACTCTGCCGAAATTTCGTTGGCGCCGACACTTGTGGAAATTGTGTGGGACGTCGGTGTGGACAGCAAAAGGGGGGAGCTGAAACCTCTGATTGGGAGCAGAGGAGATGAGTGGAGAAGCAGCTGAGAAGAAGAGTGAACCGCCACCGTCCAAGATCGAGGCTTTGGACGGCTCCAATTATGAGGAATGGAGCGGGCGGATGCGGAGTGCTTTCAAGCGCTACAAGCTGCTGAAGATTGCGATGGGAGAGGAGAAGATACCCGAGGAAGGAGATGCCCGCGATCGGTGGATTGAGAAGAGCGCGGTGCTGTACGACCTCATCCTTCAATCAGTCAACAACGACATGTCTCAGCACATCAAGGATTTGGTGGAGCTCGATGACTCGGGACCGAAGGCGTGGAAGCTTCTACGCGACGTGGTTCAGCCCAACACGCTGCCGATGGTGATTGTGTTGGAGAAGGAGCTGGCTGCCCTCTCCATGAAGCCGGGAGACGATGTGAAGCCGGTCCTTGACAAGATCAAGGACACCTATGCGAGGATGGCAGCGGCGGGCAGCAAGGTGTCGGAGATGCAGCAGTGCACCAAGATCATCTCGGTGCTCGACAACTCATGGGACAACCTCATCCCCACCCTCAACGTTCAGCAGGACAAGTGGACGCCTGAGTGGCTACGGCAGCAGATCCTGCAGGAGGACTTCCGCAGGCGCCACACGGGAGGTGGTGCTGCCAACAAAACTGCTGAGGGATATGGAGCTGCAGGAGGCAGCAGAGGAAGAGGGGGTGGGAGAGGCCGAGGCCGTGGGAGAGGCTTTGGCAGAGGCAGAGGCTGAGGTGACTACAACGAGGGGCATGGGAGCTCTGGTGGCAGGGGGAGCACCCGAATGGAGGGTGCGTGCTGGTACTGCAAGAAGGCTGGACACCCGTGGTTCAAGTGTTTCAGCCGGCCTGAGGGATGGGCGCCTCCAGGCATGAAGCCGCCAAGTGGTGAACGCGCACGAGGTGGTGCTGTGCAAGGTTCAGGTGCACAAGGTGATAGTGCACAAGGTAAAGCCGACCCTGGCTTGTTCCTCATGGTTGAGGATGTGAAAGAGAGTGAGGATGATGTGGGTTCAGTTGGGAAGGTTGTGATGCACCCCCTCACTCACTGGGTGATAGATTCAGGTTGCACGAGTCACATGACTCCGCGGGCAGATTTGCTTGATGAGGTGAAACCCCCTGGGAATATTAATTTTGTGGCGGCCGCTTCAGGTGCTTTGCTCCCTGTAATTGGTGTTGGGAATGCCAAGGTGATGGGAGCCAATGGGGGACTTGTGGGACTTGGGAATGTCCTGCTAGTTGAAGGTTTATCCGCTAACCTCCTCTCTGTGCGCCGGCTGCAGAAAAGCAAGGCCAAAGTCACGTTCGGCCCAACCAGCTGCCGTGCAAAGCTTGGGAAGTTGCTGCTGTGGGATTTGGAGGAGAAGAGCAGCTGCATCAAGGACCTGTGGCAGCTGCCCATCATCCCTTGGAATGGGAAACCACCAGCAACGGCAACGGCAGCGGCAGCGGCTAAAGCAACTGCGGGAGGAGAGGTGACTGCACCAACTGCTGGGGCCCTGGATGCAGTCAAGAAGGTGCCCTCAGCAACCACAGCAGCCTCATGGTGAGGTGCTTGCTGGTGTGGATGCAACAGCTGCATGGGCAAAGGCTTCATCTGGGAGTGGTGAGGCCGATTGGGAGACATGGCACGAGAGATTGTGCCACATCAACATACCGATGCTGCAGAAGTTGGCTAAGGATGGGAGCTTGAAGGGATTGGAGGTGAAGGGGGCAGCAAAGGAGATTGGGAGCTGCCCTACATGCCTTGAGACGAAATTCGCCAAATTCCCCTTCAGCAGCAGCACGGGACCAGCCAAGGCACCACTCGCGCTTGTGCACATGGATGTGGTGGGCCCCACAAGGGCCACTTCGCTCTCGGGCAGCCGCTATTTCCTGACCATTGTGGACGACCACACGCGTGCGGTGTGGGTCTACCCTCTCAAGACGAAGGGGGATGTGGCAGCGGCTGTTCTCAAGGAGTGGATGCCGAGAGCTCAAAGGGAGAGCGGACACAAGGTGAAGGTGATCCGCACCGACAACGGGGGAGAGTTCATTGGCGCTGATTTTGAGGGGGAGCTGAAGCGCAAAGGGATCCAGCATCAGCTCACAGTGCCCTACAACCCTCAGCAGAACGGCGTGGCTGAGCGGTTTAATCGGATCCTGCAGGAAGGTGCCCGCACTCTACTTGGGCGTGCAGGGCTGCCGGATCCGTTTTGGGTGACTGCACTGCGGCAGGTCGCCCTTGTGAAGAACAGGGTGCTGGCGACTGTGGGGGACAAGCAGTGGGTCCCCTACACCAAGTGGTATGGGAGTGCACCAGCAGTCAACATGCTGAGAGCGTTCGGCTGCATGGTGGTGTTTCATGTGCCGAAGGAGAAGAGGGGAAATGGGGTGTGCACTTGGGGCTTGCTAAGGATCACAAGGGCTGGCTGATATGGGATTTGACCTGCCAGCAGTTGACTGTGTCGAGGGACGTGAAGTTCCTCGAGTCCCTGTACTACAAGGAGTGGAAGCAGCAGCAGCAGCAGAAGCTTCCTAAAACACCGCTGATCATTGAGGCCGATGAGGTGCAGCAGCCCACGAGGCAAGTGCAGGTCACTGTCTCAGAGGAGGAGATCTCTGGAGTGACTGAGGATGGGGGAGAACCTGAGGTGGAGGAGCAGCAGCAGCAGCAGCAGCAGCAGCAGCAGCAGCAGCAGCAGCAGCAAGATGCTCCACCGCGTGACCAACGTCCGCATGACCGTCCTAGGAGGGATGTGCGCCCTCCTAACAGGCTGACCTATCCCAGCTTTGGAAAGCCAAGTGTGGTACCTGCTGGGAGTGTGGCTGAGCGAATGAATGAGGATGAGATAGCCTATTGCTGTGGGGCTACACTAAGAAGGTTTGGAGAATAGTGCCCTGACAGATGCTCCAGAGGGGTGCTGCAGACTTGAGCAAAATGGAGATGTTGGAAGTGGGATGTTGAAAGGAGATGACTGTCCATTGGGATGAGTGTTGGAAGTGCATGAAGCTTGCTGGAATGAGCGTGCATTAAGGGTGCATTCATGAGCTGAGGCATGTGGGATGATGGTTGGCAGCCAGAGGGGGAGTTTGTTGTGATGCAACCATATGCATTCACGTCTGTCTGCCTCCCATCATATGTTCGTGCATTGCATGCGTGGTGTGAGCGTGTGCAAGAAATTTGTGTTTTTGCGCGGTTTGGATTTTCTGAGTGTGTGTGAATGTCATTTGGCTTGAGCAGATATCTGAAGTGATTGCTCTGCTCAAGAGCTTCCCGACGAACCAAGAATCGTCGCGATCGGAGCAATATCAAGAAAGTTACGAACGTTGGAGTTCGTATGCTTTCTGTACTTTGGTTGCATCGACTGTGGGAAGTTGTGGGGTTGACTTTATATGGGGTACAGACTTTTGGGGGTTGGGAAATTCGGTCCCATCACTGTAGATGCTGCCATGTTGTTGCGAGAAGCCAAACCAGGTTGGCAAGTGTGGCCAAGTGGGTTGAGGTGGATGGCATGAGTTGGGAAAGTGACAAATGTGAAAGTGGGGTTGCCTATGGAGAGGGGAATTGTGTGGCATGGGGTTTCCTTGGTTGAGGACTCCCTTGGGACCTTCCCTCTCGTCCTCCTCTTCCCTCCCACCTGGTTTAGTGCTACTTCAACTCTCTTGTGTGTGTAACTTGAGAACTTGTGAGAACAATTGTGATTGAGTTAAGCTTGTGGCAGCATACCCCCTAGTGCGCCGAAATTGATAACTCAAGATATACTCCATCATTTGATACGATTCAAATTGGGAATTGTAGCCACGGACTAGAGCTACAACACATCTGAAATTGGTGAAGTTTTCACGGTGCACTTTTTGGCGACGACGTTTCTTGTGAAGTCGCGGTTTCTGTCCAGAATTCTAAGCCAACGATTTTGAGTTATTTGGGCACCTAATCTTCATAGACTCCGTCCTTAGTCTCTAACACCACCTCCCGTGTGCCGCCAGCGGAAATCCTCCTGCAGGATCTGCTGCCGCAGCCACTCAGGCGTCCACTTGTCCTGCTGAACGTCGAGGGGGGGGATGAGGTTGTCCCACGAGTTGTCGAGCACCGAGATGATCTTGGTGCACTGCTGCATCTCCGACACCTTGCTGCCCGCCGCTGCCATCCTCGCATAGGTGTCCTTGATCTTGTCAAGGACCGGCTTCACATCATCTCCCGGTCGCATGGAGAGGGCCGCCAGCTCCTTCTCCAACACAATCACCATCGGCAGCGTGTTGGGCTGAACCACGTCGCGTAGAAATTTCCACGCCTTCGGCCCCGAGTCGTCCAGCTCCACCAAATCCTTGATATGCTGGAACATGTCATTGTTCACGGACTGAAGAATCAGGTCGTACAGCACCGCGCTCCGCTCAATCCATCGATCGCGGGCATCTCCTTCCTCAGGCATCTTCTCTTCTCCCATCGCAAGCTTCAGCAGCTTGTAGCGCTTGAAAGCACTCCGCATCCGCCTGCTCAATTCCTCATAGTTGGAGCCGTCCAAAGCCTCGATCTTGGATGGTGGCGGTTCACTCTTCTTATTAGCTGCTTCTCCACTCATCTCCTCTCGGCAGAGTTTCCCCTTAGCGGAAGTAACTCCCAACCTCCAGAACTCCACTTAGGCACGCCCACAGGCCATGGTGGGTCTAAGAGGGTCTTCACACTTCAGTAGACTCCCCACAAAGTCCTCAATCAGCTCTGATACCACTTGTTATAGATTAAGGACTGAGCCTACAAAGATTAGGAGCCAAAATTTCTCAAAATCGTTGGCTTGAAAATCTGGACAGAAACCGTGACTTCACAAGAAAAATTGTCGACAAAAATTGCACCGTTCGAATTATCTCAAACTCGTTTATGTTGTAGCTCTAGGCCGTAGCTACATTTGACAATTAGAATCGTGTCAAAATGTGGATTAAATCTCGAGTTATCAATGTTGGCGCACTAGGGGGTATGCTGCCACATAGAAACTTAACTCACTCACAATAGTTCTCACAAGTTCACAAGAGTTAGAGTAGCACTAAACCAGGTGGGAGGGAAGAGGAGGATGAGAGGCGAGGTCCCAAGGGAGTCCCCAACCAAGGAAACCCCATGCCACACAATTCCCCTCTCCATAGACAACCCCACTTTCACATTTGTCACTTTCCCAACTCATGCCATCCACCTCAACCCACTTGGCCACACTTGCCAACCTGGTTTGGCTTCTCCCAACCACTTGGCAGCATCTACAGTGATGGGTTCGAAATTCCCAACCCCAAAAGTCTATACCCCTTATGGAGCAAACCCCACAACTTCCCATAGTCGCCGCAACCAAAGTACAGAAAGCATACGAACTCCAACGTTCGTAACTTTCTTGATCTTGCTCCGATCGCGACGATTCTTGGTTCGTCGGGAAGCTCTTGAGCAGAGCAATCACTTCAGATATCTGCTCAACCAAAATGACATTCACACACACTCAGAAAATCCAAACCGCACAAAACACAAATTCTTGCACACGCTCACATCACGCATGCAACACACGAACACATGATGGGAGGCAGACAGACGTGAATGCATATGATTGCATCACATAACACATGGCGGCTCCGGTGGGATTCACAGATAATTGGTTCGGGGTTACCACCGTGTTGGCTGCAACAACAGGAGAGGAGTGCGGCCCTTGGCTATGGAGAATGCATGGTACGCAAGCAAGAAATCTGGGAGTGCGGAAAATGATACAAAGGGTGGTGCAAAGTCAGACCGAAAAGGGCGGCAAGAGGCTGCAAACCACTCTCACCATGCTGCAGGCCAGCCTGAAAGCCCACATCAGGGAAGAGAGGAAAAGGATCAGAAGAACGATCACACATCTGGAATATAGAGTAGCAGCGCTGTGGCAAGAGTTTATGGCGGACATAGGATAGGGGAATAAGTATGATGAGTTAGTGAAGTTTGAAGCGCAGCTGAATTTGTATAGAGACAGCAAGAGGAAAAGGAAAAAAACGATGGCTGGTGTGGGGGAAGACATGGAAGGAGAGATCACGACGAAATTTCTAACACGGAGAATAACGACGAGGAAAATGAAGACGACGATAAAGGCGATACAGTATGAAGGGAGAGTCTTCGAGGGGAAGAGGGAAGTGCTGACGGCGGCATCGGACTTCTTCTCCAAGCTGTTTCAGGAAAAGGGGCAAGATGTGGAGCTGGAGGAGTGGCCAATGGACCCCCGGAAAGTACTGAACGAAGAGGGTGTGCGTCGGCTGGCAGGTCCTTGGTCGGAAGCGGAGGTGAAAAAGGCGATGAAAGAGCTCCCGTGAGGAAAGGCACCGGGAGCAGATGTACTGCCGAAAGAGCTTCTGGAGGATAACTGGGATCTGCTGGGTGATGTCGTAATGGATTTCATGAGGGAGTTTGAATCATCCGCGAAACTCCCGAAGAGCTTTTCGACTGCCGTAACGATCCTGCTCCATAAGAAGGGGGAGAAAGCGGACTTATGAAACTATCGCCCGATTACGCTACTGAGTGCGAAATACAAAATTGTTGCAAAGCTGCTGGCGAACAGAATGAAAAAGGAGCTGCTGCAAGTCATTTCGGAGAACCAATTTGGCTTTTCCCCCTGCAGAAGGTTAGCAGATGCGGTAATAGTGGTGGCAGACACGGTTGATGCAGCGGTGCTGGGGAAAGAAGACTGGTACTTACTGCTGGTTGATTTTCAGTAGGCTTACGACTCAGTGTCGCGCAACTTCCTTTTTCGTACGCTTGATCGGATGGGCTTTCTGAAGGTCTTCATTGAATGGGCCAAGGGACTCCATGATCAGGCAGCGACGCAACTCCTGCTCAATGGGTGGTTGGGGGAGAGCGCTGTGGAGTCAGGAGTAAGACAGGGCTGCCCACTAGCGCCGTACCTGTTCATCTGCGCAGCAGAACCTCTAAGTCAGGAAGCAAGGGGAAAGAAGTTGGGATTGAGGAAAAGAGGGAAAGGGGAGCTAGCGTACCTGGGATACGCAGATGACACGACGATTATACTACAAGGCAAAGAGCAGCTTGGAAAGGCACAGAAGCTGTTAGATGACTTCAGTGTAAGGTCGGGGTTGAAGGTTAACCAAGCGAAGTCGACAGTGGTGCTGTTGGGGAAGAACAGACTACTCCCGCCACACGCAGACACGAACTTCAACTGGGTAGAGAGAGGCAAACCGGAGAGATTGTTAGGCATTTGGGTGACTTCGGACGGAAATGCAGAGCCGACATGGGAAAAGGCGCTAGTACGGGTCAACACGATATTGCGCAATTGGGAAAAGCTGCACCTGACCACATCGGCGACAGTAACAGTTCTGACGACGGTGATCCTCTTTCAGGCGCAGATATATCAACCGCCGAAGCAGATATGGAAGAAGATCCTAAAGCTGTGTCATAATTTTATATCGAAAGGGTGTGCGGATGAGGAGAAACACTTCATTCTCTGGAGCGAGTTCCTGGCACACCTGGGAAGGAAGGAAGGGGGACTGGGGGTAATTAGCCCTACCGACAGAGTCAACAACCAAACGCTATGGAATCTAGCAGCAATCTTGATGGAGCGGAACCCAATGAAGCAGTGGCTGACGGAAAGGGCGGCAAACATGCCGCTGGGCTGGGCAACGTTGCTGGCACACAAGGCCATTCTGGCGGAGTGGAAGGGTGGCAGTGAACGATGGAAGTCGCTGGTGCCACTACTGTGGGAAAAGCACCTGCCAAAGCTGGCCGAGCCTGCAGATAGGTGGGAAATGGAACAAGAGCAGCTGTGGTTCAGCAACTGGATCCATTATCAAGGCGAAAGCCCTTTCGGGCGACAAAAAGGGCCAGAATGCTTGAAATGCATGAAGGTGGGTGACTTACAGCAGGAGGAGTATGAAGGGGGCTGGAAAGTAAAAGACCTGTGGACGCTGACCAAACAGACGTGAAGATCGACCACGACGAGATGGGCGTTAACGGCCTGGAAGGCAGTACCAGAAAGCTGGAAAAAGAAACTGCTCGCGAAGGTGACGGCGGCCAAGATTGCAGAAACCACTACCCTGGTCAGAGGCGGGAGAACGGCAGGAGGGAATCAGTGCTATCTACAAGTGGCGCTGGCGGAAAATGAAGAGTTGAAGTGCGAAAGGGTGGAAGTAGACAGCGATGGAAAGATCAAGCAGCTGGGAATCGGGTTTCAGCCACCATTGGTGCTAAGCATACTCACCCCAATGGTGTCCAGGGGAGGCTATGTGCTGGGACAGGCGGGTGACCCGCTGACACGCCTATGGGCCGCGTTCCTATGTACGGAGGGCAAACTAATGGCACAGAGGAAGCTGAGACATGCTCAAGAAGCCTGTTGGTGCAACCTACGCTTTGCACTCGGCTTGTTGTCCGTGTGCGTGTGCGTGCATGCGTGTGTGCATGGAGTGGTATGAGTGCATGAAATAATTATACATTTCATGCTTATAATGGTGTGTGAAAAAATGGGTCATGATGTCGAGTGTGTGTGTGTCAAGTCAATAGCGAGTTATCGCTAGCCGCGTGTTAATGCGGTCATTTGTGTCTCGTGCGCGGTTTCTATTTTGTCCTGTGTCGAACGTTCGGCGTGTCGCAGGTGTGTGCAGCAGACCCATCAAGAACTCGAGGATGAGTTTTGTGATGAAGAACCCGAGCCTTGGTTCAAGCTTCAAGTGATTTCGAAGCTCGCCAAAAGGGTACACCCCAAGATATTGAAGATAGTTACATTACAAAGTGTAGTGTAACATTCAAGTTGGTGTAGGCCCTTGTGGAGGGTAGTTTCGAGACCCTTCTTGGTTGGGGACAGTGTGGCACTATTCCCCATCACTGTAGCTCGGTTCTTGGGGTTTGTAGGAGCTGGGAGTCCTTCCCAACTCGCAACTCTTCCTAGCTGTTCGTAATTGTGTGTTCTAAGACTAAGTTGCTGCCATAGTGCCGTTCGTTCAATCTGACGCTGTGTCGTCAATTATTAATTAAATCGTGCGATCTAAATTGCCTATTGTAGGCGACGTTAAGACGCTCCAGATCCAAGTTGAATGAGGTTATTTGGAGTTGTGAGCAGATCGCTATGAACGTTTAAAGCCGCTGTGCAGAAATCTGACTGCGCACTCTATCTTTGGTTCTAGGCACATTGAAGCCTATTGGAGCCTATTGTGACTATAACAAGTGGTATCAGAGCCCCTTGGAGCAGCTACGACGATGGCTGGACCTGAAGAGAGGGGTGGCAGAGGTGCTGGAGGCAATGGAGAAGCCCAAGCACAAGGCCAAGCCCGTGATTCAGCCGTGGCGCTTGTGCAACCTACTCTTGGGCCTTCAAGGGATGAGCCAAGAGTGTTCGGGCTTGATAAGTTCAACGGCGACAACTTCGTTGAATGGTCATTCAGAATGGAGAACGTGTTTGACCACTATGACCTGCTGGAGGTGATGGAAGGAACGGAGAAGCGTCCCGAGAACGACCCGGAGAAGAGCTCGTGGGTGCGGAAGAGCGCACAAGGCTATCTCCTACTTGGGCAAGCGTTGGGGAGCAACCAGATCCGTCACATCAAGCCTTTCCAGCGTGAACCAGAGAAGGGACCAAAGGCATGGGCTGCTCTCAAGGGTGTACACGCTCCTGCAACAGCGGCGGTAGCTGTGGTGTTGGAACGGCAAATGGCGACGCTACGAATTGAAGAAGATGAACCCGTGGAAGAAGGGGTGCAGAAATTCTTCGACTTGTTGACGCGGCTTGAGGGAGCTGATTTGAACTACAGTGAGCTCCAGAAGAAGACCAAGTTGCTGGCCTTACTCCCAGAGTCGTGGTCCTCGCTCATCATTAACCTCAACCGTGATCTGCCCCGCCTCTCGCTTGAAGACGTGAAGCGAGCGATCCTTCAAGAGGACTTCCGCCGCCGTGAGTTGGCGAGTGCGGATGGCGCTGGGGCAGCGAGCGTCGGCCGTGGATATGGCCGAGGAAGAGGCAGAGGACGAGGGGGAGGAAGATCTGGTGGCGGCAACTTCGGTGGAGGCCGCGGAAGTGGCGGTTACGGCAGCGACGACAAGAGCTACGGTCGCGGTCGCGGACGATTTGACGGCGAATGTCACTATTGCGGCAAGAGCGGACATATGTGGCGCGATTGCTTCAAACTCCCTGATGGTTGGACCCCTGCTCAAGGCCAAGAGGGTAGAGGAGCAGGAGGAGGGAGAGGAAGAGGACATGGAGGCCGTGGCGGTCGCGGAGGTGGAGCCGCGAACATGAAGAACGAAGATAACGACAAGGACCCGAGCGGCGATCGGTACCCGGGTCTATTCTACTTCGTGTCGACGCAAACACTAGCTGGTCCAGAGAAGGATGAAGACCTTGAGGAGCCAGCAGCTGTGGGGAAGGTGACCCTACACCCCCTGGACTTTTGGGTGATTGATAGCGGCGCTACCTATAGCATGACACCTCGCCCCGACTTGCTCACCGAACTCGAGCCGTCACCGGTGAAGCATGTGACATCGGCTTTGGGGCAGCGAGCAGAGGTGAAAGGCATGGGCAAGGCCATGTTCAAGGGTGCTGATGGGAAGATGGTGGGCCTCAAGAACGTGCTTTGGGTGCCCAGCCTTGCTGCGAACCTGATTTTTGTGCGGCGGTTGGCAAAGGCCGGCATGGACACGAACTCGAAGGGAGCCAAGACCTACACCGCGAGGATTGGTGACTGGATACTTTGGGACCTTCATGAGGACAGGGATGTCTACAATGAGATGTGGCAGATCCCTGTGGTCCCTATGCCTAAGGAGAGGCAAGTGGCAGCAAGCGTCAGCACCATGAGTGACGCGGTTGGTAGCGGCGATAGCGCGGACGGTCGCGCTAAAACCTGGAGGGACCAGCAAGCTCGGTGACCACAAGGAGAGTGGTGCAGCAGCCAAGGAGCAGCACAAGGGTGAGGAGAACCCCGAGGCAGCAGCGAAGGAGGACTACGGAGAGAGTATGTGGGGCGCTATTGCGAGCGCGGCATTCTCCAATCCGACTTCGGCTACGGGGGAGTGTGATTGGCTCACCTTGCATCGTCGGATGGGGCATGTGGCCCTACCCATCTTGCAGCAGCTAGTGAAGAATGAGATGGTTGCTGGCATACGTGTGAAGGGGGAGCCCGATGAGGTGCTTGGCTGCCCAACGTGCTTGCAAGCCAAGTTCACCCGATTTCCGTTCCCTAGTTCGGAGGCAACGGCAAAGGCACCGCTTGATGAGGTGGTGATGGACGTGGTGGGCCCCCTGAAGCTTGGAGATGCTCGAGCAAAGTACTTTCTCACCATTGTGGATGTCTACACTCGCATGACGTGGGTGAATGTACTCGCTAAGAAGAGCAACGTGGCTGAAACGTTGAAGACGGATTGGTTCCCGATGGTGGAGCGGCAACAAGACCGTCTAGTCAAGTCAATCCGCACCGATCGAGGGGGAGAGTTCCTGAGCAAGGAGTTTGGGTTGTGGCTGAAGAAGAATGGTATTCGGCACTCCCTCACCATGCCATACTCCCCTGCAATGAACGGCATCGCCGAGCGAGCGAACCGGACGATCACGGAGGCGGCACGCGGGTTGCTCATTGAAGCCGGGCTACCCGACTATTTCTGGCCTGATGCGGTGCGGAGCGCGTGTGTGGCCAAGAACAGAGTTTTGACTCATGTGGGAGCAGACAAATGGGTGCCCTATGTGGAGTGGCTTGGAAGGAAGCCAAAGGTGGATATGCTTCGGGTGTTCGGGTGCATGTGCATGGCGCTCGTACCTAAGCATCTTCGGCACAACAAGCTTGGTGCCAAGGCGGTGTGGGCCGTGCACTTGGGCATGGCTCAAAACAGCAAGGGGTGGCTTCTTTGGGACCCATTCACCAAGAAGTTCATGGTGAGCAGGGACTGCAAGTTCATGGAGAACTTCATGTACAAGGATTGGAAGGCGGAGAATGAGGCGAAGATAGGCGTGCGGTTTGGGGAGGTGAAGAGTTCCGGCTTGGAGCACGTGGAGCTGCCTTTGGAGCTGAGCAGCGGCAGCACCACCACAAGGCAATCTTCCCTTGTGAATGGGGGAGAGGAGGCCAAGGATGCAGAGGAAGAAGAGGAGGAGGTGCAGCAAGTGAGCGAGCGTGCACCGACGCTCCCTTCCCGCACTACGAGCGCTCCACGGAACCGCACCACACCGCAGCAACGCCAAGGCCTTCAAGTCCCTGCAGCTGAGGAGGAAGGAAGGGGCAAGAGGAGAGTCCAAGCCCCTAATAGGCTGACCTACGATGCGCCGGGGAAGCAGGGCAAGACGGCCCTAGCTGGAGCGGCAATGATGGTCGGAGACGACGAGGAGAGTGACTACGAGGAGTGTGCCTTCGCATTCTTCTCTCCGGTGGAGATGCCGAGAGAACCAGCAACTCTCAAGGAGGCCTTGGAGAGTGGTGATGCTGAGGAGTGGAAGAAGGCAATGGAGAGTGAGCTAAAGAGCATTGAGGAGAACGACACGTACGAGTTGGTGGAGCTACCGGAGGGGCGTACGGCGATAACGTCCAAGTGGCTCTTCAAAGTCAAGTCGGATGCCGACGGCAAGATCGAGCAGTACAAGTCCAGGCTGGTGGCCAAGGGGTACCAGCAGAAGGAAAATGTGAACTACAAGGAGCTGTTTGCTCCTATGGTGAAGCCGACGACGCTGCGAACCCTACTCGCGGGAGCCGCGATCAAAGGTTGGGTGGTGAAGCAGCTAGACATCGTAACGGCGTTCCTCAACGGAATCCTCGAGGAGGAGATTTTCATGGCGCAGCCAGAGGGGTTTGACGATGGCAGCGGCAGAGTGTGGAAGCTGAAGAAGGCCCTCTATGGGCTGAAGCAGGCCCCTAGGCAATGGTACCTGAAGCTGCGTGAAGTGTTGGAGGAGATCGGCTTCACTCCCTCAACGGCCGATCATTCCTTGTTCATGCTTGGCGAGGGGGAGCAGAGGAGCTTCATGGTGGTCTACGTGGACGACATCCTCATCTTCTCGCCCTCCTGTGAAGGAGGTGATGCTGAAGCTGCAAGACAAGTTCAAGTGCAAGTCTCTGGAGTGACTGAGGATGGGGGAGAACCTGAGGTGGAGCAGCAGCAGCAGCAGCAGCAGCAGCAGCAGCAGCAGCAGCAGCAGCAGCAGCAAGGTGCTCCACAAGGTGCCGCACGTACGGCTGACCGTCCTAGGAGGGATGTGCGCCCTCCTAACCGGCTGACCTATCTGAGCTTTGGGAAGCCAAAGGTGGTGCGGGCAGGGTGTGTGGCTGAGCAGTGTGATGAGGAGGAGATAGCGCACTGCTACTGGGCAGCCGTCCCTGAGCCCAAGACGCTTACCGAGGCCTTGAGTGGGCCCGATGCTGAGAAGTGGAAGCAGAGTGTGAAGGAGGAGTATGACTCTCTGCTGGAGAATGACACATGGGAGCTGTGTGAGCTGCCTCCTGGGAAGAAGGCAATTTCATCGAAGCTGATTTTCAGGCACAAGTACGGACCTGATGGGGAGCTGACCTGCTACAAGTCAAGGCTTGTGGCTAAGGGGTTCCAGCAGACAAAGGGGAAGGACTTCGATGATATCTTTGCTTCTGTGGGGAAAGGGACAACACTGAGGGTGATGTTGTCGATGGCTGCAAACCGCGGATGGAAGATCAAGCAGATGGACATCATAACTACCTTCCTCAACGGGATTATTTTGGAGGAGCTGTACATGCTGCAGCCTACGGGGCTGGATGATGGGAGCGGCAGGGTGTGCAGGCTGAAGAAGGCCATCTATGGCCTGAAGCAGGCTCCTCGTGCATGGTACCACAAGCTGGAGGAGACACTGCTGGCTGGGGGTTTCAAGAAGAGTGAGTGCGACCACAGCCTGTTCCTGCTGCAGGAGAAGGAGCAGTTTCTCCTGCTCCTGGTGTATGTGGACGACATCCTGCTTTTCTCCGAGTCGTCTGCAATGATTGAACTTTTGGAGGAGATGCTGGAGATGCAGATCAAGTGTTTTAAGATGGGAGATGGGAAGTACTACCTGGGGATGAATGTGGAGACGGACCTTGACAAGGAAGTGTTGAGGTTGCACCAGAGGAAGTACTGTGAGGGGCTGGCTGAGAAGTATGGGCTGCAAGATGGAGGGAAGCCAGCCACCCCACTGCCTTCGGGGTTCACTGTGGAGCCCTGTGCTGATGAGGAGGTGGTGGGAGAGAGTGAGAGGAAGCTATTTCATTCAATGGTTGGGGCGCTGAACTACGCGGCAAATCACACCCGGCCTGATATTGCATTTGCAACATCACGGCTTGCAAGTGTGGTCTCACGTCCTAGTCGTGAGCAGCTGGAAGCGGCCAAGATGTTGGTCCGCTATGTGAGTGCAACGGCATCAGTGGGCTTGGAGTACAGTGCTGTGAGGCAAAGAAAGCAGCGGGTGCTGCTGACTTGAGTAAGGGGGAGATGCTCTTGACCTGCTACACCGACGCTAGCTTCAACTCTGTGAAGGAGGATGGCACCAGCATTGGAGGCTATGTGTGCCTCTTTGGAGGTGGTGCAGTGAGCTGGTGCAGCAAGAAGCAGAACGAGGTGGGGCTGTCCTCGTGTGAGACAGAGTACATGGCCCTGCATCATGGGGCAAAGGAGGTGGTGTGGCTGAGGCGTTTGTTGGAGGAGATCGGAGTGTGTCAGAAATAGCCGACCGTGATTTTTTGTGACAACGAGTCAGCAGTGAAGCTGGCCAAGAATGCTTGTCTCCATGGCCTGACAAAGCACATCAGGCCTAAGTGGCATTGGACAAGGAGGCTCCTGGATAAGGAGGTGCGACTGGAGCTTGTGAAGACCCAGCAGCAGGCGGCTGACATTCTCACCAAGCGCCTGGCTGAATCTGAGCATTGGAAGGGGATGAACCTTGCTGGAATGAGTGTGCATTGAGAGTGCATGCTTGAGCTATGGCATGTGGGATGATGGTTGGCAGCCAGAGGGGGAGTTTGTTGTGTGATTCAACCATATGCATTCACGTCTGTCTGCCTCCCATCATATGTCCGTGCATTGCATGCATGGTGTGAGCGTGTGCAAGAAATTGTGTTTTGCGCGGTTTGGATTCTCTGAGTGAGTGTGAATGTCATTTGACTTGGGCAGATAACTGGAGTGACTCATTATGGGGTACAGACTTTTGGGGTTGGGAATTCGAACCCATCACTGTAGATTGCTGCCATGTGGTTGGGAGAAGCCAAACCAGGTTGGCAAGTGTGGCCAAGTGGGTTGAGGTGGATGGCATGGGTTGGGATAGTGACAAAAGTGAAAGTGGGGTTGCCTATGGAGAGGGGAATTGTGTGGCATGGGGTTTCCTTGGTTGGGGACTCCTTTGGGACCTTCCCTCTCGTCCTCCTCATCCCCTCCTACCTGGTTTAGTGCTACTCTAACTCTCTTGTGTGATCTTCTGATAACTTGTGAAACTATTGTGATTGAGTTAAGTTTCTGTGGCAGCATACCCCCTAGTGCGCCGAAATTAATATCTCGCGAAATACTCCACCTTTTCATGTGATTCAAATTGGGAATTGTAGCCACGGTCTAGAGCTACAGCGTATTCGGTTTTCGCGAGATTCTAACAGTGCAATTTTGGTCGACGACGTTTCTTGTGAAGTCGCGGTTTCTGTCCAGAAACTAGGACCAACGATTTTGAGATATTATGGCCCCCAAGCTTCGTAGACTCGATCCTTAATCTCTATCAGAATAATCCTTCTCAGAAGCCCAAGTAGCATCGGTAAAGCAAGTGAGAAAGAGCTTGCCTTCTCCAAGCCTCTGTTGGGTGCAAATTCGCATTGCACGACATCCTGCCGTCTGTTTGTACGAGTATGCGTGTGCGGATGCATTTGCATGTGAATGGTGTGTTCGTGTGTTTGTTTGCTTTTCGCAAATTTTGCTTGAAGCATTTGCAGGTACTCGCGCAATGTGCGCTTCGGCACAACATTGTACGCGCTATGAACAGTGCAAGCAGAAAGGACGAGCCCGCAAAGCAACAGAAGATGGAAGCTTTGCAGTTCGGTTTAATTGATTGCGCAGATTCAGTTCTATCCAACTCGAAATTGTACTGTATTGTTTGAATGACTATAGTGTAGCAGGGCAGGCACTATAGGGGTACAATTTAGGTGAAGGCTGGATGTTGTTTGTCTGTATCTGCATGCTATAAGGCCAGGGGAAACCAGCAGAACCAGCATTTGGCTGGTTGGGCAAAGACAAAACAGGTTCTGTTTTTAGAACCTGAACCTGGTTGTTGTTTTCCCAGATTGGAAAAACAGAACCAGAGGTTGTTCACCAACCTACCACCTGCTATTTTGTCCAGCCAGGTTGGTTCTGTTGCTTGGAATAATTTGGGATCATCCCTGGTTGTTCCCAGGTTGATTCCCAAGGCCCTTGCTAGCTATAGCTATTTATTCCTTCTCTGTTTGTACCTGGACATAGTCAATTGATTCATGCGAATTCCTTCCTCGCTGGAATTTCGTTTCTACGCAGTTCGACGGCGGAATGCTACCCGAGTCAACGCTAGTGCGCTAGCACTCTAACGCTAGACAAACGCTCCGAGCCATAACTTCGTAATGGCAGAATTTTTCGCGAGGCAACTTGGCTTATTTTGAAGCTCTTGGAGAGAGCTTCGATATAGCAAATTCTCAGCTTAATCCGATCGACGGTCTGCACGGCACGCTGCGCGACGTTCAAGGTACTCTTGTTATTTTGGCTAAGTCTTTCTTGACTCCTCTCTCTACAAACTCGGACCCGAGAATAGGGGCTGGTCTTGTGCCAGGCACCCAGGGACCCTTGGAGGTGACCCCGAGGAGAGGTTTTAAGTTTGATTAAGTCCTAATAGCTTGAGTTTATTAGGACATTACACCAACAAGCTGGTATCAGAGCTGCGTTATAGGTAGCTATGGCGGGCAACATCTCGGCGGGAGCTGGTGAATCTTCAGCCCAAGATCGTAGTGGCAGCCAAGATTCTAATGTTTCTGCGCCAAGGGGAGCGCGAACAAGCCAGGGCTCGCTGATCAAGGAGGTGCTGAAAAACTTCACCGTCGAAAAGTTCAATGGTGAGGGCTATGATGATTGGGCCTGGAAATGCAACTATATTTCCGTCAGATCGGTTTGCTGAAACTAATGATTGGGGAGGAGCCTAGACCGAGTGACCCCGCCCTTCAGGAAGATTGGGACGAGCGCGCCTTGGCTGGCTACTACATGATGTCGCAGAGTTTGGAGCTGAACCAGCGTCACCACGTCATGCACCTGCTGCCGGAGGTTGAGTGCGGTCCGAAGGCATGGACTGTTTTGAAGGAGCTGCACGCCCCTACCTCCGTTGCCGCGACGCGCATGATGGAGAGGAAGCTGTCCGCGTTGCGTCTGAGCGAGGGAGAGCCGGTGCAACCCATCCTGGACAAGATGCGTGATCTCTACGCGAAGCTGGCGATCGCGGGAATCACCTACCCGGAGCAGACCAAGTGCCTGAAGATGCTATCGCTGCTGCCGGAATCAAGGCTCCAATTCACTAGCGGATTGAGCCTGCCGCAGAACCAGAGCTTGTGGACGCTCGAGTGGGTGCGGACGAAGATTCTGGAGGAGGACTTCCGTCGCCGCCAACTGAGGGGTGGAGACAACGGCAGTGGCGGCTACGAGATGCAAGGGAGCCAACGTGGCAGAGGACGTGGCTTTGGTGGTGCTGGGCGCGGTGCAAAGAAAGACGACGACTCCAACGACCAACAAAGAAGGGGGTACTGGTTGGGGTCGCGGTGCGAAATCTGGACGTGGGGGCAAGTCGGGTGCTGGTGGCAAAATGAAAGGGAGTTGCTTGTATAGTGAGAAGGAAAGGCACCCCTGGTTTTTGTGCTATAAAAAACACGATGGATGGACCCCCCAGAATCGTCACCAGGATGGCGGCGCGCGGAGGAACCAGAAAAACGGCACCAACATGGTCGCTGATTCATCCGACAACAACCCGAAGGGCAACCCCGGTGCGGAGAAGAAAAAGGAGCGTATCGCGGGCCAATTCGTCCATGTGGGAGACAAGGGGGAGCAAGGAGACGCATCTGCTAAGGTTGGAGCAGAGCTGCACCCCCTGGACTATTGGGTGTTGGACACAGGCGCTGCTTGGACGATGACGCCACGCAAGGACCTGCTGGACGACGTACGCGCTGCACCGATTAACGAGGTGTGCTCCGCCTCTGGACACATGTTGAAGGTGGCTGGTGCGGGACGAGCTGCGTTTAAAGGAGCGGATGGCAAGCCGGTGGTGCTGCACAACGTTCTCCTCGTCCCCGACCTGAAGGCCAACCTTATCTCCCTCCGTAAGCTTGGCAAGGCTGGGGTGAACACCAACACGGATGGGGCATGCACTTGTAAGGGGGAGCTGGGCAATCGGGTGCTTTGGGATCTGCACGAGAGCAAGGACGTGTACAGATCTATGTGGCAGCTGCCGGCGCTGGCGTGGCACGGTGGGGGGCAGGCTGGAGAGGGGTCTGCATCCCAGGGGGAGTGCAACGCCGTTGGAGGGGTTGGTGTGAAAGTGTCGGCCAGATCTGGGGAGACGGATTGGGCAACGGCACACCGACGTTTGGGGCATGTGGCAATGCCTTTGCTGAAGCAGCTGGAGAAGGATGGAGTCGTTAAGAGCTTGAAGCTGAACGGACAACCACCCGATGATAACTGTGAAATTTGCCTCCTTTCAAAGTTCACCCGTTTCCCCTTCCATAGTGTGGCTGGCAGGAGCAAGAAGCCGTTGGAGCTGGTCCACATGAACTTGGTGGGGCCACTGCCGGTGCAAGGGCACAAGGGGGAGCGGCTTGGAGAAGGCAAGCTCTTTCTTACTTGCTTTACCGATGCTACATGGGCTTCTGAGAAGGAGGATTCATCATCTGTGGGAGGATACATCTGCGTAGTTGGGGGTGGACCTGTTAGTTGGAGGTCCAAGAAGCAGACGGAGACGGCACTCTCTTCCGTGGAATCAGAGTACATGGCAATGTTCCATGGGGTGAAGGAGGTGATTTGGCTGAGGAGGCTGTTAGAGGAGATTGGCTAGGAGCAGAAGGTTGCTACGCCGCTGTTTTGTGATAGCAAGGGGGCTCTTGGGATGGCCAGGAACGCTATGCTTCATGGGCTGAACAAGCACATGCGTATCAAGTGGCACTGGCTGCGTAAGGAGGTGAAGAGGGGGACAGTGAATCCGATCTACATCAAGACTCACCAGCAGCCAGCGGACTTCCTCACAAAGAGGCTCGCGGTTGAGCCTCATTGGCGTTGTGTGCGTATGAGTGGAATGAGCATGAACTAGCATGGAATGATGGGTTTGCAGCCGGCAGGCTGAGGGGGAGTGTGTTGGGTGCAAATTCACATTGCACGACATCCTGCCGTCTGTTTGTACGAGTATGCGTGTGCGGATGCATTTGCATGTGAATGTTGTGTGCGTGTGTTTGTTTGCTTTTCGCAATTTTCGCTTGAAGCATTTGCAGGTACTCGCGCAATGTGCGCTTCGGCACAACATTGTACTCGCTATGAACAGTGCAAGCAGAAAGGACGAGCTCGCAAAGGAACCCAAGATGGAAGCTTTGTAGTTCGGTTGAGTTGATTGTGCAGATTCAGTTCTATCCAACTCGAAATTGTACTGTATTGTTTGAATGACTATAGTGTAGCAGGGCAGGCACAATAGGGGTACATTTTAGGTGAAGGTTGGATGTTGTTTGTCTGTATCTGCATGCTACAAGGCCAGGGGAAACCAGCAGAACCAGCATTTGGCTGGTTGGGCAAAGACAAAACAGGTTCTATTTTTAGAACCTGAACCTGGTTGTTGTTTTCCCAGGTTGGAAAAACAGAACCAGAGATTGTTTACAAACCTACCACCTGCTATTTTGTCCAGCCAGGTTGGTTCTGTCGCTTGGAATTATTTGGGATCATCCCTGCATGTTGTGCAAACCAACAGTCAGGATCCTACGGATGAGCTCCCTTCTTTCCTCAAGGATATTCAGGCGGGTGGACTGTCGAGGCTAGGAGGAGGGGGGAGGGGAGTGGCAGCAGCAGCAGGGGGTGGGGGTGGGGGAACATCCCAGCATGTTGGGGTTCACTGTGGAGCCCTGTGCTGATGAGGAGGTGGTGGGAGAGAGTGAGAGGAAGCTATTTCATTCAATGGTTGGGGCGCTGAACTACGCGGCAAATCACACCCGGCCTGATATTGCATTTGCAACATCACGGCTTGCAAGTGTGGTCTCACGTCCTAGTCGTGAGCAGCTGGAAGCGGCCAAGATGTTGGTCCGCTATGTGAGTGCAACGGCATCAGTGGGCTTGGAGTTTAGTGCTGTGAGGCAAAGAAAGCAGCGGGTGCTGCTGACTTGAGTAAGGGGGAGATGCTCTTGACCTGCTACACCGACGCTAGCTTCAACTCTGTGAAGGAGGATGGCACCAGCATTGGAGGCTATGTGTGCCTCTTTGGAGGTGGTGCAGTGAGCTGGTGCAGCAAGAAGCAGAACGAGGTGGGGCTGTCCTCGTGTGAGACAGAGTACATGGCCCTGCATCATGGGGCAAAGGAGGTGGTGTGGCTGAGGCGTTTGTTGGAGGAGATCGGAGTGTGTCAGAAATAGCCGACCGTGATTTTTTGTGACAACGAGTCAGCAGTGAAGCTGGCCAAGAATGCTTGTCTCCATGGCCTGACAAAGCACATCAGGCCTAAGTGGCATTGGACAAGGAGGCTCCTGGATAAGGAGGTGCGACTGGAGCTTGTGAAGACCCAGCAGCAGGCGGCTGACATTCTCACCAAGCGCCTGGCTGAATCTGAGCATTGGAAGGGGATGAACCTTGCTGGAATGAGTGTGCATTGAGAGTGCATGCTTGAGCTATGGCATGTGGGATGATGGTTGGCAGCCAGAGGGGGAGTTTGTTGTGTGATTCAACCATATGCATTCACGTCTGTCTGCCTCCCATCATATGTCCGTGCATTGCATGCATGGTGTGAGCGTGTGCAAGAAATTGTGTTTTGCGCGGTTTGGATTCTCTGAGTGAGTGTGAATGTCATTTGACTTGGGCAGATAACTGGAGTGACTCATTATGGGGTACAGACTTTTGGGGTTGGGAATTCGAACCCATCACTGTAGATTGCTGCCATGTGGTTGGGAGAAGCCAAACCAGGTTGGCAAGTGTGGCCAAGTGGGTTGAGGTGGATGGCATGGGTTGGGATAGTGACAAAAGTGAAAGTGGGGTTGCCTATGGAGAGGGGAATTGTGTGGCATGGGGTTTCCTTGGTTGGGGACTCCTTTGGGACCTTCCCTCTCGTCCTCCTCATCCCCTCCTACCTGGTTTAGTGCTACTCTAACTCTCTTGTGTGATCTTCTGATAACTTGTGAAACTATTGTGATTGAGTTAAGTTTCTGTGGCAGCATACCCCCTAGTGCGCCGAAATTAATATCTCGCGAAATACTCCACCTTTTCATGTGATTCAAATTGGGAATTGTAGCCACGGTCTAGAGCTACAGCGTATTCGGTTTTCGCGAGATTCTAACAGTGCAATTTTGGTCGACGACGTTTCTTGTGAAGTCGCGGTTTCTGTCCAGAAACTAGGACCAACGATTTTGAGATATTATGGCCCCCAAGCTTCGTAGACTCGATCCTTAATCTCTATCAGAATAATCCTTCTCAGAAGCCCAAGTAGCATCGGTAAAGCAAGTGAGAAAGAGCTTGCCTTCTCCAAGCCTCTGTTGGGTGCAAATTCGCATTGCACGACATCCTGCCGTCTGTTTGTACGAGTATGCGTGTGCGGATGCATTTGCATGTGAATGGTGTGTTCGTGTGTTTGTTTGCTTTTCGCAAATTTTGCTTGAAGCATTTGCAGGTACTCGCGCAATGTGCGCTTCGGCACAACATTGTACGCGCTATGAACAGTGCAAGCAGAAAGGACGAGCCCGCAAAGCAACAGAAGATGGAAGCTTTGCAGTTCGGTTTAATTGATTGCGCAGATTCAGTTCTATCCAACTCGAAATTGTACTGTATTGTTTGAATGACTATAGTGTAGCAGGGCAGGCACTATAGGGGTACAATTTAGGTGAAGGCTGGATGTTGTTTGTCTGTATCTGCATGCTATAAGGCCAGGGGAAACCAGCAGAACCAGCATTTGGCTGGTTGGGCAAAGACAAAACAGGTTCTGTTTTTAGAACCTGAACCTGGTTGTTGTTTTCCCAGATTGGAAAAACAGAACCAGAGGTTGTTCACCAACCTACCACCTGCTATTTTGTCCAGCCAGGTTGGTTCTGTTGCTTGGAATAATTTGGGATCATCCCTGGTTGTTCCCAGGTTGATTCCCAAGGCCCTTGCTAGCTATAGCTATTTATTCCTTCTCTGTTTGTACCTGGACATAGTCAATTGATTCATGCGAATTCCTTCCTCGCTGGAATTTCGTTTCTACGCAGTTCGACGGCGGAATGCTACCCGAGTCAACGCTAGTGCGCTAGCACTCTAACGCTAGACAAACGCTCCGAGCCATAACTTCGTAATGGCAGAATTTTTCGCGAGGCAACTTGGCTTATTTTGAAGCTCTTGGAGAGAGCTTCGATATAGCAAATTCTCAGCTTAATCCGATCGACGGTCTGCACGGCACGCTGCGCGACGTTCAAGGTACTCTTGTTATTTTGGCTAAGTCTTTCTTGACTCCTCTCTCTACAAACTCGGACCCGAGAATAGGGGCTGGTCTTGTGCCAGGCACCCAGGGACCCTTGGAGGTGACCCCGAGGAGAGGTTTTAAGTTTGATTAAGTCCTAATAGCTTGAGTTTATTAGGACATTACACCAACAAGCTGGTATCAGAGCTGCGTTATAGGTAGCTATGGCGGGCAACATCTCGGCGGGAGCTGGTGAATCTTCAGCCCAAGATCGTAGTGGCAGCCAAGATTCTAATGTTTCTGCGCCAAGGGGAGCGCGAACAAGCCAGGGCTCGCTGATCAAGGAGGTGCTGAAAAACTTCACCGTCGAAAAGTTCAATGGTGAGGGCTATGATGATTGGGCCTGGAAATGCAACTATATTTCCGTCAGATCGGTTTGCTGAAACTAATGATTGGGGAGGAGCCTAGACCGAGTGACCCCGCCCTTCAGGAAGATTGGGACGAGCGCGCCTTGGCTGGCTACTACATGATGTCGCAGAGTTTGGAGCTGAACCAGCGTCACCACGTCATGCACCTGCTGCCGGAGGTTGAGTGCGGTCCGAAGGCATGGACTGTTTTGAAGGAGCTGCACGCCCCTACCTCCGTTGCCGCGACGCGCATGATGGAGAGGAAGCTGTCCGCGTTGCGTCTGAGCGAGGGAGAGCCGGTGCAACCCATCCTGGACAAGATGCGTGATCTCTACGCGAAGCTGGCGATCGCGGGAATCACCTACCCGGAGCAGACCAAGTGCCTGAAGATGCTATCGCTGCTGCCGGAATCAAGGCTCCAATTCACTAGCGGATTGAGCCTGCCGCAGAACCAGAGCTTGTGGACGCTCGAGTGGGTGCGGACGAAGATTCTGGAGGAGGACTTCCGTCGCCGCCAACTGAGGGGTGGAGACAACGGCAGTGGCGGCTACGAGATGCAAGGGAGCCAACGTGGCAGAGGACGTGGCTTTGGTGGTGCTGGGCGCGGTGCAAAGAAAGACGACGACTCCAACGACCAACAAAGAAGGGGGTACTGGTTGGGGTCGCGGTGCGAAATCTGGACGTGGGGGCAAGTCGGGTGCTGGTGGCAAAATGAAAGGGAGTTGCTTGTATAGTGAGAAGGAAAGGCACCCCTGGACCCGATGGATGGACCCCCCAGAATCGTCACCAGGATGGCGGCGCGCGGAGGAACCAGAAAAACGGCACCAACATGGTCGCTGATTCGTCCGACAACAACCCGAAGGGCAACCCCGGTGCGGAGAAGAAAAAGGAGCGTATCGCGGGCCAATTCGTCCATGTGGGAGACAAGGGGGAGCAAGGAGACGCATCTGCTAAGGTTGGAGCAGAGCTGCACCCCCTGGACTATTGGGTGTTGGACACAGGCGCTGCTTGGACGATGACGCCACGCAAGGACCTGCTGGACGACGTACGCGCTGCACCGATTAACGAGGTGTGCTCCGCCTCTGGACACATGTTGAAGGTGGCTGGTGCGGGACGAGCTGCGTTTAAAGGAGCGGATGGCAAGCCGGTGGTGCTGCACAACGTTCTCCTCGTCCCCGACCTGAAGGCCAACCTTATCTCCCTCCGTAAGCTTGGCAAGGCTGGGGTGAACACCAACACGGATGGGGCATGCACTTGTAAGGGGGAGCTGGGCAATCGGGTGCTTTGGGATCTGCACGAGAGCAAGGACGTGTACAGATCTATGTGGCAGCTGCCGGCGCCGGCGTAGCACGGTAGGGGGCAGGCTGGAAAGGGGTCTGCACCCCAGGGGGAGTGCAACGCCGTTGGAGGGGTTGGTGTGAAAGTGTCGGCCAGATCTGGGGAGACGGATTGGGCAACGGCACACCGACGTTTGGGGCATGTGGCAATGCCTTTGCTGAAGCAGCTGGAGAAGGATGGAGTCGTTAAGAGCTTGAAGCTGAACGGACAACCACCCGATGATAACTGTGAAATTTGCCTCCTTTCAAAGTTCACCCGTTTCCCCTTCCATAGTGTGGCTGGCAGGAGCAAGAAGCCGTTGGAGCTGGTCCACATGAACTTGGTGGGGCCACTGCCGGTGCAAGGGCACAAGGGGGAGCGGCTTGGAGAAGGCAAGCTCTTTCTTACTTGCTTTACCGATGCTACATGGGCTTCTGAGAAGGAGGATTCCTCATCTGTGGGAGGATACATCTGCGTAGTTGGGGGTGGACCTGTTAGTTGGAGGTCCAAGAAGCAGACGGAGACGGCACTCTCTTCCGTGGAATCAGAGTACATGGCAATGTTCCATGGGGTGAAGGAGGTGATTTGGCTGAGGAGGCTGTTAGAGGAGATTGGCTAGGAGCAGAAGGTTGCTACGCCGCTGTTTTGTGATAGCAAGGGGGCTCTTGGGATGGCCAGGAACGCTATGCTTCATGGGCTGAACAAGCACATGCGTATCAAGTGGCACTGGCTGCGTAAGGAGGTGAAGAGGGGGACAGTGAATCCGATCTACATCAAGACTCACCAGCAGCCAGCGGACTTCCTCACAAAGAGGCTTGCGGTTGAGCCTCATTGGCGTTGTGTGCGTATGAGTGGAATGAGCATGAACTAGCATGGAATGATGGGTTTGCAGCCGGCAGGCTGAGGGGGAGTGTGTTGGGTGCAAATTCACATTGCACGACATCCTGCCGTCTGTTTGTACGAGTATGCGTGTGCGGATGCATTTGCATGTGAATGTTGTGTGCGTGTGTTTGTTTGCTTTTCGCAATTTTCGCTTGAAGCATTTGCAGGTACTCGCGCAATGTGCGCTTCGGCACAACATTGTACTCGCTATGAACAGTGCAAGCAGAAAGGACGAGCTCGCAAAGGAACCCAAGATGGAAGCTTTGTAGTTCGGTTGAGTTGATTGTGCAGATTCAGTTCTATCCAACTCGAAATTGTACTGTATTGTTTGAATGACTATAGTGTAGCAGGGCAGGCACAATAGGGGTACATTTTAGGTGAAGGTTGGATGTTGTTTGTCTGTATCTGCATGCTACAAGGCCAGGGGAAACTAGCAGAACCAGCATTTGGCTGGTTGGGCAAAGACAAAACAGGTTCTGTTTTTAGAACCTGAACTTGGTTGTTGTTTTCCCAGGTTGGAAAAACAGAACCAGAGATTGTTTACAAACCTACCACCTGCTATTTTGTCCAGCCAGGTTGGTTCTGTCGCTTGGAATTATATGGGATCATCCCTGGTTGTTCCCAGGTTGATTCTCAAGGTCCTTGCTAGCTATAGCTATTTATTCCTTCTCTGTTTGTACCTGGATATAGTCAATTGATTCATGCGAATTCCTTCCTCGTTGGAATTTCGTTTCTACGCGGTTCGACGGCGGAATGCTACCCGAGTCAACGCTAGTGCGCTAGCACTCCAACGTGGCCGGCAGCTGTGCGGTAATCACTATGGTGGGCGCCGTAGGTGACACGGGGTTGGTGGACACCCTGGAGGCACGGCTGGAGAGCGCGAGGAGACGCCATGAGGCGAAGGAGTTCGGCGACCTCCCCTGGGCGGTCGTCGAGGCTGGCATCCGCTCCGTGTGGGCGACGGAGCACCCTCCTTCTCGGCCTGCATCTCCTCAACGTGGGTGTCAACGCCGGTGGCGACGACCAAGTGGGCAGCAGTGCGAGAGGCACGTCGTCGAGGCAGCGTGGTGTGATTCACGCCGATGAAGTCGGCGGCATTCAGGCGCGAGGGCTGCGATCGTCGGCGGCTGCAGGCTCCTCGCAGGGTGACGTCGGAGGTCGACGAAGTGGATCTTTGCCGATGTCGGCGACCCAGGTGGCAACAGGCGGGATTGCACCGAGCTACAGCTACTTCAAGTTTACGCCAGATAGGATCTTGGTCACTCCCCTGCTGGTTGGTCGACCCGTCATTCCCACCTGGAAGGAAGCCATTGAGCCCCAGCTGGAGATGGCCGGGCTGATCAACTTTGCTCGCGGTACCGTGGCGACGCCGGATGACCCGGGACTTGCGTGCAGAGTTTCGCGCCGTGCAGCTGCTGGCCTTCACGGTCATCTCGCCGGGCGTGCAAATCGCCCTGAAGTCGTGCAGGGAGCATGTCGACGCCGGCCACCGGGCGTGGCACTTCATCGAGTCGACTTACTAGGTTACCGGCGACTTGTTCATCGCCCAGCTTGAAGGGCAGCTGACGCACCTGCGTATGGGCGACCAGGAGACGGCGACAGACTACTGCAACCGAGCTCGGCGGATTCTCGCCACCATCAGGATGGTCGGCACGGAGTACTCGATGGCGTCGTACGTCACCCATGTCATGCAGGGACTCCCGAGCAGCTACAACCTACTGAAGCGGCTGTCGATGGCGCCAAGCACGCGGGCGACGCTCAACGAGGACACGTTGACCTCGTACATCCTGCAGGACGAGGCGATGCAGGAGGCCGAGCGGTCCCAAGAGCTCTTGGCGCAGGTGAACTACGTCACCTCGGCGAAGCAAGAAGGTCGACATGGGCAGCGTGAACAGTCTGGCGGCGGTGGTAGCAGTGGCTCGAAGTCGGCCAAGGACGCCGACAAGAAGAAGTCGGCCAAGGACAGCGGCCGAGGAGGAGGAAGTCGACGTCGGGAGTGCTGGCTGTGCGGCGACCCCGACCATCTCTCCTTCGAGTGCCCCGACCGCAGTGACTCCGACGACGACGACGCCAAGGGAGGCCGCGGGAGGTCGGCCAGTCGTCGACCTTGTCGAGGAGGAAACCAGCCGCGCAAGGAGAAGCAGTCGACCAAGTCGTCGACCTCGGCGAAGGACGCCGACTCCTCTGCTATGGATGACAAGTTGGCATCGTGCCCTCTGGTCGGCGTCGTGGAGCCGACCGTCTCCCTGGAGCCGGAGGCCGGCGAGAACTTCCAGACGGTAGCGGCAGCTGTCCAGGCTAATCCGGCGGTGGTCCTGCTCGACAGCGGCTGCTCCCACCACCTGATAGGTACGAAGGACGCCTTCGTCGACTTTGGGCCGAGCGCCGACGGGAATCACGTGCGTGGCTTCAATGGGGCGCTGCAAGACGTCAAGGGCCGGGGCACGGTTGCGCTGCAAGGGGAGGCCGGGAAGCGGGTGCTCATTCCCGACGTGCTGTACGTTCCGGGCGTGCACGCGTGCGAACCTGCTGTTGTACGGACAGCTGAAGGAGAACAGCGTGAAGCTGCAGGATGACGGCGACGGGATGCTGCTCGTCTCGGCGACGGGCGACGTGCTTGGTCGAGCAACGTATTCCGGCCGGGTCCTCTGCACCGACTTACGTCCCTGCTCGGCGACGAATGCCGACAAAGTGGTGGCTCTGGGGAGCGATCGTCTCGGTGACGAAGTCGACGCCGGATAGGCTCCATGCGAGGCTTGCACACGTCGGCATGGACACCATCCTGCGCTCGGCGAAGCACGAGGTCGCCACTGGGCTGGACCTCAAGTCGGCGTCCGGCGCCGACTCACCGTGTGTCTCGTGCGTCGGCGGGAAGCTGGCGCGGCACTCCTTCCCCGACCAGGGCTCCGACGCCGACGATGTGCTGGCTGTCGTGTACGTCGACCTATGCGGGCCATTCCGGGTGGCTGCCAAGGATGGCAGCCTGTACTTCTTGCTGCTGAAGGACCGTAAGTCCCGCTACGTGTGGGTGAAGCCGGTCGCCAAGAAGTCGGACGTGCTGCTGGAGTTCCAGAAGTGGCTGGTGCTGGTGGAGCGGCAGACGAAGAAGTCGGTGTTGCAGCTGCGCTCTGACCGAGGAGGGGAGTTCCTCGGCAAGGAGTTTACCACCTTCGTGGACAGAAAGGGGATCGTTCACGACCTGACCTGCCCCGACACCCCGCAGCAAAACGGCATGGCGGAGCGGGAGATGCGGACGGTGGTGGAGTCGGTGCAGACGATGCTGCTGCACATGGGCGTGCAGCACCACTGGTGGCACCTCGCTCTGCGTCAGGCCGTCTGGGTCCGCAACTGCCTGGAGCGGTCGGCGACGCCGGGGACGACGCCGTACCAGCTGCTGACCGGGACGAAGCCCGACCTGTCGCTGGCGCGCGTGTGGGGCTGCATGGCGCAATTCCTCGTCCCCGAGCAGCAGCGTGGTGGGAAGCTGAAGCCGAAGGCCAAGTGGGGCCTCCACCTCGGCGTGTCGGAGGAGAGAAAGGGCTAGGAGCTCATCGACATCGCCGACAACCGGGTGGTCACCATGTCGGACGTGGTGTTCTACGAGACCATGTCGCTCGAGGTGTGGAAGTCGGAGCATGGGCCGGTGTCGGGGCGGACGCTGGTGGCCACGCCGACGGATACCTCGACGGCAACGCTCCCTCTGCTCGCCGAGGTCGGTGAGCTTGCTGTTGAGGACGCCGAGGTCTTCCACCCTTCCTCCCCTTCCCCTGCCCCTCCCCTCGTCGCCGACCTTCCTGGACTGACACCGGCGTCGGCCGCCTGTGATGAGGGGAGCAGTGGGGCGTCGCCTGTGGCGCCGACCAAGAGCATCGCCGGTGGCCGATGTGATGCCCAGCAAGTCGGCCTGAAAGTGAAGCGACAGCGGAGCAGGTCGAGGAGGTGCAGCCGACTTGGGTGAAGCCGACAGGGGAGCAGGCAGCAGCGCGGCCGACCCAGGAGCAGTCGGCAACCTGGCAGTCGGCAGGGGAGCTGACTGCAGGGGTGAAATCGGTCGGGACACCGACCGAGGTGCAGCAGGACGACGAGGACGGCGAGGCCGGTGACGATGGAGAGGAGCAGTCGGGCGCCGAGGAGTCCACCGACAGTGACGAGGTAGAAGGGTTGTCGATTGGTTCCAGGCCAACACTTGAGAGTCTGAGGTGCCCGTATTTCAGCCCTGAAATCTCCGGGAAGTGTCCTTTTCCGAGCCTTTAAGCGTCCGGGAAAGCACCCAACCAAAAACTTAAATTCAGGGCTACACTACAATAATTAGGGCAAACTCTATGTATCGAGAACTAAAAGGCAGAGTTAATTTAGAACTCCTATCTACCTATCTACTTTCTCAACACTAATAACTAAGTGGCAGGCTTATGGGGCTTCTCCCCGTCGAAGATCTGGTATACACCTGCCCAGTCCACGTCGTAATCTAGCATTTTCACGGTAGGATGGGTTAGGATGGGATGGGATGAGATGGAAAGGGAAAAACGGGAAGGGAGAGGGTTGAGGGGGGGGGGAGAAGATCTGCAGCCTCATCGGCATGGGAACCTGGGAGCTGGTCGAACGCCCACCGGGGGTCAACATCATGAAGAACCGGTGGGTGCTGACGACAAAGTACCACATCGACGACACCGTCGAGCGCGAGAAGGCTAGGCTGGTCGTGAAGGGCTTCACGCAGGTGTATGGCGCTGACTACGACGAGACGTACGCGCCGGTGAGCAGCTACGTCACACTGAGGATCTTTCTTAGCATCGTCGCCGTCCTCGACTTCAACCTGATGCAGCTCGACATGAAGAACGCCTTCCTGCAGAGCAAGCTCGACAGGGTGCTCTACATGTACCAGCCGGACTACTTCGACGATGGGACCGGCCGGGTGTGCAAGCTGCTGAAGAGCCTCTACGGGCTGAAGCAGTCGCCGCTGCTGTGGTACAAGGCCCTCAACGACGTGCTGGTCGGCGCTGGCTGGAAGAAGAGCCAGGTCGACGAGGCCCTCTACTTCAAGGTCGACTACATCAATGTGACCTGCTAGGTGCTGGTCTACGTCGACGACCTGCTCGCCGCCAGCAGCAGCCCCGCGATGCTGAAAGAGCTGAAGGAGCTGCTGGAGGCCACCTTCGAGCTGCGTGAGATCTCGCCGGTGCAGAAGTACCTCGGGCTGGAGATCATGCGCGACAGGTCGGCGAGGAAGCTGTGGCTGCACCAGTAGGGCTACGCCGACAAGCTGCGTAGGCGCTTCATCAACGAGGAGCAGGGTGGTCGGACCCCGAAGACGCCAGTCTCCATCGATGCCTACGCCGAGCTCACCTTCATTGACGAGGAGGCTCAGGAGGGCCAGGAGGAGGAGTACCGGCAGAAGGTCGGCTCACTGCAGTTCGCGGCAACAACGACGAGACCGGACATCGCCTTCGCCTGCAGCAAGCTGGGGAGCGGCCTCACAGTGAGGAGCGACCAGCACTGGCGCGAGGACGAACACTGCCTTGCCTACCTCGCCAACACGCGTGACACCGCCCTGGAGTTCGGCGGTGGACTTGAGTCGCCGAGCATATGGGTAAGTAACGCACTTACTCTAAGTACCAACCATAGAGTAAATTACGCACTTACTCTTTGTACCAACCATATGGGTAAGTAACGCACTTACTCTAAGTACCAACCATATGGGTAAGAAACGCACTTACTCTTAGTACCATCCATATGGATAAGTAACGCACTTACTCTTGGTACCAACCATATGGGTAAGTAACGCACTTACTTTTAGTACCAACCATATGGGTAAGTAACGCACTTACTCTAAGTACCAACCATATGGATGAAAAATGCACTTACTCCAACTACCAACCATATGGGTAAATTACGCACTTACTCTTGGTACCAACCATATGGGTGAGTAACGCACTTACTCCAAGCACCAACCATATGGGTAAATAACGCACTTACTTTTGGTACCAACCATATGGATAAAAAACACACTTACTCTAAGTACCAACCGTATAGGTAAATAACGTACTCATTCTATCTACTATCCATATGGTAAATAAAGCACTTACTTTAAGTGCCAACCATATGGGTAAATAATGCATATACTTTTGCTACCAACCATATGGGTAAGCTACGCACTTACTCTTCGTAACAACCATATGGGTAAGTAACGCACTTACTCAAACTACCAACCATACAGGTAAATTACGCATTTACTCTTGATACCAACCTATGGGGAAGTAACGCACTTACTCTAAGTACCAACCATATGGGTAAGTAACGCACTTACTCTAAGTACCAACCATATGGGTAAATAACGCACTTACTCTTGGTACCAACCATATGGGTGAGTTACACAGTTACTCTAAGTACCAATCAAATGGGTAAATAATGCACTTATGTTAAGTACCAACCATATGGATAAGAAAAGCATTTACTCTACAAACCAACCATATGGGTAAATTACGGACTTACTCTTGGTACCAACCATATGGGTAAGCACAAACTCTAAGTACCAACCATACGGGTAAATAACGCACTTTCTCTAGGTACCAACCTTATGAATAAACGCACTTACTGTAGCTACCAACCATATGGCTATGTAAAGCACTTACTCTAAGTACCAACCATATGGGTAAATAACGCACATACTTTTGCTACAAACCATATGGATAAGCTACACACACACTCTTCATACCAACCATATGGGTAACTAACGCACTTACTCTTAGTACCAACCATACGGGTAAATAACGTATTTACTCTAGCTACCAGCCATATGGGTAAGTAACGCACTTACTCTAAGTACCAACCATATGGGTAAATAATGCACTTACTCTTCGTACCAACCATATGGGTAAGTAACGCACTTACTCTAAGTACCAACCATATGGGTAAATAACACACTTACTCTAAATACCAACCATACGGGTAAATAAAGTACTTACTCTACCTACAATCCATATGGGTAAGCACTTACTCTAAGTACCAACCATATGGGTAAATAATGCATATACTTTTGCCACCAACCATATGGGTAAGCTATGCACATACTCTTCGTACCAACCATATGGGTAAGTAACGCACTTATTTTAAGTACCAACCATATAGGTAAATTACGCGCTTACTATTGGTACCAAAAATGTGGGGAAGTAACGCACTTATTCTAAGTACCAAACTTATGGGTAAGTAACACACTTACTCTTGGTACCAACCATATGGGTAAGTAACGCACTTACTCTAAGTACCAACCATATGGGTAAATAATGCACTTACTCTTGCTACAAAGCATATGGGTAAGTAACGCATATACTCTTGGTACCAACCATACGGATAAAAAACGCACTTACTCTAAGTACCAACCATACGGATAAAAAACGCACGTAATCTAAGTACCAACCGTACGGATAAAAAACGCACTTACTCTAAGTACCAACCATATGGGTAAATAACGTACTTACTGTACCTACCATCCATATGGGTAAGTAAAGCACTTACTCTTGGTACCAACCATATGGGTAAATAATGCACATACTTTTGCTACCAATCATAATAATAAGCTACGCACGTACTCTTCATACCAACCATATGGATCAGTAACGCACTTACTCTAACTACCAACCATACAGGTAAATTACGTAATTACTCTTGGTACTAAACATATGGGGAAGTAACGCATTTACTTTAAGTACCAACCATATGGTAAATTATGCACCTACTCTTGGTTCCAACCATATGGGTAAGTAACGCACTTACTCTTGTCAGAATCACTAGGCAAGAATGAATGAACTAGCAGAAGTTTGGGTACAAATATGAAACCCTAGTTGGGGTTGTACCCCATATTGGCTACCCCACTACAGCCTACAAGCATAATACAGTTTAACACACCCCCATAGGCAAAGTGGGGGAGAACAAAGGGTCACAAGACCAGTCCAGCAAAGCAAAGCAAAGCCCAGGGTGGATCACAACGTCACCACACTCCGAGCACAAGTAAAGGCCACAAGGCCAGTTCACATGCAGTACTAGATATAGTACAAGACAAGCAACACAGTGATCAAAACCTAGCAAGCAAGCAACAAGATATATATAAAGTACAGTACAAAGAATGTCAAGCAGTGAGCAAGTGAGGAAACGTGGACACAAGGCCTAAAGAAGTACAGTGCCGCTGATGATCACTAGGCGGGAGCGCCTTGGTGAAGATATCAGCAGTGTTGGCCTTCGAGTCCACGTACACAAGCCGAAGCTGACCGCGCTGCTGAAGCTCTCGAGCAAGAAAGTAGCGAAGAGCAATGTGCTTCGTCCTGTGCTCCAGTCTGTGCTCCTGACACAAGGCAAGAGCCGCCTTGTTGTCACCGTACAGAACTGGAGGAGAACTAGGCCGCTCTCCCAAGTCAGTCAGCAGGTAGGTGAGCCAGCGTAACTCCTGTGCAGCCATGGCTGTGGCGTAGATCTCAGCCTCACAACTAGAGCCGAGAACAGAGGAAGAGCGGGTGGACCGCCACGAGACAGAACCAGAGCCAAGGCTGAAGGTGTAACCCTGTGACGACCGCTGCGTAGCCAGGTCGTCCACCCAAGAGGCGTCCGAGTGACCAGTGAGGACAACTCTGTCGCGTCCTCCAAGCACCAGCCCCATGCCTGATGTACTGCACAGGTACCGCAGCACCCTCTTAGCAGCCTCCCAGTGCTCTCGCCTGTGTCTCCCAGGCGCAACGTAACGAGCAAGGATGCTAAGAGGGTACGCGAGGTCAGGTCGCGTGCAAGTCATCAGGTACATGAGGCAGCCTACAAGCTCTGGGTACGGGCCACTCGGCTCTACGGACTCGTCCGAAGGTGGAGCTGAGAGTGAGTGGCTGGTAGCCAGAGGTGTGGCCTGTGGTGAGGAGAACTGGAAGCCGAAGCGCTGAAGGACCTGCTGCACCATGTGTGACTGAGTCAGGGTGATGGTGCGACGGGCTCTGTCCCGGGTGATCTGCAAGCCAAGGTAGCTACGCAGTTCACCCAGGTCAGTGCAGGTGTGTCTCTTCTGCAGCTCCGACTTCACACGAGCGAGTGCCTCAGTGTCAGCAGTAGCAAAGACCAAGTCGTCGACGTACACTAGGATGTAGAACGGCGGCAGCGACGTGTCAGTGCGCAGAAACAGCGACGGGTCAGCAGTAGACGGCGCGAACCCAAGAGCCGCAAGAGTAGTCCTCAGTGTGTCGTGCCACTCACGTGGCGCCTGGCGGAGACCGTAGACTGGCCGGCGGAGACTCCACTGGGTACCAGGGGGAAACGACCCAGTAAAGCCAGGTGGGCGGCGCAGCCAGATCTCCTCGTGCAGGCTGCCCTGCAGGAACGCTGTGCTGAAGTCAAGAGAGTGAAGCTCGTAGTCACGCTGAGCAGCAACGTGCAGCAGAACCCGAAGAGTGGTCATCTTCGGGGTGGGGGAGAAGGTCTGGAAGAAGTCGACCCCCTGACGCTGACTGAAGCCTCTAGCAACGTAACGAGCCTTGAAGACAGGCGGAGAACCTGGCGGCCGCTTCACCCTGAAAATCCACATGCCATCGACGATGTTCGCCCCAGGAGGGGGAACCTCGTCGACGTAGGTGCCTGTGGACTTCCAGGATGCCATCTCTGCGTCCATGGCTGTCTGCCACTGAGAGGAGTAGGGACCCGAGATCGCCTCTGCGTAAGTGCGCGGAGTGGGGATGTCTAGTGCATCCGGGTCTCCCTCAGGGGCAAGCAACGAGGCCACGAGATGAGGTACAGCAGCCGCAAGAGAGTCAAAGTCCTCCTGCCTGTCCTCAAGGACGTCCGTGCCAAGAGCACACTCACCCCCGACGGACGGAGGACAGACAGACGCAGACTCTGACTCAGCGACAAGGCTAGCAGCGTAGTCTAGACGACAGGCAGCAGCAAAGTCAACCAACTCAGCGACCAGAGCAGACGCAGCCGAGGACTCAAAGGTGGGGTCAGTGACAACAGTAGCAAGGAGACGCGTGACTGTAGGGTGCTCAGCGCGATACCGGTCAGACTCAGGGTCCGGAACGGCAGGCAAAGAGGACGCAGGAGGAGACGGTAGAGGGACACGCCGAGGAGCAGTAGAGGGACGCAGAGTCATGTAGTGAGTGCCTGGGACAGGCGGAGGACGCTCACGACGGACACGACTACCAGTGCGAGCAGGACGAACAGGCGACGCAGGACGAGACTCAGGCTCACGACGCTCTGTAAGACCTCCTGTGGGACCAGTATAAGGAGAGGGAGCAGGGAGAGGCGAGGCAGGCGGTAACTGTGACTGCGGCTGGACAGGCGGAGGACACTCTACGGAGGGAGGAGGACAAGGAGGAGGAGCCTGCCCAAGAACCTGCTGAAGGAGCGGTACGAAGTACGGTCGCGGCCGCGCAGCGTCTCCAGAAGCAGACGGGACTCCAGCGGCCGGGTCCTCAGCACCAGTGGCAGCTCCACCGGTCGGGTCCCCAGCTCCAGCAGCAGCTCCACCGTCCGACTCCTCAGCACCAGCAGCAGCTCCACCAGGTGGGTCCGCAGCACCAGCAGCAGCGCCACCCCCAGAGTCGGCAGCTCCAACTCCGCTAGCACCGCCAGCGCCAGAGTCCCCAGCTCCAGCAGCTCCAGTCACAGTGCTCCCAGAACAGCCAGTCCCGGCAGCTCCAGTACCCCCAGTACGAGCACCCCCAGGACGAGCAGCTCCAGCACCCCAAACTCCAGCCGAGCCACTAGGACGGCGAAAGCGGCGGACGTACCAGTCGCGAAGCTGCTGCGGTGTGAGAGACTGCTCAGCACCCCGAACCGGAGCACCCCCAGACGCAGTAACCCGAGGCTCCGTAGGCTCAGTAGCAGCACCCCCAGGCTCAGTACCCGCAGGCTCAGTACCCGCAGGCTCAGCACCCCCAGTCGCAGCACCCCCAGGCGGCAAACTCTCAGGCACAGTACCCTCAGCTCCAGCACCCGCAGTCCCAGCACTCCCAGGCCCCGCACCCGCAGGCTCAGCACCCCCAGGCGCAGCACCCCCAGGCTCCATACTCTCAGGCACCGTACCCTCAGCTCCAGCACCCTCAGTCCCAGCACCTGCAGCCCCAGCACCCCCAGGCCCAGCACCCCCAGGCTCAGCACTCCCAGCAGCACCACCCGCAGCAGCACCTGAGTCACCTGTGACCTCGACAGGCTCAGCGACGGGAGGAGGGTCTACCTGAGAGACACCTGAAGGAGCAGGACCTTGAGGGGGGAGGGGGTCTACCGGAGGGGGACCAGGAGCAAGGAAAAGCGGCGGGGGAGGGAGGGGGGCAGTGCGGTAGGGGAAGAGACGGTAAAAAGGGACCGACTCGTCAAAGGTGACATCCTGAGAGGCGAAGACCCGGCGCGAGGTGGGGTGGTAAAACTGCCAGCCAGGCGCGTCAGGGACAAAGCCAAGGAAGACACAGGGAAGCGTGCGGGAGGAGAGCTTGTCCGCGGACGTATCGCGGACAAGGGCACGAGCACCCCACACCCGGAAGCGCGACGCATCGCCAACCTCCCCCGTCCAACGCAGTGTGGGCGAGGTCTCCGGCAAGGAGACACGGGGCCAGAGGTTGAGCTGATGCGCGGCGTACCGGACAGCAAACGGCCACAAAAAATGGGGAGCCGCCGCGTGGACCAAGGAGGTACGAGCGATCTCCATGACCAGGCCAATGCGGCGCTCAGCAACCCCATTCTGCTGTGGGGAGTCCGGAAGCGTGAAGGTCTGCTCGATGCCCTCTGCCTGACAGAAGGTCCTCAGGAGATCGGAGGAAAACTCACCACCTCTGTCAGAGTGCAGACGCAGGACAGGAAGATCCGTCCGGAAACGGCGGCGGAGCTGGAGACGAACCGTGCGGATCCAAGGGATCAGAACAGCAGGGACCTCACCCTTGGTGCGCAAGGGGAAGACCGTGGTGTAACGCGAGTAGTCGTCGACAACCAGCAGAAAGTACCGCTCACCGCCCTGACCACGAACGCGGGCTGGGCCCCACACGTCCAGGTGGAGGGTCTCCAGAGGAGCCTCTGTCGGGGGGAACGAGGAGGAGTGAGGAGCGGCGCGCTGCCGCCCCTCGACGCAAGGAAGGCAAGGCGGCGCAGGCGAGGCAGGGAGGGGAGGAAGGGACCTGGGAAGACCGGACACAAGGAGGCGACGGTGCATGCCACGAAGGCGTGGCAAGGAGGGGTGACCCAGGCGGTGGTGCCAGAGAAGAGTCTGGTGCGACAGGGAACGACACTCACAGGCGTGGGCCACCAGACCTGACGCAGACACCTGACCGACAGCAGCTACCTGGGGAGACGCAGTGGTCAGTGTGTAGAGACTCGACCCCGGCCGACGGGTGAACGTAGCCAGGTGACGGCCAGTCCTGGAGCACGTGCAGATCGCCACACGCTGTCCGCCAGGGGTAAAGGTGTCAACCCACTGATCCTGGAGGACAGCGTTGCTCACCAGGTTCGTCGAGAACGAGGGGAGGTGGAAACCCGACAACGAGCCAGACGGAACCGCCGGACAAGGGAGGACAGTGGTGGACTGGGCAAGGACTGGGCCCCCAGAGGGGTCAGCCAAGGAGACTGGGACCGGTGCAGGAAGCGGTGTGAGCTCAGTACTGTCACGAAAGAAGCAACGGGAAGCACCTGAGTCAAGGGTGAAGGTGTGACAGGCCTCAGCCGGTGCGGTACCTGAGAGAGCAGTCTGTGTGGGTGCTGTACCTGAGAGAGCAGACTCGAAACCAGCCGGGACAGCACTGGGGGGAGCAAGTACAGGGGGCACCATACCAGAGAGAGCAGACTCACTAGTACCCAGGGCAGCGGGCTCTATACCTGGGTCAGGCGGCACACACAAGTAACAGTCTCCCTCGGCACTAACAGTCAATGCATACATGGCAGCAATAATAGCATCATAGTCAAGAGCAAAGACATCAACACCAGCCCTCATGAGCTCAGCCCAGCGGGGGCGCTCAACATCCGCACCCATCTCCTCACGCCAAGCGTCGTCAAGGCGGGAGAAGCAGCGGTACGGGGTGTGGAACCTCCCACACGTCTGTCCCTTGCGGTCACCTGTGCGAATGACATAAGAACAGCGGGCACTGGCCCCCGACGTCCCACGCTGAGCAAGCCACTCACGAAGCTGCTGGGTCGTCTGGGGACGCTGCTGCTGCTGGGAGCTCTGGCCCGAGCCAGTGCCTCCACTCCGACCTCCGCCGCCACCACTACCACCGCTCCGACCGGCACCGCCACCACCGCCACCACCGCCACCGCCGCCACTGCCGCCGCCGCCACTACTGCCACTGCTTCCTCCGCCGCCCCCGTCTCCACCACCGACCCCACTCCCACCAGCGCTCCCGCCACCGCTCCCTCCAGCACCGCCTCCCCCCCCACCTCCCCCACCTCCTCCCCCCCCAGCGCCACCACCACCACCCTTGCCCCCCTTGCCCTTGCCGGTGCGGCGCCTCCCACCAGGAGCAGAAGCAGCGCCAACAGACTCAGCACCAAGGAAGTCAACAGCAGCAGCAGTAGCGTAGGAGGGAGCGAGGGGAGAGGGAGAACACCCCTCAAAGATGGGGGTGCGAGGAGCGCCACGAGCAGCACCGACAGCTACAATGCTCTTTTCGGCCGCGAGCAGGTGCTCCTCTAGGAGGGCGACTGTGAGCTCAGTGGGACAGCGAGCAAGGAAGTGGTCTCGAACTGAGCGGAGGGTGTCAGGGAGACGAGTGACTATAAAGTGGAGTGTCCAGTACAGTGGAGGGGGGTTCTTAGCGCAGAACTCGGTGGGAAGGGCGGCACGCAGGCGAGCATCACTAGTGCGAAGGTGGGTGATAAGATCGGCGACTGTAGTAAAGGTGGACAGATCGGGGAACAGGTACGGCAGCATGAGGCGGCTAAGCTCGGCTGTGGCAGGCGAGGAGTAGCGAGCGACGACAGCGTCGTACAGGGCCTTAGCTGATTTGCAGTCGCCAAAATGCTCTAGCTCAGCTAACGGCAGGTGACTGCGAATGGCTAGGCGAGCAGCTGCGTCACGAGTCTGCCAGTGGGAACGAACACTAAGCTCAGCTGTGGCAGGAGGGGCAGGCGCAGCACCAGACGCGTAGTCATAGAGCGACACATGCTCCTTGCTATCGCTCAGGAGGAACAGCTGCAGGTCATCTAGCCAAGCGGTGAACCGCACAGGGCGGCCCTCAGCATCGAACGACAGCACGCGGATGGAAGCCATAGCGACAGTGTGACAGAGTAACGCAAGCTGCCGCAGCAGGGGAAGGCGACTGTGCACGGATAGAGAGCAGCGGGCGAGGCTGGCGCTACGGGCAGGCGGCGCTGCAAGCGGTCAGCGCGACGGGAGGGCGACGCTGCGAGTGGGCAGCGCGGCGGACGGGCCGGGAAGCGGGCAGCGCGGCGGGCAGGCGGCGCTGCAAGCGGGCAGCACGGCGGGCGGGCGACGCTGCGAGGCGGGCGGGCCGCGAAGCGGGCAGCGGGCGGGCGGGCGGGCTGCGAAGCGGGCAGCGGGGCGAGCGGGCTGCGATGCGGGCGGGCCGCGAAGTGGGCAGCTAGCGGGCGGGCGGGCTGCGAAGTGGGCGGGCCGCGAAGCGGGCAGCGGGGCGAGCGGGCTGCGAGGCGGGCGGGCCGCGAAGCGGGCAGCGAGCGGGCGGGCGGGCTGCGAAGTGGGCGGGCCGCGAAGCGGGCAGCGAGCGAGCGGGCTGCGAAGCGGGCGGGCCGCGAAGCGGGCAGCGAGCGAGCGGGCCGCGAAGCGGGCAGCGAGCGGGCGGGCGGGCTGCGTAGTGAGCGGGCCGCGAAGCGGGCAGCGAGCGGGCGGGCGGGCTGCGAGCGGGCGGCTCGGCGAGGGGCGCGCGAGGGCGCTAGTGAGGGGCGCGCGAGGGCGCTAGTAAGGGGCGCGCGAGGGCGCTAACGAAGGGGCGCGCGAGGGCGCTAACGAAGGGGCGCGCGAGGGCGCTAACGAGGGTGCGCGCGAGGGCGCTAACGAGGGGCGCGCGAGGGCGCTAACGAGGCTAGGGCACGGGGTAGCGTGGTAACCGCATGCGAGCGGTGGTGGGCCCTTAAAAAAAAAAAACGGTCGGTAGGTCCTAGGGACCTCCTGCTCTGAATACCATGTCAGAATCACTAGGCAAGAATGAATGAACTAGCAGAAGTTTGGGTACAAATATGAAACCCTAGTTGGGGTTGTACCCCATATTGGCTACCCCACTACAGCCTACAAGCATAATACAGTTTAACAACTCTAAGTACCAACCATATAGGTAAATAATGCACCTACTCTTGCTACCAAGCATATGGGTAAGTAACGTACATATTCTTGGTACCAACTATACGGATAAAAAACGCACTTACTCTAAGTACCAACCATACAGATAAAAAACGCACGTACTCTAAGTACCAACCATACGGATAAAAAACGCACTTACTCAAAGTACCAACCATATGGATAAATAACGTACTTACTGTACCTACCATCCATATGGGTAAGTAAAGCACTTAATCTAAGTACCAACTATATGGGTAAATAATGCTCATACTTTTGCTACCAACCATATGGGTAAGCTTCGCACATATTCTTCATACCAACCATATGGGTCAGTAACGCACTTACTCTAACTACCAACCATACAGGTAAATTACGCAATTACTCTTGGTACCAACCATATGGGTAGGTAACGCACTTACTCTTAGTACCAACCATATGGGTAAATAATGCACTTACTCTTGGTTCCAACCATATGGGTAAGTAACGCACTTACTCCTCGTACCAAGCAAATGGGTAAATAATGCACTTATTCTAAGTATTAACCATATGGATAAGAAAAGCACATACTCTAAATACCAACCTTTTGGGTAAATTTCGCACTTACTCTTGGTACAAACCATATGTGTAAGCACAAACTCTAAGTACCAACCATATGGGTAAATAACGCACTTACTCTTAGTACCAACCATATGGATAAAAAGCACACTTACTCTAGCTACCAACCATATGGGTAAGTAACGCACTTACTATTAGTACCAACCATATGGGTAAATAACGCACATACTTTTGCCACCAACCATATGGGTAAGCTGTGCACATACTCTTCGTACCAACCATATGGGTAAGTAACACGCTAACTCTAAGTACATATGAGTAAATTACGCACTTACAATTGGTACCAACCATTTGGGTAAATTGTTGGGTGCAAATTCACATTGCACGACATCCTGCCATCTGTTTGTACGAGTATGCGTATGCATTTGCGTGTGAATGGTGTGTTTGTTTGCTTTCGCATTTTTCACTTGAAGCATTTGCAGGTACTCGCGCAATGTGCGCTTCGGCACAACATTGTACGCGCTATGAACAGTACAAGCAAGAGAGACGAGCTCGCAAGATGGAAGCTTTGCAGTTCGGTTTAATTGATTGCGCAGATTCAGTTCTATCCAACTCGAAATTGTACTGTTTTGTTCGGTTGACTATAGTGTAGCAGGGCAGGCACTATAGGGGTACAATTTAGGTGAAGGTTTGATGTTGTTTGTCTATATCTGCATGCTACAAGGCCAGGGGAAACCAGCAAAACTAGCATTTGGGTTGGGCAAAGACAAAACAGGTTCTATTTTTAGAACCTGAACCTGGTTGTTGTTTTTCCAGGTTGGAAAAACAGAACCAGAGGTTGTTTACCAATCTACCACCTGCTACTTTGTCCAGCCAGGTTGGTTCTGTTGCTTGGAATTATTTGGGATCATCCCTAGTTGTTCCCAGGTTGATTCCCAAGGTCCTTGCTAGCTAGAACTATTTATTCCTTCTCTGTTTGTACCTGGATATAGTCAATTGATTCATGCAAATTTCTTTCTCGTTGGATTTTCGTTTCTACGCGGTTCGATTGCGGAATGCTACCCGAGTCAACGCTAGTACGCTAGCACTCCAACGCTAGGCAAACGCTCTCCGAGCCATAACTTCGTAATGGCAGAACTTTTCGCGAGACAACTTGGCTCATTTTAAAGCTCTTGGAGCGAGCTTCGATATAGTGAATTCTCAGCTTAATCCGATCTCAGCTTAATCCGATCGAAGGTCTGCACGATACGCTGCGCGATGTTCAAGGTACTCTTGTTATTTTGGCTTCTCTCTCTACAAACTCGGATCCGAGGATAGGGGCTGGTCTTGTACCAGGCAATTAGGGACCCTTGGAGGTGACCCCGAGGAAAGGTTTTAGGTTTGATAAAGTCTAAATAGCTTGAGTTTATTATGCCCTTACACCAACAAGCTGGTATCAGAGCCGCGTTATAGTGATCCTCGTTATAGGTAGCTATGGCGGGCAACACCTCGGCGGGAGCTGGTGAATCTTCAGCCCAAGATCATAGTGCCAGCCAAGATTCTGGTGTTTCGGCGCCAAGGGGAGCACGAACAAGCCAGGGCTCGCTGATCAAGGAGGTGCTGAAAAACTTCACCGTCGAGAAGTTCAATGGTGAGGGTTTAGATGATTGGGCCTGGAAAATGCAACTATATTTCCGTCAGATCGGTTTGCTGAAACTAATGATTGGGGAGGAGCCTAGACCGAGTGACCCCGCCCTTCAGGAAGATTGGGACGAGCGTGCCTCGGCTGGCTACTACTTGATGTCGCAGAGTTTGGAGCTGAACCAGCGTCACCACGTCATGCACCTGCTGCCGGAGGTTGAGTGCGGTCCGAAGGCGTGGACCGTGTTGAAGGAGCTGCACGCCCCGACCTCCATCGCCGCGAGACTCATGATGGATAGGAAGCTGTCCGCGTTGCGCTTGAGCGAGGGAGAGCTGATACAACCTGTTCTGGACAAGATGCGCGACCTCTACGCGAAGTTGGCGATCGCGGGAATCACCTACCCGGAGCAGACAAGTGCCTGATGATGCTATCGCTGCTGCCGGAATCGTGGCTTCAATTCACGAGCAGATTGAGCCTGCCGCAGAACTAGAGCTTGTGGACGCTTGATTGGGTGCGGACAAAGATTCTGGAGGAGGACTTCCGTCGATGCAAACTGAGGGGTGGAGACGACGGCAGCAGCGGCTACGGGATGCAAGGGAGCCGACGTGGCAGAGGACGCGGCTTCGGTGGTGCTGGGCGCGGTGCAAAGAAGGACGACGACTCCAACGACCAACAAGGAGGTACCGGTTGGGGTCGCGGTGCAAAATCTGGACGTGGGGGCAAGTCGGGTGCTGGTGGCAAAATGAAAGGGAGTTGCTGGTATTGTGAGAAGGAGGGGCACCCCTGGTTTTTGTGCTATAAGAAACCCGATGGATGGACCCCCCAGAATCGTCACCAGGATGGCGGTGCGCGGAGGAACAAGAAGAAGGGCACGAACATGGTCGCTGATTCACCCGACAACAACCCGAAGGGCAACGGCAGTGAAGAAGAAGGAGCGCTCCGCAGGCCAATTCTTCCATGTGGGAGACAAGGGGGAGCAAGGAGACGCATCTGCCAAGGTTGGAGCAGAGCTGCACCCTCTGGACCTTTGGGTGTTGGACACGGGCGCTGCTTGGACGATGACGCCGCGCAAGGACCTGCTGGACAACGTACGCGCTGCACCGATCAATGAGGTGTGCTCCGCCTCTGGACACATGTTGAAGGTGGCTGGTGCGGGACGAGCTGCGTTTAAGGGAGCAGTATTTCTTTACAATTGTGGATGATTGGAGCAGGCTGATGTGGGCATATCCGCTGAAGCAGAAGGACCACGCTGCCTCCACGATACGGGATGATTGGCTGCCATTCGTGGAGAAGCAAGCGGAATGTGTGGTGAAGCGGATTAGGACAGACCGGGGTGGTGAGTTTCCTTGGAGGTGAAATGAATGCCTGGCTCAAGAAGCAGGGCATCCAGAGGGAGCTGACCATGGCTTATACCCTACAGTCCAACGGTGTAGCACAACGGGCAAACCGGACCATTCTACAGACAGCTAAGGCGCTGCTCATAGAATCTGGGCTTGGCAACTCCATGTGGCCCCACGCTGTTCGGCACGCTACCGTCGCTAGGAACAGGGTGCTCACCAAGGTTGGGGATGACTCGTGGGTGCCGTTGGAGAGGTGGCTTGGGAGGAAGCCGCCGGTGGACATGCTGAGGGTTTTTGGCTGCATGGCAGTCGCCCACGTCCCCAAGACCTATCGCAGTAAGTTGGGGGCGAGTGCAAATGAATCCGCACACACCATTTACATGCAAATGCATCCGCACACGCATACTCGTACAAACAGACGGCAGGATGTCGTGCAATGTGAATTTGCACCCAACACACTCCCCCTCAGCCTGCCGGCTGCATCCCCATCATTCCATGCTAGTTCATGCTCATTCCACTTATGCGCACACAACGCCAATGAGGCTCATCCGCAAGCCTCTTTGTGAGAAAGTCTGCTGGCTGCTGGTGAGTCTTGATGTAGATCGGATTCACTGTCCCCCTCTTCACCTCCTTACGCAGCCAGTGCCACTTGATACGCATGTGCTTGTTCAGCCCATGAAACACAGCGTTCCTGGCCATCCCAAGAGCCCCCTTGCTATCACAAAACAGCGGCGTAGCAACCTTTTGCTCCTGGCCAATCTCCTCTAACAGCCTCCTCAGCCAAATCACCTCCTTCACCCCATGGAACATTGCCATGTACTCTGATTCCACGGAAGAGAGTGCCGTCTCCGTCTGCTTCTTGGACCTCCAACTAACAGGTCCACCCCCAACTACGCAGATGTATCCTCCCACAGATGAGGAATCCTCCTTCTCAGAAGCCCACGTAGCATCGGTAAAGCAAGTAAGAAAGAGCTTGCCTTCTCTTTCAGAACCTCAACCACTTTCTGCTTCACCTGTACAAATGCGGAGTATTGAACTCCAATGCTTGGGTGAGAGTTCAGATACTTCACCACACGTTCAGCTGCATCCACCTGCTCCTCAGATGGATTCTGCACCACCCTAGCCAGCTGCCCAACCGAGAAAGAAATGTCGGGCCTCGTGTGAACCGCTGCATACAAGAGGCTGCCCACCAAGGACTGAAATTGCTGCTGCTCCTCGGCTTCAACCCCTTCATCCTCTGCAGCCTTTACAAGCTTGAACTCAGCTGGCAGGGGAGTTGCAACCTTGCGCTCATTCTCAATCCCATACTTCTCCCCCAGCTCCTTGATGAACTTCTCCTGGTGCAGCTTTAACCACCTGTGGTCTGGGTCCCTCTCCACGTGCATCCCTAGGTAGTACTTTACCTCCCCAAGGTTCTTGCACTTGAAGTTCTCCATCAGCTGCTGCTGCACCTTCTGGATCTCCTTCATGCTGCTGCTGAAGAGAAGAATGTCGTCCACGTAAACCAGAAACAGCACCAGCTTCTCCCCCTCGCCCTTGAGAAAGAGGCTCTCATCGCAGCTGCTGGTCCTGAATCCCATCTCCTCTAAAACAGCTGCCAACTTCTGGTACCAGCATCAAACAGTAGATGGACTTTTTCAGTTCGCACACCCTGCCTGTACCATCCTCATACCCAGGCGGCTGCGTCATGAACACCTCCTCCTCTAAAATCCCATTGAGGAATGCCGTTGATATATCCATCTGAATTATGAATTTCCTGTTAGTGTAAGGGCCTAATAAACTCAAGCTATTATGACTTAATCAAACTTAAAACCTCTCCTCGGGGTCACCTCCAAGGGTCCCTAGGTGCCTGGCACAAGACCAGCCCCTATCCTCGAGTCCGAGTTTGTAGAGAGAGGGATCAAGAAAGACTTAGCCAAAATAACAAGAGTACCTTGAACGTCGCGCAGCGTGCCGTGCAGACCGTCGATCGGATTAAGCTTGCAACTAAGTCGACTAGACTGAAAGGTAAGTCGTGTGCCGTCCACGCTCACCGCACCATGCGGAGATAACTACTACAACGGGAGCTAGGCTACGGGCTAGGCACGGGTGCTCGTGTGATCTCTGCGTTCATCCACTTAGTCGTTTACTTGTGCTTGCACTACTTGCTGGTTCACAGGGAAATTGGGCAAGAGTTTCTCTAGCAAAAGTCCACAACAATGGTACAATGAAGTTGGCAAGGTAGGACTACATCAGAGCTAGCATGCAAGCAAGTCTACTGCCAGCGCAGCACGGTCGACCGCGTGCCAGCACGACTTGGTCGACTGCGCTCCAGCAGTGCAGAGTCGCGGCTTGCCAACACTGCAGGTCGACGGCATGACAACAGCGCAAGTCGACGGCGTGCCAGCGTTGCTCCCGCAGGACAGCAGCGCACCCGCTTCGCAGGTGCTCGCAGATGATTGGCGTGCTGTGCCTCGTCACCTGCACAGCGCACAGATCAGTTCTTCCACGTGCTGACGGCTGACTCTGATCAGCCACGTCGACCTCGGGATACCACCACCGAGGTCGTCCTCGCCAAAACCACCTGGGCGACTGTCGCACTCCTTCGCAGAACCCACGTCACCCAGGTAACCTGGTCGACCGGGCAACCACGTCGACCTCCCAAGTCGACGGCCACCTCCGGTCGACCTCACCAGGTCGACCACTACCCCCTGGTCGACCAGCTCCAGGTCGACGTCACTCCTGGTCGACCAGCTCCTCGTCGACCAGCACAGTTGTCAGCCGACCCCAAAGTCGGCTACCTGAAATTGGCGTCACCAAGTTGACGGCCTGCTACTCGACGCCCAGCAGTTCGGCATCCTAAATCCCTCTGTCGAGGTCGACGTCGGCCCCTCCTTCGTCGACCACCATGTTCGGTCGACCACCAGGTCGACATCACGCCTGGTCGACCAGCCAAGTTGACCTGAGGGTCTGGTCGACCAGCCAGGTCGACCAGCACACCTGGTCGACCAGCCAAGTCGACCAGCTGGCCTGTCAGCCGACCACCCAAGTCGGCTGCCCCAAGTTGGCGTCACCAAGTCGACGCCCTTCGCAGTTTGACTTCCCAGGTCCATCTTCCTGAAGTCGGCGCCCATGCAGTGGCACCCGTGCAGGTCGACTTCCTCGTCGACCAGCTCGTCCACTGCTGCAGGTCGGCTGCACCCCTACACCCAACCACGAAGCCGGCTCCGCCCAAGCGAGGACGGGGCCAACACACAACTCCCGTTGACATATGGTTGGTACTTAGAGTAAGTGCGTTACTTACCCATATGGTTGGTAGCTAGAGTAAATACGTTATTTACCCGTATGGTTGGTACTTAGAGTAAGTGCGTTATTTACCCATATGGTTGGTACTAAGTGTAAGTGCGTTGCATATTTATATGGTTGGTACCAAGAGTAAGTGCGTTACTTACCCATATGGTTGGTACAAAGAGTATGTGCATAGCTTACCCATATGGTCGGTAGCAAAAGTATTTGCATTATTTACCCATATGGTTGGTACTTAGAGTAAATGTTTTGCTTATACATATAGGTGATAGCTAGAGTAAGTGTGTTTTTAATCCATATGGTTGGTACTTAGAGTAAGTGCGTTATTTACCCATATGGTTGGTACTTAGAGTAAGTGCGTTACTCACCCATATGGTTGGTACCAAAAGTAAGTGCGTTATTTACCCATATGGTTGGTACTTAGAGTAAGTGCGTTTTTTATCCATATGGTTGGTACTTAGAGTAAGTGCGTTACTTACCCATATGGTTAGTACTTAGAGTAATTGCGTTTCTTATCCATATGGTTGGTACTTAGAGTACGTGTGTTATTTACCCATATGTTTGGTACTTAGAGTAAGTGCGTTACTTACCCATATGGTTGGTACGAAGAGTATGTGCGTAGCTTACCCATATGGTTGGTAGCAAAATATGTGCATTATATCCCATATGGTTGGTACTTAGAGGAAGTGCTTTACTTACCCATATGGATGGTAGGTAGAGTAAGTACGTTATTTATCTGTATGGTTGGTACTTAGAGTAAGTGTGTTTTTTATCCATATGGTTGGTACTAAGAGTAAGTGTGTTACTTACCCATATGCTTGGTAGCAACAGTAGGTGCATTATTTACCCATATGGTTGGTACTTCGAGTAGGGGCGTTACTTACCCATATGGTTGGTAGCTAGAGTAAATATGTTATTTATCCGTATGGTTGGTACTTAGAGTAAGTGCAATTTTTATCCATATGGTTGGTACTTAGAGTAAGTGCGTTAGTTACCCATATGGTTGGTACTAAGAATAAGTGCGTTACATACCCATATGGTTGGTACCAAGAGTATGTGCGTAGCTTACCCATATGGTTGGTAGCAACAGTATGTGCATTATTTACCCATATGGTTGGTACTTAGAGTAAATGTTTTACTTATCCATATGGTTGGTAGCTAGAGTAAGTGCGCTTTTTATCCATATGGTTGGTACTTAGAGTAAGTGCGTTACTTACCCATATGGCTCCTCCCTAATCATTAGTTTCAGCAAACCGATCTGACGGAAATACAGTTGCATTTTCCAGGCCCAATCATTATAGCCCTCACCATTGAACTTCTCGACGGTGAAGTTCTTCAGCACCTCCTTGATCAGCGAGCCCTGGTTTGTTCGCACTCCCCTTGGCGCTGAAAGACCAGAATCTTGGCTGCCGCTACGATCTTGGCCTGAAGATTCACCAGCTACCGCCGAGGTGTTGCCCGCCATAGCTACCTATAACGAGGATCACTATAACGCAGCTCTGATACCAGCTTGTTGGTGTAAGGGCCTAATAAACTCAAGCTATTAGGACTTAATCAAACTTTTTACCTCTCCCCGGGGTCACCTCCAAGGGTTCCTGGGTGCCTGGTACAAGACCAACCCCTATCCTCGGGTCCGAGTTTGTAGAGAGAAGGATCAAGAGGGACTTTGTCAAAATAGCAAGAGTACCTTGAACGTCGCACATGCAGCCGTGCAGACCGTCGATCAGATTAAGCTGAGAATTTTCTAAATCGAAGCTCGCTTCTAGGGCTTTGAAGTAAGCAAAGTTGCCTCGTGAAAAGTTCTACCATTACAAAGTTATGGCTCGAAGAACGTTTGCCTATAGTTGGAGTGCTAGCGTACTAGTATTGACTTGAGTAGCATTCCGCCATCGACCGCGTACAAACAAGGAAGGAATCCGCTTGAATCAGTTGAGAAGGAATAAATAGTTACAGCAAGCAAGGACCTTGAGAATCAACCTGGGAACAACCAGGAATGATAAAAAAAAAAAATCCAAGCAACGGAACCAACCTGGCTGGACAAAATAGCAGGTGGTAGGTTGGTAAACAACCTCTGGTTCTGTTTTTCCAATCTGGGAAAAAAGTACAACCAAGTTCAGGTTCTAAAATCAGAACCTGTTTTGTCTTTGCCCAACCAGCCAAATGCTGGTTCTGCTGGTTTCCCCTGATCTTGTAGCAATCCGAAAAAAGACAAGCAACATCCAACTTTTATCTAAATTGTACCCCTATAGTGCCTTCTCTGCTACACTATAGTCAACCAAGCAAAACAGTACAATTTCAAGTCCGATAAAACTGAATCTGCGCAATCAACTCAACCAAACTGCAAAGCTTCCATCTTGAGTTCCTTTGCGAGCTCGTCCTTTCTGCTTGCACTATTCATAGTGTGTACAATGTTGTTGCCGAAGCGCACATTGCGCGAGTACCTGCAAATGGATCAAGCGAAAAATGCGAAAACACACAAACATACGAATACACCATTCACACACAAATGCATTCGCACACGCATACTCGTACAAACAGATGGCAGGATGTCGTGCAATGTGAATTTGCACCCAACACACTCCCCCTCAGCCTGCCGGCTGCATCCCCATCATTCCAAGCTACCTGATGCTCATTCCACTCATGCGCACACAACGCTAATGAGGCTCATCCGCAAGCCTCTTGGTGAGAAAGTCTGCTGGCTGCTGGTGAGTCTTGATGTAGATCGGATTCACCGTCCCCCTCTTCACCTCCTTACACAGCCCATGCCATTTGATACGCATGTGCTTGTTCAGCCCATAAAGCACAGCGTTCCTGTCCATCCCAAGAGCCCCCTTGCTGTCACAAAACAGCGGCGTAGCAACCTTCTGCTCCTGGCCAATCTCCTCTAACAGCTTTCTCAGCCAAATCACCTCCACCCAATGAAACATCGCCATGTACTCTGATTCTACAGAAGAGGTACCGTCTCCATCTGCTTTTTGGACCTCTAACTAACAGGTCCTCCCCCAAATACGCAGGTGTATCCTCCCACAGACGAAGAATCCTCCTTCTCAGAAGCCCAAGTAGCATCGGTAAAACAAGTGAGAAAGAGCTTGCCTTCTTCAAGCCTCTCCCCTTTCTCTTTCAGCACCTCAACCCCTTTCTGCTTTACCGGTGCAGATGCGGAGTATTGAACTCCAATGCTTGGGTGAGAGTTCAGGTACTTCACCACACGCTCAGCTGCATCGACCTGCTCCTCTGATGGATTTTGCACCACCCTAGCCAGCTGCCCGACCAAGAATGAGATGTCGGGCCTCGTGTGAACCGCTGCATACAAGAGGCTGCCCACCAAGGACTGAAATTGCTGCTGCTCCTCGGCTTCAACCCTTTCATCCTCTGCAGCCTTCACAAGCTTGAATTCTGCTGGCAGAGGAGTTGCAACTTTGCGCTCATTCTCAATCCTATACTTCTCCCCCAGCTCCTTGATGAACTTCTCCTGGTGCAGCTTCAACCACCTATGATCCAGATCCCTCTCCACATGCATCCCGAGGTAGTACTTTACCTCCCCAAGGTTCTTGCACTTGAAGTTTTCCATCAGCTGCTGCTGCACTTTCTGGATCTCTTTCGTGTTGCTGCTAAAGAGAAGAATGTCGTCCACATAGACTAGAAACAGCACCAGCTTCTCCCCCTCCACCTTCAGAAAGAGGCTCTCATCACAGATGCTGGTCCTGAATCCCATCTCCTCTAAAACAGCTACCATATTCTGGTACCAGCAGCGTGGCATAGATGGACTCTTTTAGCTTGCACACCCTGCCCGTACCATCCTCATACCCAGGCGGCTGTGTCATGTAGGAACACCCCCTCCTCAAAAATCTTGTTATGGAATGCCGTTGATATATCCATCTGGATAATGAATTTCCAACAAGACACGGAGGGTAGAAGGTTTGGCAGTGGGAGCAAAAATCTCGTTAAAGTCCTGCTTCTCCTTAGCCATCAACCTACTCTTGTAGATGGTGACCTGCCCCTTGTCATCGGTCTTGATCCTCAGCACCCACTTGCATTGTATCGCTTTCTTCCTATCAGGCAGCACCACCAGATCCCATGTCCCATTCTCTAGCAGGCTCTGGTACTCAGCATCCCTAGAAGCCAGCCATTTGTCCCTATCTGGTCCAGCTAATGCCTCCTCCATGCTAGCTGGTTCCTCTAGTGCAGGGGCAAGAAAACAGTACGCAGGCTCATCCTCCTCATCCGGGTCATTGCCATGAGGTAAAATCAGTAACGCCTCCTCATTCCCAAGCTGCTGCTCTGCTACATCAGCTCCTGCAGTCAGCTTCATTGTTGCCATGCGGGTGCGTCCTGGCCTAGAGACGGGTGTTTCCCACCCCTTCATAACGACACCCTTCGGCTAACTCCTTTGCGGTAACTCTGGCACCTTAGCTTTGCTATGTTGCTGCTCTCCTCCTTCAAATGCAGCAGCTCCACCAGTGCTATTACTAGCCTCTCCTCCATCAGCAGGTGGCTCCTGTACCTTCTCTCCATCACCACTCTGTGCAGCTGCCCTCCTCCTCCTCCCACACACTAGGAGTCAGGTCCAGCTGCATGGTGATCTGCTGCATCTGCTGGGACGCCTTGCCTCCGGCTAGTTCTCCCAGCTCCCATACATCGTGCCCTCAATAAATTTTAAATCCCTGCTGTCAAACAATACGTCATTGGATGGTTCCCACAGCAGCCATCCCTTGCTCTCAGCAGCCAGCCCCAAATGCACACACCAGATTGCAATCTCTCCCAACTTACTGCGGTAGGTCTTGGGGACGTGAGCGACTGCCATGCAGCCAAATACCCTCATCATGTCCACCGGCGACTTCTTACCAAGGCACCTCTCCAACGGCACCCACCAACCTTGGTGAGTACACTGTTCCTAGCGACGGTAGCGTGGCGGACAGCGTGAGGCCACATGGGGTTGCCAAGCCCAGATTCCATGAGCAGCGCCCTAGCTGTCTCTAGAATAGTCCGGTTCGCCCGTTCTGCTACACCGTTAGACTGTGGGGTATAAGTCGTGGTCAGCTCCCTTTGGATGCCCTGCTTCTTGAGCCAAGCCATAATTTCAGCTCCAAGGAACTCACCACCCCGGTCTGTCCTAATCTGTTTTACCACACACTCAGCTTGCTTTTCCACGAACGGCAGCCAATCATCCCGTATCGTGGAGGCAGCATGATCCTTCTGCTTCAGCGAATATGCCCACATCAGCCTTCTCCAATCATCCACAATTGTAAGGAAATACCGCTCCCCCTTGTGCCCTTGCACCGGCAGCGGCCCCACCAAGTCCATGTGGACCAGCTCCAACGGCTTCTTGCTCCTGCCAGCCACACTATGAAAAGGGAAACGGGTGAACTTTGAAGCGAGCAAATTTCACAGTTCTCATCAGGTGGCTGTCCGTTCAGCTTCAAGCCCTTAACGGCTCCATCTTTCTCCAGCTGCTTCAGCAAACTCATTGCCACATGCCCTAAGAGTCGGTGTGTTGTTGCCCAATCTGTCTCCCCAGATCTGGCCGACACTTTCACACCAACACCTCCAACAGCGTTGCACTCCCCTTGGGATTCAGACCCCTCTCCAGCCTGCCCCCCACCGTGCCACGCCAATGCCGATAACTGCCATATGGATCTGTACACGTCCTTGATCTCATGCAGATCCCAAAGCACCCGATTGCCCTGCTGCTCCTTACAAGTGCGAGCCCCATCCGTGTTAGTGTTCACCCCAGCCTTGCCAAGCTTACGGAGGGAGATAAGGTTGGCCTTCAGGTCGGGGACGAGGAAAACGTAGTGCAGCACCACTGGCTTGCCATCCGCTCCCTTAAACACAGCTCGTCCCGCACCAGCCACCTTCAACATGTGTCCAGAGGCGGAGCACACCTCATTGATCGGTGCAGCGCGTACGTCGTCCAGCAGGTCCTTGCGCGGCGTCATCGTCCAAGCAGCACCCGTGTCCAACACCCAAAAGTCCAGGGGGTGCAGCTCTGCTCCAACCTTGGCAGATGCGTCTCCTTGCTCCCCCTTGTCTCCCACATGGAAGAATTGGCCCGCGGAGCGCTCCTTCTTCTCCGCACCGCCGTTGCCCTTCAGGTTGTTGTCGAACCAATCAGCGACCATGTTCGCCCCGTTTTTCTGGTTCCTCCGCGCGCCGCCATCCTGGTGATGATTCTGGGGGGTCCATCCATCGGGTTTCTTATAGCACAAAAACCAGGGGTGCCCCTCCATATCACAATACCAGCAACTCCCTTTTATTTTGCCACCAGAACCCAATTTGCCCCCACGTCCAGATTTTGCACCGCGACCCCAACCGGTACCTCCTTGTTGGTTGTTGGAGTCGTCGTCCTTCTTTGCACCGTGCCCAGCACCACTAAAGCCGCGTCCTCTGCCACGTCGGCTCCCTTGCATCCCGTAGCCGCTGCTGCCGTCGTCTCCACCCCTCAGTTGGCAGCGACGGAAGTCCTCCTCCAGAATCTTTGTCCGCACCCATTCGAGCGTCCACAGGCTCTGCTCCTGCGGCAGGCTCAATCCGCTCGTGAATTGAAGCCACGATTCTGGCAGCAGCGAGAGCATCTTCAGGCACTTGGTCTGCTCCGGGTAGGTGATTCCCGCAATCGCCAGCTTCGCGTAGAGGTCGCGCATCTTGTCTAGAACAGGTTGCACCGTCTCTCCCTCGCTCAAGCGTATCATGCGGACAGCTCCCTCTCCATCATGAGTGTCGCGGCGACAGAGGTAGGGATGTGCAGCTCCTTCAACACGGTCCACGCCTTCGGACCGCAATCAACCTCCGGCAGCAGGTGCATGACGTGGTGACGCTGGTTCAGCTCCAAACTCTGCGAGCTCAAATAGTAGCCAGCCGATGCGCGCTCGTCCCAATCTTCCTGCAGTGCGGGGTCACTCGGTCTAGGCTCCTCCCCAATCATTAGTTTCAGCAAACCGATCTGACGGAAATATAGTTGCATTTTCCAGGCCCAATCATCATAGCCCTCACCATTGAACTTCTCGACGGTGAAGTTTTTCAGCACCTCCTTGATCAGCGAGCCCTGGTTGGTTCGCGCTCCCCTTGGCACCTCACCAGAATCCTGGCTGCCGTTACAATCTTGTGCTGAAGATTCACCAGCTACCGCCGAAGAGTTGCCCGCCATAGCTACCTATATCAAGGATCACTATACGCAGCTCTGATACTAGCTAGTTGGTGTAAGGGCCTAATAAACTCAAGCTACTAAGACTTAATCAAACTTAATACCTCTCCTCGGGGTCACCTCCAAGGGTCCTTGGGTGCCTGGTACAAGACCAGCCCCTATCCTCGGGTCCGAGTTTGTAGAGAGAGGAACCAAGAATGACTTAGCCAAAATAACGAGAGTACCTTGAACGTCGCGCAATGTACCTAGCAAACCGTCGATCGGAACCCCTTAGCCACCAGCCTACTCTTGTAGATGGTGACCTGCCCAGTGTCAAAGGTCTTGATCCTCAGCACCCACTTGCATTGTATCGCTTTCTTCCCATCAGGCAGCACCACCAGATCCCATGTCCCATTCTCTAGCAGGCTCTGGTACTCAGCGTCCCTAGAAGCCAGCCACTTGTCCCTATCTGTTCCAGCTAATGCCTCCTCCATGCTAGCTGGTTCCTCTGGTGCAGGGGCAAGAAAACAGTATGCAGGCTCATCCTCCTCATCCGGGTCATACCCTTGAGGCAAAATCAGTAACGCCTCCTCATTCCCAAGCTGCTGCTCTGCTACATCAGCTCCTGCAGTCAACTTTATTGTTGCCATGTGGGTGCGTCCTGGCCTAGAGATGGTGGTTTCCCACCCTTTCATAACGATAACCCTCGACTTCTACCTTTGTGGTAGCTTAGGCACCTTAGCTTTGCTCTGATGCTGCTCTCCTCCTTCTTATGCAGCAGCTCCACCAGTGCTATCACTAGCCTTTCTTGCACTAGTAGGTGCCTCCTGTACCTTCTCTCCATCACCATTCCCCGCAGCTGCCTCCTCTCCCTCCTCCCACACATTAGGAGTCAGGTCCAGCTGCATGGTGATCTGCTCCATCTGCTGGGACACCTTTGCATTAGGCTGTTTCTCCCAGCTCCTAGACATTATGCCCTCAATGAATTTCACATCCCTGCTGTCAAACAACACACCTTTGGATGGTTCCCACAGCAGCCAGTTCCAAATGCACACACCAGATTGAACTCGCCCCCAACTTCCTGCGGTAGGTCTTGGGGACGTGGGCGACTGCCATGCAGCCAAACACCCTCAGCATGTCCACCGGCGGCTTCCTCCCAAGCCACCTCTCCAACGGCACCCACGAGTCATCACCAACCTTGGTGAGTACCCTGTTCCTAGCGACGGTAGCGTGCCGGACAGCGTGAGGCCACATGGGGTTGACAAGCCCAGATTCTATGAGCAGCGCCCTAGCTGTCTCTAGAATGGTCCGGTTTGCCCGTTCTGCTATACCATTGGACTGTGGGGTATAAGCCGTGGTCAGCTTCCTCTGGATGCCCTGCTTCTTGAGCCAGGCCGTCATTTCAGCTCCAAGGAACTCACCACCCTGGTCTGTCCTAATCCGCTTCACCACACACTCGGCTTGCTTTTCCACGAACGGCAGCCAATCATCCCGTATCATGGAAGCAGCGTGGTCCTTCTGCTTCAGCGGATATGCCCACTCAACCTGCTTCAATCATCCACAATTGTAAGGAAATACCGCTCCCCCTTGTGCCCTTGCACCGGCAGCGGCCCAACCAAGTCTATATGGACCAGCTCCAACGGCTTCTTTCTCTTGCCAGCCACACTATGAAAAGGGAAACGGGTGAACTTTGAAAGCAGGAATATTTTACATTTTTTATCAAGGTGCTGTCCGTTCAGCTTAAGTGCGTTACTTACCCATATGGTTGGTACTAAAAGTAAGTGCGTTACTTACCCATATGGTTGGTACGAAGAGTAGGTGTGTTACTTATCTATATGGTTGGCAGCAAGAGTAAGTACGTTATTTACCCATATGGTTAGTACCAAGAGTAAGTGCGTTACTTGCCCATATGGTTGATACCAGGAATAAGTGTGTTACTTACCCATATGGTAGGTATTGAGGTTAAGTGCGTTACTTACCCATATGGTACCAATGTATGTGCGTTATTTACCCATATGGTTGGTACCGAGAGTAAGTGTGTTACTTACCCATATAGTTGGTTCCAAGAATAAGAATGTTACTTACCCATATGGTTGGTTATTAGAGTGAGTGCGTTACTTATCCGTATGGTTGGTATTTTAGAGTAAGTGTATTACTTACCCATATTGCTGGGTCCAAGAGTTGATGAGTTATTTACCCATATGGTTAGTACCAAGAGTAAGTGCGTTACTTGCCTTGGTACCTAGACTAAGTGTGTTACTTACATGGTTAGTATGTGTGTTATTTACCCATATGGTTGGTACTTAGAGTAAGTGCGTTACATTTCCATATGGTTGATACCAAGAGTAAGTGCGTTACTTACCCATATAGCTAGTATTAATTGTATGTGCGCGACTTACCCAAATGGTTAGTACTAAGAGTATGTGCGCTACATACCCATATGGTTGGTACCAAGAGTAAGAGCATTACTTTTTCATATGGTTTGTACGTAGAATAAGTGTGTTACTTACCCATATGGTTGGTACCAAGAGTAAGTGCGTTACTTACCCATATGGTTGGTACGAAGAGTAAGTGCGTTACTTACCCATATGGTTGGTACCAAGAGTAAGTGCGTTACTTACCCATATGGTTGGTACCAAGAGTAAGTTTTTTACTCATCCATATGGTAGGTATCGAGGTTAAGTGCGTTAATTACCCATATGGTTGGTACCAAGAGTATGTATGTACGTTGTTTACCCATATGGTTGGTACCAAGAGTAAGTGTGTTACTTACCCATATGGTTGGTACCAAGAGTAACAACATTACTTACCCATATGGTTGGTAGTTAAAGTAAGTGCGTTACTTACCCGTATGGTTGTTAGCTAGAGTAAGTGTATTACTTACCCATATTGTTGGTTCCAAGAGTTGATGCGTTGTTTACCCATATGGTTGGTACCAAGAGTAAGTGCGTTACTTGCCCATATGGTTGGTACCAAGAGTAAGTGTGTTACTTACTCATATGGTTGGTACTAAGAGTAAATGCGTTACTTACCCATATGGTTGGTACGAAGAGTAAGTGCTTTACTTACCCATATGGTTGGTACGAAGAGTAAGTGCGTTACTTACCCATATGGTACCAAATGTATCTACGTTGTTTACCCATATGGTTGGTTCCAAGAGTAAGAAAGTTCGCTACCCATATGGTTGGTAGTTAGAGTAAGTGCGTTACTTACTCGTATGGTTGGTAGTTAGAGTAAGTATATTACTTACCCATATTGTTGGTTCCAAAAGTTGATGCGTTACTTACCCATATGGTTGGAACCAAGAGTAAGTGCGTTACTTGCCCATATTTTTGGTACCAAGAGTAAGTGTGTTACTTATTTATATGGTTGGTACTTAGAATATGTGCGTTATTTACCCATTTGGTTGGCACTTAATAAAGTGTGTTATTTACCTATATGGTTGGTACTTAGAGTAAGTGCGTTACTTACCCATATGGTTGGTACCAAGAGTAAATGCGTTACTTACCCATATGGTTGGTACCAAGAGTAAAAGCGTTTCTTGCACATATGGTTGGTACCAAGAGTAAGTGTGTTACTTATTTATGTGGTTGGTATCTAGAGTATGTTCGTTAATTACCCATATGGTTGGTACTTAAAAAAAAGTGCACTATTTACGCATATGGTTGGTACTCAGAGTAGGTGCGTAATATTCCCATATGGTTGGTACCAAGAGTAAGTGTGTTTTTTACTTGTATGGTTGGTACAAAGAGTATGTGGTTACTTACCCAAAGGTTGGTACTTCGAGTAAGTGCGCTACTTACCCATATGGTTGTTAGGAAGAGTAAATAGGTTATTTTATATGGTTAATACTTAGAGTAAGGGCATTACTTTCCCATATGGTTGGTACTTAGCATAAGTGCATTATTTACCCATATGGTTGGTACTTAGAGTAAGTGCGTTACTTGCCCATATGGTTGGTACCAAGAGTATGTGCGTTACTTACTTATATGGTTGGTTCGAAGAGTAAGAGCATTACGTACCCATATGGTTGGTACTTAGAGTAAGTGCGTTACTTACCCATATGATTGGTACTGAAAGTAAGTGTGTTACTATTACGGATGCAATGGATCGAGGTAGCGAGGATTGCACTAAGTGTCAAACGAGTACAAAATGTGAGCGAAGGCATGAGCGAACATTTATACGCGAAACATGCAAACGGTAACGCGGTAACGAACTAGCTAGTGCTACGCTGGCAGCGAGGTTCGGGCTAGTCCCGAAGCGTAGGCCGACACGGCCGGGCCAGCAGTGCGTGGTTTGGCAAAACAGTGCGCACAAAGTTGGCGAAGCCCCGTTAGTTATAGCGGGCGAACAACGGGTGTTGCTGTACGCGATGTAGCCGGTCTCCGTAAGGAATGGTGAGACAATTCCTTACACTACAAGAAGCCTTCTCCGCTACGCGAGTGCGTGTATATCGCAGAGTTCCAGACTCCTCAGGTACACTTGCAGGGCAGGGTGGTTTTCGATGTTGGCCAGGGGCACCCAGCTATCCTCAGTTGGCGTGCGGTCCTTCTATCGTACGAGTAATTCAATCCTCTTGATGTCAGTGGGGTGGCGAATCCGATGGCTCAGGATTTTTTCGGGCTCGATGATCGGCTCCGATGCAGGGCGAGTCATGGATGCGGGCGGTGGCGAGGCAGTTGGCTCGTGGTTGGGATATAGGGGCGAATCAGGCTGACATGGAATGATGGACTGATGTACCAGTTGGTCGACAACAGTAGATGCGCTGTTACTGGTGTGATCATGTGGCTGATTTGGAATGGGCCACAGTAGCGGGGTCGGACTTTTGGTACGTCGGGAAGTCGCAGATTTTGCGTGTCGAGCAGTACGTAATCTCCTGACTGGTACGTGACTGGGCATTGTTGTACGCGAAATCGATCAGCGGCAGCTGCTGCTTCCAAGCCATTGGATCATCGCACGTGGCACAAATCAACTGCTCCATCGTCTGATTCGTCCGCTCCGTTTGACCGTCGGTCTCGGGGTGGTACGACGAGCTGAACTGTAGCATAGTCCCGAACTGCTCCCAAAGGTTCTTCCAGAAGTTGCTTGTGAATTTTGTGTCCCTGTCTAGGTTCTGCTGGTATCCAGTGCAGGCGAACAACGGCTGCAATGTACAGGCGAGCGGTTTCCTCGGCAGAGATCGACTTTTTGCACGCAGCGAACTGTGACATTTTCATCAACCTGTCAACGACGACCATTACCGCGTCGTTACCCCCAGGGTTCGAAGGTAACCCCGTGACGAAATCCACGATAACCTGCTCTCAGGCGCACTCGGGCCGTAAGATCGGCTGCAGCTGACCCGCCTTCCGCTTCCTCGAGCTTTTCATCACCTGACACATGGGACCTAAACCCACGTGCTGCTGCACGTCGGTCAACAGCTCCGGCCAGTAGTAATACCGCTGCAGTTGCTGTCGCGTTTTTTCTACCCCAAAATGTCCCGTTGTAGTAACAGCTCCCTCAGTAGTGAGTACGCGGGTACCCAAATGCGGTTGGTGCCTGCCTTTACGTAATAGACTCCTTTAGCTCCTGCTAGTTGCGGTGAATTTCCGATCGTGAAAAATGGGTCGGTGCGGTATCCGTGGGTGAATAGGCCTGTTAATAGCAGGTTGGTTTGGGCGAGTAGGATGGCGTGGAGTTGGGCGGTAGGGCGGGTGAGTGCGTCGGCGATGTTGGATGCACCTTTTTTGTACGTAACCGTATAGTGGAAGTTGGACTCCAGATAGTCCAACCAGCGGATCCGTCGCGGATTGAGATTCGGTTGGGCGCGAAGGAACTGTAGTGATTGGTGGTCTATCCGTACTGTCACGTCGGCGCCAGTCAGGTAACACCGCCAAACCTTGAACGCGTGCACGATCGCCAGCATCTCGCGGTCGTGTATCGGGTAGTTGCGCTCGGGCGGGTGCAGCTTGCGGGACTCGTACGCGATTGGCTGGAGGCCGTTCCCGAAATCCTGCAACAGTACTGCTCCCACAGCGATGTCACTTGCGTCAGTGATGAGCTCGAACGGCTCGTGCGGATCCGCGATGTGAAGCACGGGCGGCGAGCACAAAACCCATATGGTTGGTACCAAGAGTAAATGCGTTACCACATCATATGGTTAGTACCAAGAGTAAGTGCATTACTTAACAAAATAGTTAGTACTAAGAGTAAGTGCCCTAATTACCCGTAAGGTTGGTACCAAGAGTGAGTGTGTTAGTTACCCACATCGTTGGTACGAAGAGTATGTGCGTTTCTTAACCATATGGTTGGTACCAAGAGTAAGTGCATTACCTACTTATATGGTTTGTGCGAAAAGAAAGTGCTTTACGGACCCATATGGTTGGTATCAAGATTAAGCGCATTACTTAACAATATGGTTAGTACTAAAAGTAAGTGCGTTACTTATCCATATGGTTGGTACTAAGAAAGTTTTAGTGCGTTAGTAAACCACATTGTTGGTGTACGAAGAATAGGTGCGTTCATTTTCCATATGGTTGGTACCAAGAGTAAGTGCGTTACGTAACCATATGGTTGGTACCAAGAGTAAGTGCGCTTTTTACCAATATGGTTGGTACGAAGAGTTAATGCTTTACTTTCCCATATTGTTGGTTCCAAGAGTAAGTGCCAAGAGTGAGTGCGCTATTTACCTGTATGGTTAATACTAAGAGTAGGGGCGCTACCTACCCATATCGTTAGTACTTAGATTAAGTGCGTTAATTACCTTCATGGTTGGTACAAAGAGTAAGTGCGTTACTTACCCACATGGTTGGTACAAAGAATAAATGTGTTACTTACCCTTATGGTTGGTACCAAGAGTAAGTGCGTTACGTAACCATATGGTTGGTACCAAGAGTAAAGGCGTTATATGCCAATATGGTTGGTATGAAGAGTAAGTGCCTTACGTACCCATATGGTTGGTATCAAGACTAAACGAGTTACTTAACTATATGGTTAGTACTAAGAGTAAGTGCGCTACTTACCCATATGGTTGGTACCAAAAGTAGGTGAGTTACTTACCAATATGGTTTGTAACGAAGAATATGTGCGCTACTTACCCATATGGTTGGTACCAAGAGTAAGTGCGATACTTACCCATATGGTTAGTACCAAAAGTAGGTGCGTTACTTAACCATATGGTTAGTAATAAGAGTACGTCTGATACTTACCCATATGGTTGGTACTAAGAGTAGGTGCGTTACTTACCCATATGGTTGGTACGAAGAGTAAGTGCATTACTTACCCATATGGTTGGTACTAAGAATAAGTGCGTTACGTAACCATATAAATGGTACCAAGAGTAAGTTCGTTATTTACCAATATGGTTGGTACAAAGGATAAGTGTGCCACTTACCCATATTGTTGGTACTAAGAGTAATTGCGCTATTTATCATTATGGTTGGTACAAAGGCTAAGTGCGTTACTTACCAATATGGTTGGTTGGAAGAGTAATTGCGTTAGTTAACCATATGGTTTGTTCTAAGAATAAGTGCGTTACCTACCCATATGGTTGGTACCAAGAGTAACTGCGTTACTTACCCGTATGGTTGGTACTAAGAGTAAGTGCGTTACTTAACCATATGGTTGGTTAGTTCTAAGAGTAAGTGTGTTACTTACCCATACGGTTTGTCACGGTATTACGGAGCCATATAGGCCCCATAATGGCCGGGACAGCGCAGAGGCGAATTTGGCAGTGGAACCAGCTGAAGTGCGGTTAAGGCGAGAGCAGCAGAGAGAAGAAAGGGGGGTTCAGCGGGAATGAGGGGCAGAGGCGGCAAGAGGCGGTGTACATATTTGTATTATAGCGCTCACGTATGTTGTATGAGTATGTTGGGTTACGGGTTGGGGTGTATGTTTGATTTGTGTGTCGCATGTTTCCTTCCTGTACAGGGCGGGGGCAAGTGGGAGAATACCAGGAAGCGCGATAACATGAGACACATGAGGCAGCAGTCGAGCAGGATCTCAGTGTAACCAGTGAGGAGCATGTGGAGGCAGAGAGCAGAGGCCTGCACGAGGGAATAACTGTGGCGGGAGAAGGAGAGCCATGACGAGAGTTTCCGACAGGTTGGTACCAAGAGTAAGTGCGTTACTTACCCATATAATGTTGGGTGAGAAATCACTTTGCTCAACACTCTGTCGTCTGTTTGTACAAGTATGCATGTGCGAATGCATTTGCGTGTGAATGGTGTGCTCGTGTGTTTGTTTGCTTTCGCAATTTTCACTTGAAGCATTTGCAGGTACTCGCGCAATGTGCGCTTCGGCACAACAGAAAGGACAAGCTCGCAAAGGAACCCAAGATGGAAGCTTTGAAGTTCGGTTGAATGATTGCGCAGATTCAGTTCTATCCAACTTGAAATTGTACTGTTTTGTTTGGTTGATTTTAGTATAGCAGGACAGGCACTATAGGGGTACAATTTAGGTGAAAGTTGGATGTTGTTTGTCTGTATCTGCATGCTACAATGAAGCACCCGCATGGCAACAATGAAGCTGACTGCAGGAGCTGATGTAGCAGAGCAGCAGCTTGGGAATGAGGAGGCATTACTGATTTTGCCTCAAGGGTATGACCCCGATGAGGAGGACGAGCTTGCGAAATGTTTTCTTGCCCCTGAACTAGAGGAACCAGCTAGCATGGAGGAGGCACTAGCTGGACCAGATAGGGACAAATGCTGAGTACCGGAGCCTGCTAGAGAATGGTACATGGGATCTGGTGGTGTTGCCTGAGGGGAAGAACGTGGGTGGTTAGGATCAAGACAGATGACAAGGGGCAGGTCACCATCTACAAGAGTAGGCTGGTGGCTAAGGGGTTTATGCAGAAGGAGAAGCAGGACTTCAACGAGATCTTTGCTCCCACTGCCAAACCCCCTACCATCCGTGTCTTGTTGGCAGATGCAGCTGTTAGTGGGAAATTCATCATTCAGATGGATATATCAACGGCATTCCTCAACGGGATTTTAGAGGAGGATGTGTACATGACGCAGCCGCCTGGGTATGAGGATGGTACGGGCAGGGTGTGCAAGCTGAAAAAGTCCATCTACGGCTTGAAGCAGGCGCCACGCTGCTGGTACCAGAAGTTGGCAGCTGTTTTAGAGGAGATGGGATTCAAGACCAGCAGCTGTGATGAGAGCCTCTTTCTCAAGGGAGAGGGGGAGAAGCTGGTGTTGCTTCTGGTCTATGTAGACGACATTCTTCTCTTCAGCAGCAGCATGAAGGAGATCCAGAAAGTGCAGCAGCAGCTGATGGAGAACTTCAAGTGCAAGAACCTTGGGGAGGTAAAATACTACCTCGGGATGCACGTGGAGAGGGATCTGGATCACAGGTGGCTGATGCTGCACCAAGAGAAGTTCATCAAAGAGCTGGGGGAGAAGTATGGGATTGAGAATGAGCGCAAGGTTGCTTCTCCCCTGCCAGCAGAATTCAAGCTTGTGAAGGCTGCAGAGGATGAAAGGGTTGAAGCCGAGGAGCAGCAACAATTTCAGTCCTTGGTGGGCAGCCTCTTGTATGCAGCGGTTCACACGAGGCCCGACATTTCATTCTCTGTTAGGCAGCTGGACAGGGTGGTGCAAAATCCATCAGAGGAGCAGGTGGATGCAGCTGAACGTGTGGTGAAGTACCTGAACTCTCACCCAGGCATTAGGGTCCAATACTCCACATCTGCACAAGTGAAACAGAAAGGGATTGAGGTGCTGAAAGAGAAGGGGGAGAGGCTTGGAGAAGGCAAGATCTTTCTCACTTTCTTACTGATGCTACGTGGGCTTTTAGAAGGAGGATTTCTTGTCTGTGGAAGGACACGTCTGCGTAGTTCGGGGAGGATATGTTAGTTGAACGTCCAGGAAGTAGACGACGACAGCACTCGCTTTCGTAGAATCAGGGTACATGGCAGTGTTCCATGGGGTCAAAGAGGTGTTTTAGCTGAGGAGATTGCTAGAAGAGATTGGCCAGGAGCAGAAGGTTGCTACTCCATTGTTTTGTGACAGCAATGGGGCTCTTGGGATGGCCAGGAACGCTGTGCTTCATGGGCTGAACAAGCACATACGTATCAAGTGGCACTGGCTGCGTAAGGAGGTGAAGAGGGAGACGGTGAATCCGATCTACATCAAGACTCACCAGCAGCCAGCAGACTTTCTCACCAAGAGGCTTGCGGATGAGCCTCATTGGCGTTGTCTGCGCATGAGTGGAATGAGCATGAACTAGCTTTGAATGATGGGGATACAGCCGGCAGGCTGAGGGGGAGTGTGTTGGGTGCAAATTCATATTGCACGACATCCTGCCGTCTGTTTGTGCGAGTATGCGTGTGCGAATGTATTTGCATAAGAATGGTGTGTTCGTGTGTTTGTTTGCTTTCGCAATTTTCGCTTGAAGCATTTGCAGGTACTCGCACAATGTGCGCTTCGGCACAACATTGTACGTGCTATGAACAGTGCAAGCAGAAAGGACGAGCTCGTAAAGGAACCCAAGATGGAAGCTTTGCAGTTCGGTTAATTGATTGCGCAGATTCAGTTCTATCCAACTTGAAATTGTACTGTTTTGTTCGGTTGACTATAGTGTAGCAGGGCAGGCACTATAGGGGTACAATTTAGGTGAAGGTTGGATGTTGTTTGTCTGTATCTGCATGCTACAAGGCCAGGAGAAACCAGCGGAACCAGCATTTGGCTGATTAGGCAAAGACAAATCAGGTTCTGTTTTTAGAACCTGAACCTGGTTGTTGTTTTCCCAGGTTGGAAAAACAGAACCAGAGGTTGTTCACCAACCTACCACCTGCTATTTTGTCCAGCCAGGTTGGTTTTGTTGCTTGGAATTATTTGGAATCATCCCTGGTTGTTCCCAGGTTGATTCCCAAGGTCCTTGCTAGCTATAACTATTTATTCCTTCTCTGTTTGTACCTGAATATATAGTCAATCAATTGATTCAATTGGATTCCTTCAATGCTGGAATTTGTTTCTACGCGGTTCGACGACGGAATGCTACTCGAGTCAACGCTAGTATGCTAGCACTCCATCGCTAGGCAAACGCTGTCCGAGCCAAAACTTCGTAATGGCAGAACTTTTCGCGAGGCAACTTGGCTCATTTTAAAGCTCTTCGAGCGAGCTTCGATATAGCGAAATCTTAGCTTAATCCAATCGAAGATCTGCACGGCACGCTGCACAACGTTTAAGGTACTCTCGTTATTTCGGCTAGGTCGTTCTTGGTTCCTCTCTCTACAAACTCGGACCCGACGATAGGGGCTGGTCTTGTACCAGGCACCCAAGGACCCTTGGAGGTGACCCCGAGGAGAGGTACGAAGTTTGATTATGACCTAATAGCTTGAGTTTATTAGGCCCTTACACCAACATATGGTTGGTACGAAGAGTAAGTGCGTTACTTACCCGTATGGTTGGTACCAAGAGTAAGTGTGTTACTTACCCGTATGGTTGGTACCAAGAGTAAGTGCGTTACGTAATCATATGGTTAGTTCTAATAATAAGTGCGCTACTTATTCATATGGTTTGTTATAAAAGTAAGTGAGCTACTTACCCATATGGTCTGTACTAAGAGTAAGTGCGTTATTTACCCATATGGTTGGTACCAAGAAATAAGTGAGTTACTTTCCCACATGGTTGGTACTTAGAATAAGTGCGTTACTTACTCATATGGTTGGTACCAAGAGTAAGTGCGTTAGTTACCTACATGGTTGGTACGAAGAGTAAGTGCGTTACTTACCCATATAGTTGGTACCAAGAGTAAAAGTGTTACTTCCCCACATGGTTGGTACCTAAAGTAAGTGAATTACTTAACCATGTGGTTCGTACCAAGATTAAGTGTGTTACTTGCCTATATGGTTAGCACGAAGAGTAGTGTTCTACTTACCCATTTGGTTGGTACCAAGAGTAAGTGCGTTACTTAACTATATAGTTGGTACCAAGAGTATGTGTGTTACTTATCCATATGGTTGGTACCAAGAGTAAGTTCGTTACTTACCCATATGGTTGGTAGCAAGAGTAAATTTCTTACTTAATAATATTGTTGGTACCAAGAGTAAGTGCGTTACTTAAACATGTGGTTGGTACCAAGAGTAAGTGCGTCACTTACCCACATGGTTGGTACCAAGAGTAAGTGCGTTACTATGTGGTTGGCACCAAGAGTAGGTGTGTTACGTAACCATATGGTTGGTACTCAGAGTAAGTGTGTTTTTCTTATCTACATGGTTGGTACCGAGTGTAATTGTGTTACTTAACGCACTCATAGCCTCAGCATAGATTTTGGCCTCACAGCTGGAGCTAAGGACAGAAGACGGACGAGTGGACAGAGCCAATGCCAAAATTGCAAGTTTAGCCCTTTTGAGACCATTGAATCGCCTAGTCATCGGACCACAAAGGGTCTGAGTGCGGAATGAGCACAACTGAGCCCCTTCCCCCAAGCACAAGCCTCGTGCCTAATGTACTGGCCAAGTAGCGCAGTTCCCTCGTAGCAGCCCACCAGTGCTAAGGGCGGTGTCTCTCCAGCACAACGTAGCGCGCCATGATGCTGAGAGGGTACGCGAGGTCAGGCCGGGTGCATGTCATCAGGTACATGAGGCAACCCACAAGCTCTGGATACGGAGCCCTTTGCTTGACCTCTAACCACCTACATTAGCAACCTCTTCACTACCAGATCTAGGCACACAAGAATAACAGTCACCCTCAGTACTAGCACCATCAGCATGCAGAACATACATGCCAGTAGAGACCTGGCCCCAATCAAGAGAAATGACATCTACACCATTCTTGAGCAAGCCTTAACCAGTCAGAAATCTTGGCCTATTCACCAAACTCCACTCGAAAGCGTTGTCGAGGGTGTAGAAGCAGCGAGCCTTAGTGTGCCCCAGACTGCTGCAGTCCACTCCAGGGCGGCCCGTGCGTCGGCAGTGTTGGCAGCGACCTCCGCCTCCAGGGCCGCCTCACTGGGCCACCCACTCACGAAGATGCTGCGGCGAGAGAGTCTCCTATCGACGTGACTGCCGCTGGTGCTGTCCACCCGCAGAATCTCCGCCTCCACCAGCTGCACCACCAGACGGAGCTCCTCCTCGTGTAGCTGTACTCGAGCTTCCACCCCCGCCAGCTTCACCGCCACCCGCCCCCGTCTCCACCACCCCTACCACCCCCGCCACCTCCACCGCCACCGCCCCCTCCACCTCCACCACCCCCACCACCGCCACCTCCGTCACCCCCGCCACCGCCATTGCTAGCGCCCCCTGTACCTCCCCCACGGCCCATTCCCCTAAGACGCGCACCCATGCCGCGACGCCTCCCGCTAGGGTCAGGCGCAGCACCGACCTCCTCAGCTCCAAGGAAGTCAATAGCAGCCACAGGGTCAACAACAAGCGTGAGAAGGGAGGGGGAGCACTCCTCAAAGAAGGAGGGGCAGGGAGTACCATGGGAGGCAGTTACAGCGAAGGCACTGGTCTCGGCCTCTAAGAGATGGGTCTAAACAATTTGATAGTGTGCGCTAACATACAAACCTTGCGTTGGTTTGAACTGTGTTTGTTCACCCGTTTTGGGGTGGGGAAAAGACGTGCAATTTCGGTCAGCCTAGAGTCCGACACTACGATGTGGCTAGGTACTAATTTTCGCCGATACGCTTAGCATTTCACGATTTTGTTTTGCAACATTTCATGCTAATATTATTAATAGTTGCGCTTCACATTCTGGTAATTTCACGTTATTGCAGTTACAACAATATAGATACCTACCTAAACTGCATGATATTTATAATAATGAGTGTACTTCGGTGCCATACCTGGTATCGCGTGCGCTTGAGCTGGCACTGTACTACCACCCTCTCGAAGATGTGTGTATTGAAAGGAATTTTCCTATAAGCTTCTACTTAATAAAGTTTCAAGGACCACGAATTTGGTACACTATCACTTCGAATCAATCAGTGTTAAAAACTCACAACTTCTGGAAAATCAGTCAAAGAGATTACTGAAATCACGGAGTAATAAGTGTCAGAATATGTTCTACATGTTTTATATAATTGTTTGTAGTTATAATGTGGTTATTTCAAACCCTGTTGGTGGTGCACTGCTTGTTTCTTACTATATGTACTTTGTTTTCCATAGTGCAATCCCCTTTGTGGCCAATACCCTTTCTCTGTGCTCCTAGGCTAGGGGTTCTCCTAAATTGTGTAGCTCCTAGTTTGGCATGTTATTAGAGCCTACGGATACTACGGACCGACACTGTTTCCGCCATAACACTCCTTGTGCTCTCGCCCGTCACGCTGCTGCCCGTCACGAATTTCTTACTCGATGTGCATCCTGTAATGACCCCTGCCCGTCCCTCGTATCGCGCCCCGAACGCCCCCCGTTTCGCGACCAGGTGCAACAGCCCGCGTCTCATGCCAGCTCGTGACCAGGTGCAGTGACGCGCGCCCCATGCCAGCGCGCAATTCGGTGCAGCGACGCGCGCCCCACGCTAGCGCACGACCAAGAGCAGCGGCGCATGCCCCACGCTAATGCACCACAGGCGCAGCGGCGCGCGTACCATGTAAGCGCGCGACCAGGCGTAGCGGCGCGCGCACCCCCCGCCAGTGCTCTACCGTCAGCAGCACTATGCGTCGCCCCCCCTCCATTGAATTGGGGTGGGGACTTGGGGGTTTAAGTGGGTTTGCCAGCATAGGGGCTATGACGCCCCCACCTCCTCTCCTCATCCATCTTACCTCCCCCTTCGTAAAAGGGGGTTTGAAAGTGGGTTCGCTAGCATTGGAGCTGTCACGTCCATGCCTGCCCCCCTCCTCCTCTCCTAACCTCTCCTCTCCTCTCCACCTTCCCTCCTTTCTTGAACCATCCTCCTCCTCATCTTTCCTCCCCTTCTTCCGCTGCCTCTTGTACCCCATCAGGGGGCCTTACTACGTTTATTCATATAAACATTTATAAGGGCATGTCAAAATATGTTCTATGTACTTTAAACAATTAATTGTAGTTATAACATACTTATTTGAAACCATGTTCGTGGTGCACCATTGCCTGCATGTTTCTTATGTATACGGTCTTTGTCTATAGTGCAATCCGCCATTTTGACAAATTTTTCTGTCAGAATCCAAGCCATTAGACCATTGGGATAAAAGAGCTTGTTTGTGCAGCGGGTCCGTGCGCCCATAACCCCCAAGGCGTACCCGCTTGTAACCCTCCCAAGGATCAATCACGGATCTCACTGTGCAGATCTACTGACGTCTCCTTCTCTATGCTCCTAAGCTAGGGTTTATCCTGTTGGGCTGAGAAAGTCCCTTGGGGTCGTTTCAAGGTTAAAACGAGACTACAGAATTGTAAACCCCGGCGCAGCTTGAAATTGCCGAAGCTTGCTAGGCCTTGGTGGGCAAGGGAATGGGGGGAAACTTACCGTGCGGTCTGACACAATTGACGAGAGAAACAATGTTCTGCAGGAACTTGATTGGCCAGCGATTGAGGAAGTGAAAACCAACCTTTGCAGCTGGTTGAGGCAACTGACAATTGTCACTCGCAAACCAGCTGTACATTACTCACGGAACTCGGGAAACAAGCGTACATGTGAACAAGGTCACAAAGCTGGGGTGCGGGCGTCAGTCGAGTGCACGGACATTCTAGTTGGGTCCACTTGAATTTCAAGTTGCCCATGGGTTACACGACCATCGACGTGCTCACTGATGCCTATCGTAATCTTAGAACACACAGAAGCAACGTGGCCGGTTTTAGCGGGAGCACTGTTCAAAGGAAGCCACAGTGGGGTGTCATATTAGAGACAGCAGTATGCGATATTCATAGTAAGCAAGGCGCTCGATGACAGCATTTTTCAAAATAGAAAAATCATCTGAAGCATACCTGGCTGCTAGGCCTAGCATACAATTTCATAGGTGAAGAGCAATTTGAGGCCCCACTCTGTGTCGTTGGCGGTTAGCACACGTCGTGACAACAACCGCCACGGCGTATAACCGGGCAAGACGACACGAGGGAACGCGGGGAATGTGGACCAGTAGGCAGTTTAGTCCAACCATTGCGTCCAGGGAAGCAGCAGGTTCAACACCGCAAGGGGCGCACCCGCTGTCGACACATTCCCTGTTCCCCCATTCCCCGCTCCCCCAGCAGCTTACGCCTCAAGGTTCGCTCCCAAGTAGCATTTGAGCTATCTTACGGGCAGCACGTCAGCGAAATGCTGTCCGTCAGGAAGACGACACAGCAGGCACGCGAAATGCTCCCCGTCACTATCTGACGGGCAGCAGGCGCGCGAAATGCTGCCCATCATTGTCTGACGGGCAGCAGGCACGCAAAATGCCGCCCATCACTGTCTTACGGGCAGCAGGCGCGCGAAATGCTGCCCGTCACTGTCTGACGGGCAGCAGGCGCGCTAAATGCTGCCCGTCACTGTCTGACGGGAGCAGGCGCGCGAAATGCTGCTCGTCACTGTCTTATGAGCAGCAGGCGCGCGAAATGCTGCCTGTCACTGTCTGACGGGCAGCAGGCGCGCGAAATGCTGCCCGTCACTGTCTGACGGGCATCAGGCGCGCGAAATGCGGAATGCGGAAATTGTTATATAGGATGGAGAGCGTATAAAATGTTCAAGGCGGCGAAGTACAGCTGTACGAACTCACAGCCAAAGTTAAGATTTTGTGTATTTCAAAATGGCTCCTTTTTTTTACAAAATAATAGCAAGGGCGTAAATACATACTCTTACTAAGTTTTTTCACATGTTGGATCAAGCATCTTACCTTGCTCTGTCATGTCTGCCCCGAAGTCGAATGATGCTCCTACTGTGTCCGATCGCCCTGCAACCTCTTGTGCCAGTAACAGCGATGCATACGACGACGGGCGGATCCCGTGCACAGGGTGCGGATCCCAGGCGAACATCTCTGCCACATCCCAAAAAATGATCCATTCCCCGTCAATGTCTGTATCCGTCTCATCCGATGTTGCCGTGGGGGCATCCGCTGCTGCCGTGGGGGCAGCTGTGGGGGCATCCGCTGTTGCCGTGGGGGCATCTATAGGGGCATCCGCTGCTGCCATAGCTGTAGCTGCAACTTTGTGGTCTGGTCCTGTGGTTGACCCGTACATCCGCACCACCATAAGTCGCAAATCTGGGTGCTTGTACAACGTCTCCCCCACATCACAAGTTTTGTACTCAATACCATCAAGGTCGCCACACACCGCTCTGACGAGCACATCTCTACTCGACGAAACATTCAGCTTCCCTTTCGTCCCATTTTGGTCCAACCAAGTGACCAACAACTTCCTCTTGATATGCCATAGATCCTCTATGGTCGTGGCATCCTCAACAATCATTGCGTCATCTTTACGAGTATCCACCAACTTCCTGAATAATGCATTCGCTAGGGTCCTCGCCATATGCCACACGTCCTGTTGATGCTCCAAACCCATTTCTGCACAAACCGTTTTAAAACGAGTTCCTCCATCGGTTATCACTCTGTCCACCCTAAACCCAAAAGCTGCCAGGTCGCGCAAGCCGCGCTCAAACGCTAACTTCTCCATCGCTGTCGAGGAGCACCCTTCCTTTCACTTGTTGAATGTAACACAGTGGAGCACCTTTCGAGTCTCTCTATCCATTAGCAAAACCGTACACCATTCACCTTCTCTCGCTTGCGACCATCGCCAATCCGCTATAATCCATATTTTTGCATCGCCCCTTGCCATAACTTCCCGTCGCACTTTCGCCATAGACAACGCACTCTGTTGTACTATGGTCGCCCATAGACCATAAGGATTCTTCATGTACGAGTAGAACGTTCCTGCTGCTGGTATCGGGACTTCTATGTTGCGCAAAACCGACTCTAGTGGCTGATATCCGCAACCACTAATCACATAGGCTCCCGACACCGTTCTAGATAGCCAAGGCACCTAGGGACCCTTTTTGGACTCCTGGCCAACATCTGGTCTACGATCACAGCTCCACCACACCTCCGTATGTCTACTCCTTGGGCATCTCCTTAGCAGCCCAAACGCACCCAATGAACTTTTCCATGATTGCAAAAGCATTGCCCCTCACCTGCCATGCCAGCAGTGCACTGGACTGGAAAATGCAGCATTAGTTTCACAAACCAGACGGTGTCCATGTAGCACATGATTCCCTTACGTGTTTCGGTAAGGCCTGGAGAAGATGGTCAGCCTCGTGGGACCCCACATCCAAAATTTTGATGTCGCGCGGCCTCACTGGTGGGTATGTGTGGATCAAAGGCACGCACGAAATGGCATTAAGACACATTGTCTCACATAAACGGTATATGGACAGTAGGGGCACACATGAATCTGCAAAGGTTGCAAGCATAAAACTCACAATGTAGAAGGGCTATGGGGCCCCTCACGTGACGATGCTTCTATCCTCTGTCGGCCGGCATCATCGTCACTCGGCATGCATTGCACCCCTAGGGCGCCCACGCTAGAAATTACATGGGGGTTTCTACACAATCGGTTTTGCACCAGCGAACTCCATCCATCGCAACCCTTGCAGAGCTCTGCTGCTGAAGTCGATCGGCTGCCTCGTCCGATCCATTCCTCTATATGCTACCATTTGCTGCATTTACAACCGCATCCATGGACTCGTGGGGCGGCCCTTCAGCCAAAGGGATAGGGTCGGGTTCTTGTAGTATCCCTGGGCATGTTGTGATGCGCGACAGATGACTGACGGACCTGGATCTCGCCCTTGTCTGAAAAGTACCAGGCACTGTGTAAATAGTGATGGGTGAGTGGAACCTAGACGTGACAACACACAACCCCAGTATAAGGAGTGATTATGCGGTATATGAAGTAATGACAAGGGCGTTGCAGAAAGAGCCACAACAATTGAAAAACAAAGATACAAGACACAACAATTTACCGGAGCCAATGAGCGCCTGATATACTGCACCACGTCTAGCCCCACCCCACTGGAACCCTGGCCCAGTGCTCTCCACAGTCGGCTCTTCTATCGATGGCACAAAAATATAAAGAAGTCCACGAATCGATGTCGCGTGGAGTGTATACAGCTCCCTCACGGTGGGCAGTCCACTCCCTCTCTTTTCCACTCGCACGGATGCAGCTATGAGAATGGGGGAACTTGGAATGGGGGACAGGGAATGGGTGAACAGGAAATGGGGGAATAGGGAATGTGGGAACAGTGAATGGGGGAGCAGGGGATGGGGGAACAGGGGATGGGGATAGGGAATGGGGGAACAGGGAATGGGTGAGCAGCGAATGGGGGGACAGGGAATGGGGGAGCAGGGATTTTCCCATCAGGGAATGGGGGAGGGGGGAATTGGGGGACATGGAATGGGTGAGCAAGGAATGGGGGAGCAGGGATTTCCCACTCAGGAAATGGGGGGACAGGGAAACGAGGGACAGTTAATGGGGGAGCGGGGAATGGGGGAACAGGGAATGGGGGAAGCGGGAATGGGGGAGCGGGGAATGAGGGGACCAAGTAATGGGGGTGCACGGAATGGGGGAGCGGGGGATGGAGGAACAGGGGATGGGGGAACAGGACCTGGGGGAACAGGGCAGTAGTGAGTTAATCACAAAGGATGCAGTGGGAGAATGATTAAGGCAGCAGTGAGGGGAAGACTAGTGTAAGCAAAAGGCTCGTGTGATCGAAACTTGAACGAAACTGTGTGTACCTAGGATTGAACATTGAGTGCAAGAATGAGGCAGTGTTACAAACAAGAGGGCTGTAGTCTGTGAGATCGATGGCAACCTAAATGGGAGGTGGTTGAGTTGCGGGCCTAACCTGGCAAGAAGATGCCCCTGTCCTTGTTACGAACGTAGCTTATAGCCCCACCGCTGTCACATGAGAAGGTGAGAGTGATCTTAGTGGGGTTCCTACAGGCAATTGGGGGTTGGTGTGGGAGATGAGAGTGATTTCAGAACAATGAATTGGACAGCATAAGAATGCATAAACGCTGGATAGAAGGTGACATTCTATTGCGTACCTGGAGTGAGGGATCAGGGAACGGGGGATCAGTGGATGAGGAATTAGGGAATGGGGGAGGGCGGAATGGGGGAGCAGGGAATGGGGGAGCAGAGAATGGGGGAACAAGGAATGGGGGAACATGGAATGGGGGGACAGGGAACGGGGGAACAGGGAATGGGGGAGGGGGGAATGGGGAAACAGAGAATGGGGGAGCAGGGAATGGGGGAACAGGGAACGGGGCAACGGGGAATGGGGGAGCAGGGAATGGGGGAACTGGGAATGGGGGAGAAGGGAATGGGGGAGCAGGGAATGGGGGATCAGGGAATCTGGGGACAGGGAATCGGGGGACAGGGAATGGGGGGACGGAGAATCCGGGGAACACGGAATGAGAGAACAGGAAATGGGGGAACAGGGGATGGGGGGGCAGGGAATGGGGGAGCAGGGAATGGGGGAGCAGGGAATCGGGGAACAACATGGGAATGGGGGAGCAAGGATTTCCCACTCAGGGAATGGGGGGACATGGAAACGGGGGACAGGGAATGGGGGAGCAGGGAATGGGGAACAGGGAATTGGGAGGGGGAGCACGGAATGTGGGGACCAGGGAATGGGGGAGAAGGGAATGGGGGAGCAGGTGTTATAGTCACAGTAGGCTTACATCAGCCTAAAACAAAAGATAGAGTGCATAGTTGGATTTCCGCACAGCGACTTCAAACGATCACAGCAATCTGGTCAGAGCTTCAAATGACCTCATTTAACTTGGATCTGGAGCGTCTTGACGTCCTCTACAATAAGCAAATTAGACACACGATTTCATCAATAATTGACAACACAGCGTCAGTTTGAAACGAACGGCACTATGGGAGCAACATAGTCTTGGAACACACAATTAGGAAGAGCTAGGAAGAGTTACGAGTTGGGAATGACTCCCAGCTCCTACAAACCCCAAGAGTTATGTGGAACAGTGTCACACTGTCCCCAACCAAGAAGGGTCTCGAAACTACCCTCCACCAACTGAAATGTTACACTACACGCAGTAATGTAGCTATCTTCAACATCTTGAAGTGTAGCCTTTTGGCGAGCTTCGAAAACGCTTTAAGGCTCGGGTTCTTGACAAACGCATCCTTGAATTCTTGATGGGTCTGCTGCCCACACCTGCGACGTGCCAAACGTTTGACACAGGACAACGCGCACGACAAAATAGAAACCGCGCGGGACACACAAACGATCGCGTAACACGCGACTAGCGATAACTCGCTATTGACTCGACACACACATTCGACATCATGACTCATCATACGCCACTATTATAAGCATGAAATATATATTATTTCATGCCCTCATACCATTCCATGCACACACGCATGCACGCACACGGACAACAAGCCGAGTGCAAACCGTGGGGTTGCACTAACAGTAGGGAATGGGGGATCAGGAAATCTGGGGACAGGGAATTGAAGGAAAGGGAATGGGGGGACGGAGAATCCAGGGAACAGGGAATGAGGGAACAGGAAATGGGGGAACAGGGGATGGGGGAGCAGGGAATGGGGGATCAGGGAATGGGGGAGCAGGGAATGGGGGAACAGGGAATGGGGGAGCAAGGAATGGGGGGACACGGAACGGGGGAACAGCGAATGAGGGAGCAGGGAACGGAGGGGACAGAGAATGGGGGAACATGGAATGGGAGAGGGGGGAATGGGGGAACAGGGAATGGGGGAGCAGAGAATGGGGGAACAGGGAATGGGGGGGCAGGCAAGTGGGGATCAGGGAATGGGGGATCAGGGAATGGGGGATCAGGAAATGGGGGAGGGGGGAATGGGAGAGCAGGGAATGGGGGAACAGGGAATGGGTGAGCAGGGAATGGGGGGACAGGGAATGGAGGAACATGGAATGGGGGAGGGGGGAATGGGGGAAGAGGGAATGGGGGGGTAGGCAATTGGGGGACATGGAATGGGGGAGCGTCTCAAAAGGGAAACAGGGAATGGGGGAGCAAGGAATGGGGGAGCAGGGAAACGGGGGACAGGGAATGAGGGAACAGGGAATGGGGGGACAGGGAATTGGGGGACAGGGGATGGGGGAACAGGGAATGGGAGAACAGGGAATAGGGAGCAGGGAATGGGGGGCAGGGAATGGGGAGACAGAGAATGGGGGGACGGAGAATCCGGGGAACAGGGAATGGGGGAACAGGCAATGGGGGAACAGGGAATGGGGATACAAAAAATGGGGGGACAGGGAATGGGGGATAGGGAACCGGGGAACACGGAATGGGGGAGGTGGTAATGGGGGAGAAGGGAATGGGGGAGCAGGGAATGGGGGAACAGGGAATGGGGGGGCAGGCAATTGGGGGACAGGGAATGGGGGAGCGGGGAATGGGGGAACAGGGAATGGGGTAACGAGGAATCGGGGGACAGGGAATGGGGGAGCGGGGAGTGGGGGAGCAGGAATGGGGGAGAAGGGAATGGGGGAGCATGGAATAAGGGGACAGGGAAAGGGGTTGCGGGAAATGGGGGGCAGGGAATGGGTGAACAGGGAATGAGGGGACAGGAAATGGGGGAACAAGGTATGGGGGAACAGGGAATTGGGGATCAGGGAATGGGGGAATAGGGAATGGTGAAAGGGGAGCATGAGGTGGTAGGACTTGGGGATGGTGATGTCACTGTTGGGGATACCGGACAGGTGAGCGAGTCACAGCTATTCGAGCGCCTGCTACCCGTCAGACTGACCCTTATCGGCATTTCAGGCACCTGCTGCCCGTCATACTGAAAATTATTAGCATTTCGCAATACATGCTTCTCGTCACCCTGACGCTTATGTGCATTTCACGCGAATGCTGCCCGTCAGACTGACGCTTCCAGCATTTCGCGCGAATGCTGCCCGTCAGACTGACGCTTATCAGCATTTCGCGTGAATGCAGCCCTATAGACCAACGCGTATCAGCATTTCGCGCAAAAGCTGCCTTGTAGACCGACGCTTATACGCATTTCATGTGAATGCTGCCCGTAAGAGAGTGACGGGCAGCATGGTGCGCCCGCTGCCAGTAAGTAACAGCCGCATTGCGTCCTGCGCGTGAATGTTGGGGGTCAGACAGACGCATCCAGCATTTCGCGCGCCTGCTGCCCGTCCGACTGTGACGGGCACGCATGACGCGGGGAAATCCTGACCATCTGACGATCTCGTAGGCTTACCCGGTCTCCCAGCTGCTGCAGGGAACTAGAGTCGCAATCACTGGGGACGGTTTCTATCGTCAAGTTCAGTGGCGACGTCGGAGCTCCCCTATTTGGTCACCCTAAATCCAGCTCCTCGATGTCATTTCGAGGTATAGTATACACGCAATGCGTATTGAGCTCCCGTGTCACTAAACTAGCGGGGTTATAGGCGATTCCGCGGTTGCCGAGCCTCCCCAAAACTCGTTCCGCGCTAGTGGATGACTACGAGATTGTTGCAGACGGACGACTAATCAGGGTTATTAAAAGTTAACGGTAGCGTGGGGAAAGGAGGCAGCTGGGTGTGCGTGGAATGCGGGGACTGACCATGGTACGAGTTTTGTAGTGTTTCGGCAGTGTGTGTGGTGTTTCTTTATGACGCAGTTGACTAGTGGGGTCAGTCTTGAGAGCGGGAGCTCAAAAGCGCACTGCTGTGCGACAAGCTCTGGCCCATGTTCGTGTATGTACACATTACTGCGAGGCTCTGGGTTGGTTATAAACCTTTCCGCAACTTTTGGGTACACCAAGCTGGGTCATAGTTTGGTACAAGTATGAAACGCTAAAGGGGCTATACCCCATATTGGCTACCCCACTACAGCCTACACATATATAACATGCATATAATTTGACACACCCCCATAGGCAAAGTGGGGGAGAGCAAGGGGTCACAAGACCAGTCAAGAAAAACAAAGCAAGCTCAGGGTGGATCACAACGTCACCACACTCCGAGCACAAGCAAGGGGCCAAAAAGCCAGTTTACATGCAGGGGTATTTGAACAACAACAACAGTACAGTGATCACTACCTAGCAAGAGCAAGCATGCAGGAATATATATATAAATCACAGTACAAGCAAAGTCAAGAAGTGAGCAAGTGAGACAAAACTGGCACCAGGCCTAATAGAGTGCACAGACGCTGATGATCACCAGGCGGAAGTGCCTTGGTGAATATATCAGCAGTGTTGGCCCGAGTGGCCATGTGAGCAAGACGAAGCTGACCACGCTGCTACAACTCTCGAGCCAGGAAGTAACGTAGAGCGATGTGCTTCGTTCTGTGCTCCAGTCTGTGCTCCTGACACAAGGCAATGGCGGCCTTGTTGTCGACGTACAGAATTGGAGGAGAACGAGGCCTCTCTCCTAATTCGGTCAGCATGTAGGTGAGCCAGCGTAACTCATGTGCAGCCATGGCTGTGGCGTAGATCCCAGCCTCACAACTGGAAACAGAAGACGAGCGAGTAGACCGCCAAGAAACAGAGCCGGAGCCAAGGCTGAAAGTGTAACCCTGTGACGACCGCTGCGTAGCCAGGTCGTCAACCCAAGAAGCGTCTGAATGCCCAGTGAGGAAAACCTCACTCCGCCCTACGAGCATGAGCCCCAAGCCCGACGTACTGCACAAGTAGCGCAGTACCCTCTTCGCAGCATCCATGTGCACCTTTTGGTGCCGACCAGGAGCCACGTAGCATGCCAGAAGGCCAAGAGGGTACGCAAGGTCAGGACGAGTGCAGGTCATCAGGTATATGAGGCAGCCCACTAGCTCGAGGTACGGACCACTCGGCTCTACGGACTCGTCCGAAGGTGGAGTTGAGAGCGAGTGACCTGCCAGAGGAGTGGACTGTGACGAGGACCAGGTGAAGCGGAAGCGCTAAAGGACCTGCTGCACCATGTGTGAGTGAGTCAGTATGATGGTGCGACGTGCACGGTCCCGGGTGATCTGCAAGCCAAGGTAACTGCGCAGCTCACCCAGGTCTGTGCACGTGTGTCTCTTCTGTAGCTCCGACTTCACCAGGGCGAGAGCCTCAGTGTCAGCAATGGCAAAGACCAAGTCGTCGACGTACACGAGGATGTAGAATGGCGGCAGCGAAGTGTCGGTGCGTAGAAACAGCGACGGGTCAGCTGTCGAAGGAGCAAACCCAAGAGCCGCAAGTGTAGTCCTCAGTGTGTCCTCAGCAACGGTCACAAGGCGCCTGGCAGAGACCGTAGACTGGCCGCCGGAGGCTCCACTGGGTACTAGGTGGACGGCGCAGCCAGATCTCCTCGTGCAGGCTGCCCGGTAAGAAGGTTGTGCTGAAGTCCAGAGAGTGAAGCTCGTAGTCACGCTAAGCGGCAACGTGCAGCAGCACCCAAAGAGTGGTCATCTTCGGGGTGGGGGAGAAGGTCTGGAAGAAGTCAACTCCCTCTCGCTGACTGAAGCCTCTAGCAACGTAACGAGCCTTAAAGACAGGCGGAGAACCCGGCGGCCGTTTCACCCTGAAAATCCACATACCATCGACGATGTTCGCCCCAAGAGGGGGAACCTCATCGACGTAAGTGCCTGTGGACTTCCAGGATGCCATCTTTGCGTCCATGGCTGCCTGCCACTGAGAGGAGTACTCACCCGCGATCGCCTCAGCGTAAGAGCGCAGGGTCGGGATGTCTAAAGCATCCGGGTCTCCCTCAGGTGCAAGCAGCATGGCCACGAGATGAGGCGCAGCGGCTGCAAGACACTCAAAGTCCTCCTGCCTGTCCTCAAGGACGTCCGTACCAAGAGCACACTCACCCCCGACGGATGGAGGACAAACAGGCTCTGACTCTGCAACAAGACTAGCAGCGCAGTCTAGACGACAGGCAGCAGCAAAGTCAACAAGTTCAGCGACCAAGGCAGACGTAGCAGTGGACTCAAACGAAGGGTCAGTCACAATAGTGGCGAGCAGACGCGGGACAGTAGGGTGAGCAACACGAACCTGGTCAGACTCGGGGTCTGGAACATCAGACAGAGAGGACGCAGGAGGGGACGGCAGGGGAACACGCTGTGGAGCAGAGGAAGGACGAAGTGCCATGAGGTGCGTGCCGGGGACAGGAGGCGGACGCTCACGAGGAACACGACGACCAGTACGACCAGTGCGAACAGTGCGAACAGGCGAGACAGGACGAGACGCAGGCTCACGACGCTCAGCAAGACCTCCTGTCTGCTCAGTGTAAGGAGAAGGAGCAGGCAGTGGTGAACCAGGTTGTAACGGAAAAACAGTAGAAGACGGGAGGCTAAGAACATGGCGAAGCACCAGCACCAGCAGCTCCAGCACCTCCAGCTCCAGCGCCTCCAGCGCCAGCACCTCCAGCAGCTCCAGAACCTCCAGCGCCAGCACCTCCAGTACCAGCGCCACCAGCAGCTCCAGCACCTCCAGCACCTCCAGCTTCTCCATCGCCAGTACCTCCAGCAGCTCCAGAACCTCCAGCGCCAGCACCTCCAGTACCAGCGCCACCAGCAGCTCCAGCACCTCCAGCTCCAGCACCTCCAGCGCCAGCACCTCCAGCAGCTCCAGAACCTCTAGCGCCAGCACCTCCAGTACCAGCGCCACCAGCAGCAGCACCCCAAGAAACTGTAGTACCTCCAGCCCCAGCAGCTCCAGTACCTCCAGTACGAGCACCTCCGGGACCAGCGACTCCAGTAACTCCAGTAGACAAAGTGCCGTCAGTCTCAACACGCTCAGACTCGGCGCCCCCAGAACCGGCACCACCAGATCCGGTGATGTCGTAGAAACGCCTCCAGTAGTAGAGTCACCCGCTTCAGTGCCTCCAACGCCAGCGCCTCCCGCAGCAGGGCCCCCAGCTCCAGAAGCGCAACACTGACGACTAACGTACCACAAATGCAGCTGCTGCGGGGAGAGAGGCACACGCCGACGAGAGTGCTGCGAGGCACCAGCGGAGCCACTACGAAGGCGGCCGGTCCAAGGAGACTGCGCACCAGCAGCCTCAGTACCCCCAGGCTCAGCACCCCCAGACTCAGCACCCCTAGGCTCAGCACCCCCAAGCTCCGCACCCTCAGGCTCAGCACCCCCAGGCTCCTCACGCTCAGGCTCAGCACCCCCAGGCTCCGCACGCTCAGGCTCAGCACCCCCAGGCTCCTCACGCTCAGGCTCAGCACCCCCAGGCTCCTCACGCTCAGGCTCAGCACCCCCAGACTCAGTACCCCCAGGCTCCTCACGCTCAGGCTCAGTACCTCCAGGCTCAGCACCCTCAGGCTCAACACTCCCAGAAGCAGGACCACCCGCAGCAGGACCTGAGTCACCAGTGACCTCAACAGGCTCAGTCAAGGGAGGAGGGTCTACCTGAGACACACTTGAAGGAGCAGGACCTGGAGGGGGGAGGGGGTCTACCGGGGGGGGACCTGGAGTAAGAAAGAGCGGCGGGGGGGGGAGAGGGGCAGTGCGGTAGGGAAAGAGACGGTAAAAGGGGCAGAACGTGCGCGGGGCAGCGCAACGCAGGGCAGGGCACGGCGTGCACGGGCCAGCGCAACGCGGGGCAGGGCAGGGCGTGCGTGGGGAAGCGCAACGCGGGACTGCTGAGGCGGTGCGCAAGCTGCGAGGGCGTGCACGGGGCAGCAGCAGGCAGCTCGCTGGCGGTTAAGGCTGCGCGCGGGGCAGCAGCAGGCAGCGCGAAGGCTGCATGACGGCACGCGCAGCGCAGCACGTCACGGAGGCTAGGCAGGGCGCGCGCAGGTGGCGCAGCGCAGGCAAGGCAGGGCGCCCACAGGCGGCGCAGCGCAGGCAAGACGTGGGGTAGCTCGGTAACCGCAACGGTAGGTGGGCCCGAAAAAAAAACGGTCCTACGGACCTACTGCTCTGAAACCATGTCAGAAACTACTAGCAGGAATGAATGAACGATATCACAGTTTGGTACAAGTATGAAACCCTAAAGGGGCTATACCCCATATTGGCTACCCCACTACAGCCTACACATATATAACATGCATATAATTTGACACAAACCTGCTTGCCTGTTATCAGAGTTCGATATACTGCTGCCCAACTAATTCAAGTTGGGCCCAACTGTCAAATATTATAGCCTCCAGTGGGTTGTCAATTCATATGCATGTTTAGTTAGGTTAGGCTATATAGGGGTTAGTACTAGGGAGTACACAATTTCTCTCGACATTCTTGTACTCTCCCCTAATCAAACCATCCTAGCCCAAGCCTTGTGACATGGTATAGAGCAGGAGGTCCTTAGGACCTTAGAACCATTTCCTTTAGGGCCCACCTTAAAATTGCATGCGGTTACCGCATTACCCCGCGCCCGCCCTGCCCTACTACGAGTCGCGCTGCCCCTGCTGGCCGCGCGCCACATCTGCAGCGCGCATTTTCCTCTTTTTTTTTTCTCGCGCGCTGCCCTGCCCGCTCTGCCCCGCGCGCGCTGCTCGTCGCGTCGCCCCGCAGCCCCGCTGCGCCCACGGGCCGCACGCTGAGCCGCCCCGCAGCCCCGCGCATCGCCCTTCCCTCCCAATCCCGTCGCCCTCCCCCTTCCCACCGTCGCCCACCTCCTCCCCGCCCCTTTCCTACCGTCGCGCCCTCCTCCCCGCCCTTTCCTACCGTCGCGCTCTCCTCCCCGCCCCTTCCTACCGTCGTGCACCTCCTCCCCGCCCTTTCCTACCGTCGCGCCCTCCTCCCCACCCCTTTCCTACTGTCGCGCCCTCCTCCCCGCCCCTTCCTACCGTCGCTCACCCTCCTCCCCGCCCCTTTCCTACCGTCGCCCCCTCCTCCCCGCCCCTTCTCACCGCGCCGCCGGCCAGCCAGCGCGCCGCGCCGCCCGCCAACCAGCGCGCTGTGCTGCCCGCCTGTCCACATGCCGCGCCGCCTACCCGCCTGCACGCCTGCGCGCCTGCCTACACGCTACTGACGGTCTCCCCCTCCCACGGCTGGCAGCTGCGCTCTCTCAGTTTCGCCCCCTATGGCGACCTCCCGAGTACTTCGCTTTGACCCTGAGGGGAGACCGATTGACTTTAGTACGTGGCTTACGCAGGCGCAGCGCCACCTTAAGAGCCAGCGGCAGGATGGCGTGCACCTGTTCGCACACGCGTCCGGCACTCAGACCGCCCCTCCGCAGCCTCGGCCGCTGCCCACTACCCCACCGCCTACTTCTGAGCAGAAGGCTGACTACCAACGCCAGCTCCTCGCTCGTGACGTATGGGAGTATCGTGACGCCGCTGCCTGCCTCGCCCTGACCGACCTTCTCCCGCCGACAGAGGCAGTCCACTTCGCTCAGGTCGAGTCTGCTGCAGATCTGTATAAGGCTATTGTTGCTCGCTACTCCACTCCCTCCTCTGCTTCGCTCAGTCGCCTCCTCGTACCCTTTATCTACCCTGACCTCGCCTCCTTTGAGACTGTCTCTGACCTCGCTACCCACCTGCGCTCCCTTGACGCTCGCTTTCGCGCTGCTTGCACAAAAGAACAGCTTGCCCTTGCCCCGCCCCCTATGTGGCTCACTATTCACTGGCTAGTCACTCGCCTCCCTGACCGCCTAGCCACAGCCCGCGACGCGCTTCTTCTGAAGCACCCCACTGAGCTTACCATCGATCTTCTTGAGACCGCTCTCTCGAAGATCGAGAGTAACCTCCTCACTGTTGCCTCTGCCTCTTCCGCGCCTCCTCCTCGTCTTTTTGAGGGGTGTGCGGTACCACAGCTTCCCACCTTCACTGCCTCACTTGCCACCCCCACGTCTTCTGCCTCTGAGGAGACGGCGGCTGTTTCTGTCTCTGGCGGACAGAAACGTGGCAAGGCTAGCAAGAAGGGAGGGAAGGGCGGCGGGGGTACTGGGGGTGGTGCGGGTAGTGGCGGCGGCGGTGGGGCAGGTGGTGGGAGTGGTGGTGGGGGTGGCTCGGGCCCTGACGGCCCTCCTCTCGAGGGTGGAGTTTTCACTGGTGGTAAGGGGTTCCAGCAGCAGCAGCAGCAGCCGACTTCTCAGCAGCTGCCACCGCCTGGACAGCAGCAGCAGCAGGGACAGCAGCAGCAGCGACAGGGCCAGCAGCAGCGCCCGCCACAGCAGCAGCCTCAACAGTGGAGGTCTGCGGATCCCCCGAGCACTGGGCGCGGTGGCGCCCCCCTCCTCTAGTCGGGGACCTCGCTCGGCCGGCCGCGACGTTGGTCCCTGTGAGTACTGGATCCTTACGGGTCCTCGTAGGGACTCGTACTGTGGCCGCCCCGACCACTCTGCTGCACGCTGCTTCAGTCGTCTCGACGACCTCTACCGCTTGCACCACGGCCCCTCCGCTCCCCCGCCGCCACGCTGGGGGACGCTTCTTGCTCGTGGTATTGCTGTTTTTGATATGACTATGGATGATGCTAGGTCATATGCCATGTATGCTGATGTTGACTATAGTGCTCCTGGATCTGTGTACTTGCCTGTACCTAGCTTAGGATCTTTGCCTGTTGCTAGAGTAGGTGCTAGTGTTGCATCTTGTTTAGCTACTAGTACAGGTACTCCCTCGGCGGACACGTCTCTCTCCTTCACACTGGACTCAGGAGCGTCGCACTGCTTCTTCCGCGACTGCACGACTCTCTCTCCGCTACCGGCGCCTGTCCCTGCAGCAATGGCCGATCCCTCTTCAGGACCGGTCATTGCGACTCAGGCCACTACACTCCCGTGCCCAGATGCTCCTTGCGGTTCCCTGACCAGCCTCCACGTTCCTACGTTCTCTAGGAACCTGGTTGGTGTGGGCACCCTGGCGAGACAGCACGTCGGGGTCTGGGTTGAGCCTTCTGGTGACACCGCGGTCTGTGTGGACGGTGACACGTACGCCCCCTTGGCCACTTTTCGCCAGGAGCCGGGCTCCGGTCTGTACACCCTCCGCACCGGCCCCCGTCCGGTTCCCCCATCCCACCAGGTAGCCGGGTCCAGTCAGGTTGCTGTGTCAGGTGTAGTTGCTGCGTCGTGCTCGTGTCGGTCGCTTGCCCACCCCTCCCTCCTCTGGCACCACCGCCTTGGTCACCCTTCCCTCCCTCGTCTCCTCGCTATGTCCAATCAGCGTCTTGTCTTAGGCCTCCCCCGAGTCCTCCCACCACTCCCGCCGTCCCCAGCTCCTCCGTGCGGTCCTTGTGTCCAGGGTCGGCTGCGCGCCACCCCTCACTCCTCCTCCCTTCGTCCGGCCACCGAGCCCTTCCAGACACTCCACTTAGACGTCTGGGGCCCCGCTTCCCGCCTTGGCCCTGAGCGGGAGAGTTTCTTTCGTTGATGATTACTCTCGGTACACCACCGTGTTCCCTTTGGCGAAGAAGTCCGACGTGACTTCTACGCTGATCCGGTGGCTCCTCGCCACCGAGGGCACTCGTGGTCGTCGTGTCAGTTGTCTTCACTCCGACCGTGGGGGTGAGTTTCGCTCCGGCATTCTCGCCAGATTCTGTGCTGAGCAGGGCATCACCCAGTCCTGGACTCTTCCAGACTCTCCACAGCAGAATGGGGTTGCTGAGCACCGGTTAGGCCTGGTCATGGAGATCGCCCGCACCTCCATGATCCACGCCCGCGCGCCCCATTTTCTGTGGCCCTACGCGGCTCGGTACGCCGCTCACCAGCTGAACCTCTGGCCTCGCGTCTCTCGGCCAGGGGCTTCACCGACCAGTCTTTGGACAGGGTCCCCTGGTGTTGCGTCGAGGTTTAGTGTCTGGGGCTGCTTGGCTCTTGTCAGTGACACCTCTACGGACAAGATCTCACCTCGCGCCGTCCCCTGTGTCTTCCTTGCGGAGATAACTCTAGCAACGGGAGCTTGACTACGGGGAAGGCACGTGTGTGAGAGGGATCTCTGCGTTCGTTCACTTAGTCGTTTCCTTGTGCGCACACTGCTTGCTAGTTCACGGGGAGAATTGGCAAGAGTTCCACTAGGAAAACATCACAACAAAGGTTCAGAATGATAGCAACAACATTGGCATGCAAGGCTACATCAGAGCTAGCACAGCTGCTGGTCGACCTCCAGCGCAGCATGGTCGACCGCGATCCAGCGCAGCAATGCTCGCACCGCTCCAGCGCGGCAGAGATGCGGTGCGCCAACGTTGCATGTCCACGGTGTGCCAACGCTGCAGCAAGTCGGCTGCACAGCGTTGCACCCGCAGGACAACAGTGCACCTGCTTCGCAGGTGTGCGCGGCTGGTTGGCGCCCAATGTCCCGTCACGTGCCCAGCAAAGACATTTCCGTTTATGACGGCGCCCATCAGCCACGTCGACCTCGGGATACCACCCCCGAGGTCGTCCTCGCAGAAACTACCTCGGCGACCTTCGCATATGTCGCCCAGGTATCCCGGTCGACCGGGCAAACCTGCCTGGTCGTCTAGCCCTGCCAGACGCCGGCTACACCAAGCTCGGCGTCCCCAGGTCGGCGTCCTGGCGTCCAGGTCGGCGTCCACTCGCCCAGGACGCCGTCCAGGCGCCCAGGTCGGCGTCCAGCTTCCCAGGACGCCGTGCAGATACCCAGGACGTCGCCCGACGCCAAGGACGGCGTCCACCTGCTCGGCGCCCATGCAGTGGCCCCCGTGCCCACTGCTGCAGGTCGGCTGCATCCCCCCGCACAACCGACCACGAGGTCGGCTCCGCCCAAGCGAGGACGGGGCCAAACACAACTTCCATTGACATTCCTTGGTTTCCACCCTCCCTCCCACCGGTTCTTTGACTCTCGTGACGTCCGTTTCGACGAGTCCGTCCCCTACTACGTCCGGTACCCCTGTCGAGGTCTCCCGGTTCCCCCCCCTCCCCTCTTCCGGTTCCTGGTGAGCGGCCGAGCTCTGCACCGACCTTGTTTGCTGACAACAAGGCGATGATTCTCCTGTGTCGTGAGCCTCGACTGGAGAGCAGAGTGAAGCACATCAACGTCAGGTACTTCCTCCTTCCGAAGTTGCAGAGACGCGGTCAGGCACGTCTGGACTTCGTGGCCTCCGAGGCCAACACTGCAGACATCTTCACCAAGGCTCTTCAGCCTTGTGACCACCGTCGGTTTTGTCTGCAGTTAGGTCTCGTTGAGACTGGGTCTAGTAGACTGCAGTAGTGATTTCTTGCCTCTTGTTTGCTTGTATCATATATATTAGCTTGTACACTCTTGAACTGGCCTTGTGGCCCCTTGTTTGTGCTCAGACTGTGTGGTGACGTTGTGATCCACCCTGAGCTGTGTTTTCTCTCTTGCTTGTGACTGGTCTTGTGACCTTAGGTTGTGTTTTTTGTTGCTTGGAATTTCCCACTTAGGCTATGGGGGTATGTCAAATATTATAGCCTCCAGTGGGTTGTCAATTCATATGCATGTTTAGTTAGGTTAGGCTATATGAGGATTAGTACTAGGGAGTACACAATTTCTCTCGACATTTTTGTACTCCCCCCTTGACCTAATCAAACCATCCTAGCCCAAGCCTTGTGACACCAACTAGAAGGGGGGGGTCACTATTTTGCCTGCTGGCTTTAAGACTCTGAATAGAGATGTAATTGCGGAAGCGCTCTTACTGATCTGATTGAACCTCCTTGAGCTAGTATGTGAGAACAAGATGCCGTCTCCTCCCGGATAATCCCCCATAGGGGGTATAATAAAACAGGGTTTTTTTTTTCGGGGGGTGGGCTTATAACTGAGTCAAATTTATAAGCGCAGGCGCTTACAAACTGACTGTCAGAAACTAGAGACAGGAATGATTGAACTAGAATTGAGTTGGGTACAAGTATGAAACCCTAGTTGTTATGTACCCCATATTGGCTACCCCACTACAGCCTACACAAAGATAACCCATATAGTTTGACACACCCCCATAGGCAAAGTGGGGGGGAACAAAGGGTCACACGACCAGTCAAGAGAAGCAAAGCAAGCTCAGGGTGGATCACAACGTCACCACACACACTGAGCACAAGCAAAGGGCCACAAGGCCAGTTCACATGCAGAGGTATATATGCAGCTACAACAGAGCAGTGATCACTATCTAGCAAGAGCAAGCATGCAGGTATATATGTATAGATCACAGTACAAGCAAAGTCTACAGCAAGTGTGGAAACGTAGGCACAAGGCCCAACAAAGTACAAAAGCGCTGATGATCACCAGACGGAAGTGCCTTGGTGAAGATATCAGCAGTGTTGGCCCTGGTGGCCACGTGAGCAAGACAAAGCTGACCACGCTGCTGCAACTCTCGAGCCAGGAAGTAACGCAGAGCGATGTGCTTCGTTCTGTGCTCCAGTCTGTGCTCCTGACACAAGGCAATGGCGGCCTTGTTGTCGACGTACAGAATTGGAGAATAACGAGGCTTCTCTCCCAAGTTGGTCAAAAGGTAGGTGAGCCAGCGTAACTCCTGTGCAGCCATGGCTGTGGCGTAGATCTCAGCCTCACAACTGGAGCTGAGAACAGAAGATGAGCGCTAGACCGCCAAGAAACAGAGCCAGAGCCAAGGCTGAAGGTGTAACCCTGTGACGACCGCTGCGTAGCCTGGTCGTCAACCCAAGACGCGTCAACCCAAAAGGGTACACCACAAGATATTGAAGATAGTTACATTACAAAGTGTAGTGTAACATTTCAGTTGGTGTAGGCCCTTGTGAAGGGTAGTTTCGAGACCCTTCTTGGTTGGGGACAGTGTGGCACTGTTCCCCATCACTGTACCTCGGCTCTTGGGGTTTGTAGGAGCTGGGAGTCATTCCCAACTCGTAACTCTTCCTAGCTGTTCGTAATTGTGTGTCCTAAGACTATGTTGCTGCCATAGTGCCGTTCGTTCAAACTGACGCTGTGTCGTCAATTCTTGATGAAATCGTGCGATCTAAATTGCTTATTGTAGGCGACGTTAAGACGCTCCAGATCCAAGTTGAATGAGGTCGTTTGGAGCTGTGACCAGATCGCTATGAACGTTTGAAGCCGCTGTGCAGAAATCTGACTGCGCACTCTATCTTTGGTTCTAGGCCTATTGAAGCCTACTGTGGTTATAACAAGTGGTATCAGAGCGCCTTGGAGCAGCTACGACGATGGCTGGACCTGAAGAGAGGGGTGGCAGAGGTGCTGGAGGCAATGGAGAAGCCCAAGCACAAGGCCAAGCCCGTGATTCAGCCATGGCGTCCGTGCAACCGACTCTTGGACCTTCTAAGGACGAACCAAGAGTGTTCGGGCTCGACAAGTTCAACGGCGACAACTTTATTGAATGGCCCTTCAGAATCGAGAACGTGTTCGACCATTATGACCTGCTGGAGGTGATGGAAGGAACGGAGAAGCGTCCCGAGAACGACCCGGAGAAGAGCTCGTGGGTGCGGAAGAGCGCACAAGGCTATCTCCTACTTGGGCAAGCGTTGGGGAGCAACCAGATCCGTCACATCAAGCCTTTCCAGCGTGAACCAGAGAAGGGACCTAAAGCATGGGCTGCTCTCAAGGGTGTACACGCTCCTGCAACAGCGGCGGTAGCTGTGGTGTTGGAACGGCAAATGGCGACACTACGGATTGAAGAAGATGAACCCGTGGAAGACGGGGTGCAGAATTTCTTCAATTTGTTGACGCGGCTTGAGGGAGCTGATTTGAACTATAGTGAGCTCCAGAAGAAGACCAAGTTGCTGGCCCTACTCCCCGAATCGTGGTCCTCGATCATCATCATCTTGAGCCGTGATATGCCCCGTCTCTCGCTTGAAGACGTGAAGCGCGCGATCCTACAAGAGGACTTCCGCCGCCGTGAGTTGGCGAGTGCGGATGGCGCTGGGGCAGCGAGTGTTGGCCGTGGATATGGCCGGGGAAGAGGCAGAGGACGAGGGGGAGGAAGATTTGGTGGCAGCAACTTCGGCGGAGGCCGCGGGAATGGCGGATACGGCAGCGACGACAAGAGCTACGGTCGCGGTCGCGGACGATTCGACGGCGAATGTCACTATTGCGGCAAGAGCGGACACATGTGGCGCGATTGCTTCAAACTCCCTGAAGGATGGACCCCTGCTCAAGGCCAAGAGGGTAGAGGAGCAGGAGGAGGGAGAGGAAGCAGCCGTGGAGGCCGTGGCGGTCGCGGAGGTGGAGCCGCGAACATGAAGAGTGGAGATAAAGACAATAACCCGAGCGACGATCGGTACCCGGGTCTTTTCTACTTCGTGTCGACGCAAGTACCAGCTGGTCCAGAGAAGGATGAAGACCTTGAGGAGCCAGCAGCTGTGGGGAAGGTGACCCTACACCCCCTGGACTTTTGGGTGATCGACAGCGGCGCTACCTATAGCATGACACCTCGCCCGGACTTGCTCACCGAACTTGAACCGTCACCGGTGAAGCATGTCACATCGGCTTTGGGGCAGCGAGCAGAGGTGAAAGGCATGGGCAAGGCCATGTTCAAGGGTGCTGATGGAAAGATGGTGGGCCTCAAAAATGTTCTTTGGGTGCCCAGCCTTGCTGCGAACCTGATTTCCGTGCGGCGATTGGCAAAGGCCGGCATGGACACGAACTCAAAGGGAGCCAAGACCTACACCGCGAGGATTGGTGACCGGATTCTTTGGGACCTTCATGAGGACAGGGATGTCTACAACGAGATGTGGCAGATCCCTGTGGTCCCCATGCCTAAGGAGAGGCAAGTGGCAGCAAGCGTCAGCACCAAGGGTGAAGCGGTTGGTAGCGGCGATTGCGCGGACGGTCGCGCTAAGGAGAAGGAGCCCAAGAAGGGCAAACTCGGAGTGACCAGCAAGCTGTGTGAACCTAAGGAGAGAGGTGCAGCAGCCAAGGAGCAGCACAAGGGTGAGGAGAACCTCAAGGCAGCAGCGAAGGAGGAGAACGGAGAGAGTATGTGGGGCGCTATTGCGAGCGCGGCATTCTCCAATCCAACTTCGGCTACGGGGGAGTGTGATTGGCTCACTTTGCATCGGCGAATGGGGCATGTGGCCCTGCCTATTTTGCAGCAGCTAGTGAAGAACCAGATGGTTGCTGGCATACGTGTGAAGGGGGAGCCCGATGAGGTGCTTGGCTGCTCTGCATGCAAGCCAAGTTTTCGCGGTTTCCGTTCTCGAGCTCAGAGACGACGGCAAAGGCACCGCTTGATGAAGTGGTGATGGACGTGGTGGGCCCCCTGAAGCTTGGAGCTGCTGGAGCAGAGTACTTCCTCACCATTGTCGACGTCTACACCCGCATGACTTGGGTGTATGTGCTGGCCAAGAAGAGCGACGTGGCTGAAACGTTGAAGACCGATTGGTTCCCGATGGTGGAGCGGCAACAAGACCGACTAGTGAAGTCGATCCGCACCGATCGAGGGGGAGAGTTCCTGAGCAAGGAGTTTGGGTTGTGGCTGAAGAAGAATGGCATTCGGCACTCCCTCACCATGCCATACTCCCTTGCTATGAACGGCATCGCTGAGCGAGCGAACCGGACGATAAAGGAGGCGGCACGCGTGTTGCTCATTGAAGCCGGGCTACCCGACTATTTCTGGCCTGATGCGGTGCGGAGCGCGTGTGTGGCCAAGAACAGAGTTTTGACTCATGTGGGAGCAGACAAATGGGTGCCCTATGTGGAGTGGCTTGGCAGGAAGCCAAAGGTGGATATGCTTCGGGTGTTCGGGTGCATGTGCATGGCGCTCGTACCTAAGCATCTTCGGCACAACAAGCTTGGTGCCAAGGCGGTGTGGGCCGTGCACTTGGGCATGGCTCAAAACAGCAAGGGGTGGCTTCTTTGGGACCCATTCACCAAGAAGTTCATGGTGAGCAGGGACTGCAAGTTCATGGAGAACTTCATGTACAAGGATTGGAAGGCGGAGAATGAGGCGAAGATAGGCGTGCGGTTTGGAGAGGTGAAGAGTTCCGGTTTGGAGCACGTGGAGCTGCCTTTGGAGCTGAGCAGCGGCAGCACCACCACAAGGCAATCTTCCCTTGTGAATGGGGGAGAGGAGGCCAATGATGCAGAGGAAGAAGAGGAGGAGGTGCAGCAAGTGAGCGAGCGTGCACCGACACTCCCTTCCCGCACTACGAGCGCTCCACGGAACCGCACCACACCGCAGCAGCGCCAAGGCCTTCAAGTCCCTGCAGCTGAGGAAGGAAGGGTGAAGAGGAAAGTCCAACCCCCTAAGAGGCTGACATATGATGCGCCGGGAGAGCCGGGCAAGACGGCCCTGGCCGGAGCGGCAATGATGGTTGGAGACGACGAGGAGAGTGACTACGAAAAGTGTGCCTTTGCATTCTTCTCTCCGGTGGAGATGCCGGGAGAACCAGCAACTCTCAAGGAGGCCTTGGAGAGTGATGATGCTGAGGAGTGGAAGAAGGCAATGGAGAGTGAGCTGAAGAGCATCGAGGAGAATGACACGTTTGAGTTGGTGGAGCTACTGGGGGGGCATACAGCGATTATGTCCAAGTGGCTCTTCAAAATCAAGTCGGACGCCGACGGCAAGATCGAGCGTTACAAGTCTAGGCTGGTGGCCAAGGGGTACCAGCAGAAGGAGAATGTGGACTTCAAGGAGCTGTTTGCTCCTATGGTGAAGCCGACAACGCTGCGAACCCTACTCGCGGGAGCCGCGATCAAAGGTTGGGTGGTGAAGCAGCTGGACATCGTAACGGCGTTCCTCAACGGAATCCTTGAGGAGGAGATTTTCATGGCGCAGCCAGAGGGGTTTGACGATGGCAGCGGCAGAGTGTGGAAGTTAAAGAAGGCCCTCTATGGGCTGAACCAAGCCCCTAGGCAGTGGTACCTGAAGCTGCGCGAAGTGTTGGAGGAGATTGGCTTTACTCCCTCAACGGCCGATCACTCCTTGTTCATGCTTGGCGAGGGGGAGCAGAGGAGCTTCATGGTGGTGTACATGGACAACAACCTGATCTTATCACCCTCCTCTGACCTTGTGGAGGAGGTGATGCTGAAGCTGCAAGACAAGTTCAAGTGCAAGGCACTTGGTGATGTTGACTTTTACCTCGACGTTCACACCGAGCGTGACGTGAAGAAGCGGTGCATGCGGGGACACCAACGCAAGTACCTGGAGGCATTGGCTGCCAACTTTGGGCAGAATGAAGGCCATGTGGCTACACCCTTTCCCTTTGGTTTCAAGTGTGTGAAGGGACCAGATGAGGAGAGCGTGGGTGAAGAGGAGAGGCGCCGTTTTCATTCATTGGTGGGCAGCCTCATGTACGCGACAGTCGATTCACGACCGGATGTCGCGTTTGCTACCGGGCAGCTGGCTAGGGTGGTGCAATGCCCTAATGAGGAGCAGGTAGCAGCTGGAATGAGGGTGGCCAAGTATCTTGGCCAAAGAACGACCGTTGGGCTGCAATACTCGGCAGCGGCACAAAGGCGCCAAAAGGGCGCGGATGGTGTGGAACCCGGGCGTTTGTTCCTCACCGCATTCTCGGATGCCTCCTATGCATCAGAACCAGAGGACATGACAAGTGTTGGAGGGTTCATTTGCTGTGTTGGTGGAGGCCCAACTGCTTGGGAGAGCAAGAAGCAGGTGGACCAAGCTTTGAGCTTCGTGGAGTTCGAGTACATGGCACTCTTCCGTGCCGTACGGGAGATTGTGTGGCAGCGGCGTTTGCTGGCTGAATTGGGGGAGGAGCAGCAAGGACCTACCCCACTCTATTGTGACAGCCAGGGAGCCATTGCTCTAGCTAAGAACCCCGTGTTACATGGCCTGACAAAGCACATCAGGGTGAAGTGGCACTGGACGAGGAGCATGGTGGCCGCGGGTGAAGTTGAGCTGCGTTACGTGAAGGCTACGGGGCAGCCAGCTGATATGAGGACCAAGAGGCTGATGGAGCAGCAGCACTGGAAGTGTTGCAAGCTGGCTGGGATGGCTCTGAACTGAGAGAGCAAGATCCTAAGGCCAACAACCCGAGGGGGAGTTTGTTGGTGCAACCCTACGGTTTGCACTCGGCTTGTTGTCCGTGTGCGTGTGCGTGCATGCGTGTGTGCATGGAGTGGTATGAGTGCATGGAATAAATATATATTTCATGCTTATAATGGTGTGTGAATGATGGGTCATGATGTCGAGTGTGTGTGTCAAGTCAATAGCGAATTATCGCTAGTCGCGTATAACGCGATCACTTTGTGTGTCCCGCGCGGTTTCTATTTTGTCGTGCGCGGCTTCTTTTTTTGTCGCTTGTCGAACGTTCGGCGTGTCACAGGTGTGTGCAGCAGACCCATCAAGAACTCAAAGATGAGTTTGTGATGAAGAACCCGAGCCTTGGTTGCAAGCTTCAAGTGATTTCGAAGCTTGCCAAAAGGGTACACCTCAAGATATCAAGATTCGTTACATTACAATGTGTAGTGTAACATTTCAGTTGGTGTAGGCCCTTTTCGAGGGTAGTTTCGAGACCTTTCTTGGTTGGGGACAGTCGGAAATCTGACTGTGCACTCTATCTTTGGTGCCTATTGAAGCCTACTGTGGTTATAACACCAGAAGGGAACGACCTAGTGAAGCCAGGTGGGCGGCGCAGCCAGATCTCCTCGTGTAGGCTGCCCTGTAAGAAGGCTGTGCTGAAGTCAAGAGAGTGAAGCTCGTGGTCACGCTGAGCGGCAACGTGCAGCAGCACCCGAAGAGTGGTCATCTTCGGGGTAGGGGAGAAGGTCTGGAAGAAGTCAACTCCTTCACGCTGACTGAAGCCTCTAGCAACATAACGAGCCTTGAAGATAGGCGGAGAACCCGGCGGCCGCTTCACCCTGAAAACCCACATGCCATCGACGATGTTCGCCCCAGGAGGGGGAACCTCATCGACGTAAGTGCCTGTGGACTTCTAGGATGCCATCTCTGCGTCCATGGCTGTCTGCCACTGAGAGGAGTACTCACCCGCGATCGCCTTAGCGTAAGAGCGCGGGGTTGGGATGTCTGGTGCATCCGGGGAACCCTCAGGGGCAAGCAGCATGGCCACGAGATGAGGCGCAGCGGCTGCAAGACACTCAAGGTCCTCGTGCATGTCCTCAAGGACGCCCGTGCCAAGAGCACACTCACCCCCGACTGACGGAGGACAGACAGACTCAGACTCAGCGACAAGACTAGTAGCGTAGTCTAGACGACAGGCAGCAGCAAAGTCAACAAGCTCAGCAACCAAGGCAGACGCAGTAGTAGACTCAAACGACGGGTCAGTGACAACAGTGGCTAACAGACGCGTGACAGTAGGGTGTGCAGCACGAAACCGGTCAGACTCAGGGTCCGCAACGTCAGGCAGAGAGGACGCAGGGGGAGACGGCAGAGGAACAAGCTGCGGAGCAGAGGAAAGACGACGGACTACGAGGTGTGTACCGGGGACAGCCGGCTGACGCGAACGAGGAACACGACGACCAGTACGACCAGGACGAACAGGCGAGACAGGACGCGACGCAGGCTCACGACGCTCAGCAAGACCACCGGGCTGCTCAGTGTAAGGAGGAGCAAGGAGAGGTGAGCCAGGCAGTAACGGAAGACGAGTTGACGACGGAAGGGTAAGAACCTGACGAAGAACAGAGTCAGGCGGCGGCAGAGACGACGGAGACGGCAGAGCGAAGAACAGCCGAGTCGGCGCAGCTGCACCAGCACCAGCAGCTCCACGGGCTCTAGCACCTCCAGTAGCTCCAGCACCTCCAGCAGCTCCAGAACCTCCAGCGCCAGCACCACCAGCAGCAGCACCCCCAGAACCAGCACCTCCAGTCCTAGGGTCTCCAGCCTCAGTGTCTCCAGCAGCAGCACCCCAAGAACCGACACCTCCAGTCCAAGGGTCTCCAGCCTCAGTGTCTCCAGCAGTAGCACCCCCAGACGCAGCACCTCCAGCCCCAGCAGCTCCAGTACCTCCAGTACGAGCACCTCCGGGACCAGCGACTCCAGCACCTCCTGTAGACACAGCACCACTCCCAGCTCCAGCGACGACAGCAGAAACACCTCCAGCGGTAGAGCCCCGAGCTCCAGCAGCGCGACCCTGACGGCGAGTGTACCACTCGTGCAGCTGCTGCGGGGAGAGAGGCGCACGCGGACGAAGGCGGCTACTCCAAGGAGACCGCGCACCAGCAGTCTCAGTACCCGCAGGCGCAGCACCCCCAGACTCAGCACTCTCAGGCTCAGCACCCCCAGACTCAGCACCCCAGACCCGGAAATGCGACGCATCGCCAACCTCCCCCGTCCACAGCAGTGTGGGCGAGGTCTCCGGCAAGGAGACACGGGGCCAGAGGTTGAGCTGATGCGCGGCGTACCGGACCGCAAACGGCCACAGAAAATGGGGAGCCGCCGCATGGATCATGGAGGTACGAGCGACATCCATGACTAAGCCAATGCGGCGCTCAGCAACCCCATTCTGCTGCGGAGAGGCCGGAAGCGTGAACAACTGGGTGATGCCGTGCTCCTCACAGAAGGCTCGCAAGAGGTCGGAGGTGAACTCACCACCTCTGTCAGAGTGCAGACGCAAGACAGGAAAGTCCCGCTCAAACCGCTCGCGGAGCTGGAGACGAACAGCGCGGATCCAAGGGATCAGGACAGCAGGGACATCCGCCTTGCGCTGCAAGGGGAAGACCGTGGTGTAACGCGTGTAGTCGTCGACAACCAGCAGGAAGTACCGCTCGCGGCCCTGTCCCTGGACGCGGGCTGGGCCCCACACGTCCAGGTGGAGAGTCTGCAGCGGAGCCTCTGTGGGAGGGAACGAGGAGGAGTGAGGAGCGGCGCGCTGCCGCCCTTCGACGCAAGGAATGCAGGGCGGTGCAGGCGAGGGAGGGAGGGCAGGCAGAGACCTGGGAAGACCAGAGACCGGGGAGTGAGAGTGCATGCCACGAAGGCGAGGCAGGGAGGGGTGACCAAGGCGGTGGTGCCACAGGAGGGTGTCGTGCGACAGGCGACGACACTCACACTGGGTAGCTACCTGAGCAGACGCGTACAGCTGAGGAGACAAAGTGGCGTGACGCGACACAGTGGTGAGGGTGTACAGACTGGACCCAGGCGCACGTGTGAACGTGGCCAGGTGGCGGCCGGTCCGAGAGCACGTGCAGTGTGTCACCCGCTGTCCTCCAGGAGTAAAGGTGTCAACCCAGTGATCCTGAAGGACGGCGGTGCTCACCAAGTTCGTAGAGAATGAGGGGAGGTGGAGACCTGACAGCTCACCGGACGGGAGCGCCAGACACGGAAGCACAGTGGTAGACCGTGCAAGCACTGGGCCCCCAGAGGGGTCAGCCAGTGAGACAGGGACAGGTGCAGGGAGGGGTGTGACTGTGGTACTGTCGCGAAAGAAACAGCGGGAAGCACCAGAGTCAAGTGTAAAGGTGTGCAAGGCCTCAGCAGGCGCAGTACCAGAGAGAGCAGACTCACTAGCACCTAGAGCAGCAGCCGCTATACCAGGGTCAGGGGGCACACACAGGTAACAGTCACCCTCAGAAGTACCAGTCAAAGCATACATGGCAGTAAGGAAAGCAAATACATCTACTCCGCCCTGAAGCAGCTCTAGCCAGAAGTGTAGCTCAGTCTCGTCGCCGAACCGTGCTCGCCAAGCGTCGCTCAGACGGGAGAAGCAGCGGGGGTCTGAATGACTAACTGTCCCGCAGGTCTGACCAGCTCGATCACCTGTGCGAATGACGTACGGGCAGCGAGCAGTAGTCCTACACCCCCAACTCTGAGCGTACCACTCATGCAGCTGCCGGGGCGTAAGGGTCTCGCGCGGGCGCCGCTGCAGCTGCATCTGGCCACCGCCAGAGACTCCGCACTGACCAGCTCCACCACGATTGCTACGACGGCCGCCGCCACCTCTCCGAGACGCACAACGCTGAGCGTACCACGCATGAAGCTGCTGGGGTGGAAGGGTCTCGCTCGGACGCCGCTGCAGCTGGATCTCGCCACCGCCAGAAACTCCGCACTGAACAGCTCCACCGCGACTGCAACTATGGTCGCCGCCACCACTCCCACTGCCGCCACCGCCGCCGCCACCACTCCCACCGCTACTACGAAGGGAAGTCATAGCGGGTAAGCAAGGAGGCGCGCGAGGAGGAGGGCAGTACGGAGGGAAGGCAGCAGCACGAGGAGCAGCAACAGAAGTAAGAGCAGTAGAGCGGCCCGGTGAGGCTAGGCTGCAGCACCTCCAGCACTCCTAGCAGCACCTCCACCAGCAGCAGTAGTAGCACGAGCAGGAGGGCGGATCGGGTCGGGTAGGATGGCTCGGCTCGGCCTGGGCTGCGCGGGTAGCAGGGCGCGCGCTGTGCAGGGCAGCAGGGCGCGACGCGCAGGGCAGCAGGGCGCGACGCACTGGCTGCAGCAAGCGCGACGCGCATGGCAGTAGCGCGCGTCACGCGGGCTGCCGTAGCGCGCGACGCACGGGCCAGCAGCGCGCGACGCGCGGGCTGCCGTAGGGCGCGACGCACAGGCCAGCAGCGCGCGTCGCGCGGGCTGCCGTAGGGCGCAACGCGCGGGGCAGCAGCGCGAGACGCGCAGGCTGCCGTAGGGCGTGACGCGCGGGGCAGCAGCGCTCGTCGCGCGGGCTGCCGTAGAGCGCGACGCGCGGGGCAGCAGCGGGCTGCGCAGGCGGCGGACGCGACGCGCGGGGCAGCAGCGGGCTGCGCAGGCAGCAGACGCGACGCGCGGGGCAGCAGCGAGCTGCACGCAGAATTAGGGTTTGCGCGCGTGGGGCAGCGCAGCGCAGGCAAGGCAAGGCACGCGCGGGCAAGGCAAGGCAAGGCGCAGGCAAGGCAAGGCAAGGCGCAGGCAAGGCAAGGCGCAGGCAAGGCAAGGCAAGGCGCAGGCAAGGCAAGGCGCGCGCGGGCAGCGCAGCGCAGGCAACACGTGGGGCAGCTCAGTAACCACAACGGTAGGTGGGCCCGAAAAAAAAACGGTCAACCATGTCAGAAACTAGAGACAGGAATGATTGAACTAGAATTGAGTTGGGTACAAGAATGAAACCCTAGCAGTTATGTACCCCATATTGGCTACCCCACTACAGCCTATGCGGAGATAACTCTAGCAACGGGAGCTAGTCTACGGGCTAGGCACGAGTGCTCGTGTGATCTCTGCGTTCGTTGGTCCTTAGTCGTTTTCCTAGTGCGCACACTACTTGCTAGTTCACAAGGCAATTTGGCAAGAGTTTCACTAGAGAAAGTTGACAATAATGATACAAAGAAGTTGGCAAGGCAAGACTACATCAGAGCTAGCATGCAAGCAGATCGACTGCCAGCGCAGCACGGTCGACCGCGTGCCAGCACGACTTGGTCGACCGCGCTCCAGCAGTGCAGGGACGCGGCTTGCCAACGCTGCAGGTCGACGGCGAGACAACAGCGCAAGTCGACGGCGTGCCAGCGTTGCTCCTGCAGTCCAGCAGCGCACCAGCTTCGCAGGTGCTCGTAGGCGATTGGCGCGCACTGCTTCGTCACCTGCACAGCGCACACACCAAGTCCACCTCGTGCTGACGACCGCACCTCATCCGCCAGGTCGACCTCGGGATACCACCACCGAGGTCGTCCTCGCCAACTTCGCCTGAGCGACCTTCGCGTGCCTTCGCAGACCCTCGTCACCCAGGTAACCTGGTCGACCAGGCAACCAGGTCGACCAGCCGTTCCCGTGCGTGCCCGTCGACCTCCCAAGTCGACGACCACTTTCGGTCGACCTCCCCAGGTCGACCACTGCCTCTGGTATGTGCCGGTCGACCTCCCAAGTCGACGGCTACCTCCAGTCGACCTCCCCAGGTCGACCACTACTCCCTGGTCGACCAGATCTAGGTCGACGTCACTCCTGGTCGACTCCCCAGGTCGACCAGCCAAAGGTGGCTCCCTCTTGAAGTCGGCGCCCATACAGTGGCTCCCCGTGCAGGTCGACCAACCTCGTCGACCAACTCGCCCACTGCTGCAGGTCGGCTGCACCCTACACCCGACCACGAATTCGGCTCCGCCCAAGCGAGGACGGGGCCAACACCCAACTCCCGTTGACACTCCCCTGCCGCGTTCACGCTTGGGCCCCCCAGCCCACACGGCAGCACCTCTCGGAGAACAGCTCGTCGACGTGCACCCAACACACAGCACGTCGTCCACCGCACCAGCCATGCAGGAGGGCATGGCACCTACTGCTGCACTTCGTCAACTTCGTCGCCCACGTCGGCCAAGCGCACCTGGCCGATGGCGACAGAGCACCGGTTGAAAGCCGGATAGTGCAGCGCCTTCGTGAGGAAGTCGGCCGGCTGCTCAGCGGTCGGGATGTATTGCAGCGCAAACTTCCCCCGCTTCACCATGTGCTGCAGCCAGGCCTGTCGCCGCTCCATGTGCTTGAGGTTGCCCGTCAACCCCATGCCCTCGGCGACTGTGATGGCCGACTTGTTGTCCACTCGCAGGACAGTCGGCTTCCCAGCATCCAGCTGCTGGAACTCTGCGAGGAGGAAGCGAAGTCGGCGTCCCTCCTTGCCGGCTTCGACGGCCGCCACGTACTCCGACTCGGTCGACGACAGTGTTGCGCACTTGATGCGCTGGCTCGACCAGGAGACCGCGGCCCCTCCGTAGACGAACACATAGCCGCCCGTGCTCGTCCTGCTCTGCTTGTCACCGGCGTCGTCGGCGTCCACGTAGCCGACCAGCTCCAGCAACGCAGGTCCACCGCCGAACTCCAGGGCGGTGTCACGCGTGTTGGCGAGGTAGGCGAGGCAGCGGTCGACCTCGCGCCAGTGCTGGTCGCTCCTCACCGTGAGGCCACTCCCCAGCTTGCTGCAGGCGAAGGCGATGTCCGGCCTCGTCGTCGTCGCCGCAAACTGCAGCGAGCCGACCTTCTGCCGGTATTCCTCCTCCTGTCGCTCCTGTGCCTCCTCGTCGTCGAAGGTGAGCTCGGCGTAGGCGTCGACCGAGACCGGCGTCTTCGGAGTCCGTCCGCCCTGCTCCTCGTCGATGAAGCGCCTATGCAGCTTGTCGGCGTAGCCCTGCTGGTGCAGCCACAGCTTCCCCGCCGACCTGTCGCGCACGATCTCCAGCCCGAGGTACTTCTGCACCGGCGAGATCTCGCGCAGCTCAAAGGCGGCCTCCAGTAGCTCCTTCAGCTGCTTCAGCATCTCGGGGCTGCTGCTGGCGGCAAGCAGGTCGTCGACGTAGACCAGCACCCAGCAAGTCGCTCCGTCGTCGCCGACCTTGAAGTAGAGGGCCTCGTCGACCTGGCTCTTCTTCCACCCAGCGCCGACCAGCACGTCGTTGAGCGCCAAGTACCACAGCAGCGGCGACTGCTTCAGCCCGTACAGGCTCTTCAGCAGCTTGCACACCCGGCCGGTTCCGTCGTTGAAGTAGTCCGGCTGCGACATGTACAGCACCCGGTCGAGCTTGCTCTGTAGGAAGGCGTTCTTCATGTCGAGCTGCATCAAGTTGAGGTTGAGCACGGCGACGATGCTGAGGAAGATCCTCAGCGTCACGTAGCTCCCCACCGGCGCGAACGTCTCGTCGTAGTCGGCGCCGTACACCTGCGTGAAGCCCTTCACGACCAGCCTCGCCTTTTCGCGCTCGACGGTGTCGTCGATGCGGTACTTCGTCGTCAGCACCCACCTGTTCTTCATGACGTTCACTCCCGGCGGGCGTTCGACCAGCTCCCACGTGCCCATGGCGAGGAGACTACGGATCTCCTCCTCCATGGCGGCCTTCACCGCCGGGCCCTTCCAGCTTGCCAACGCCTCCTTCACCGTCATCGTCGAGATGTCCCAACGGTGGTCGGGGTCGGCCAGCATGTCAGGGTCGAGCTCCGGAAACTCCTCGTCCTCGTCGGCGTCGTCGTACAGGATGTCGTCGTCGTCCTCCACGTCGTACACCGTGGTGAAGGCAGCGGGAATGAAGAAGTCGGGCGGCCTTCGAAGTCGACCAGACTTCCGGGGTTCAGGCGGAACCCCCACCGCGTCATGGTCGGTGGACTGGTCGGCCACCTCCTGGTCGACCAGCTCCTCGTCGCCCAACTGCTCCCCTTCATCTTCACTGCCGTCCTCGTCGCCCTGCTCCCCTGTGGTCAGCTCCCCTGTCGCCGGCCAGGTCGCCGACTGCTCCTGGGTCGACCTCGTGGCTGCCTGCTCCCCTGTCGACTTCACCCAAGTCGGCTGCACCTCCTCGACCGGCTCCCCCCTTATCCAGGTCGACTGCACTCCCAGGTCGACCTGCTGCTTGTCGACCTGCTGCTCGTCGACTTGCTGCTCGTCCTGTCGGCCACCGGCGATGCCCTTGGTCGGCGCCACAGGCGACGTCCCACTGCTCCCCTCATCGCCGGAGGCCGACGACGGAGTCAGCCCACGAAGGTCGACGAGGGGAGGGGCAGGGGAGGGAAAGGAAGGGTGGTCGACCTCGGCGTCGTCCACAGCAAGCTCACCGACCTCGGCGAGGAGAGGGAGCGTTGCCGTCGAGGTATCCGTCGGCGTGGCCACTAGCATCCGCCCTGACACCGGCCCAGGCGCCGACTTCCACTCCTCCAACGACAGGTCCTCGTAGAACACCACGTCCGACGTGGTGACCACCCGGTTGGCGGCAATGTCGAGGAGCTCCCATCCCTTGCTCGCCTCCGACACACCGAGGTGAAGGCCCCACTTGGCCTTTGGCTTCAGCTTCCCACCACGCTGCTGCTCGGGGACGAGGAACTGCGCCATGCAGCCCCACACGCGCGCCAGCGACAAGTCGGGCTTCGTCCCGGTCAGCAGCTGGTACGGCGTCGTCCCCGGCGTCGCCGATCGCTCCAGGCAGTTGCGGATCCAGACGGCCTGCCGCAGGGCGAGGTGCCACCAATGGTGCTGCATGCCCATGTGCAGCAGCATCGTCCTCACCGACTCCACCACCGTCCGCATCTCCTGCTCCGCCATGCCGTTCTGCTGCGGGGTGTACGGGCAGGTTAGGTCGTGGACGATCCCCTTGCCGTCCACGAAGTCGGTGAACGTCTTCCCGAGGAACTCCCCGCCTCGGTCCGAGCGCAGCATCAGCACCGACTTCTTCGTCTGCCGCTCCACCAGCACCAGCCACTTCTGGAACTCCAGCAGCACATCCGACTTCTTGGCGACCGGCCTCACCCACACGTAGCGGGTCTTGCGGTCCTTCAGCAGCAAGAAGTACAGGCTACCGTCCTTGGCAGCCACGCGGAACGGCCCACACAAGTCGAGGTGGACGACGGCTAGCACGTCGGCGGCGTCGGAGCCTTGGTCGGGGAAGGTGTGCCGCGCCAGCTTCCCGCCGACGCACGAGACACACGGTGGGTCGGCGCCCGTCGCCGACTTGAGGTCCAGCCCAATGGCGACCTCGTTCTTCGCCGAGCTCCTGATGGTGTCCATGCCGACGTGCGCAAGCCGAGCATGCATCCTGTTTGGCGTCGACTTCGTCTTGGAGACGATCGCCCGCAGGGCCACAACCTCCGGCGTGGGCGACGTCGACCTCGTTGAGCAGGGACGCAGGTCGGTGCAGAGGACTCGCCCGGAGTACGTCGCCCGACCGAGCACCTCTCCCGTCGCCGAGACGAGCAGCATCCCGTCGCCGTCCTCCCGAAACTTCACGCCATGCTCCTTCAGCTGGCCGGACGACAACAGGTTCGCATGCACGCCCGGGACGTAGAGCACGTCGGGGATGAGCACCTGCTTCCCGGCCTCGCCTTGCAAGGCGACCGTGCCCCGGCCTTGGACGTCTTGCAGCGCCCCATTGAAGCCACGCACATGCTTCACGTCGCCGCTCGGCCCCAGGTCGACGAAGGCGTCCTTGGTCCCCATCAGGTGGTGGGAGCAGCCGCTGTCCAGCAAGACCACCGCCGGGTTCGCCTGCACTGCTGCTGCCATCGCCTGGAAATCCTCACCGGCCTCCGGCGCCAGTGAGACGGTCGGCTCCACGACGCCGACCAGAGAGCATGACGCCGACTTGTCGTTGCTCCCCTTGCCGCTAGCAGAGGAGTCGGTGTCCTTCGCCGAGGTCGACGACTTGGTCGACTGCTTCTCCTTGCGCGGTTGACTTCCTCCTTGACGAGGTCGACGACTGCCAGACCTCCCGCGGCCTCCCTTGTCGTCGTCGTCCGAGTCACTGCGGTCGGGGCACTCGAAGGAGAGGTGGTCGGGGTCGCCGCACAGCCAGCACTCCCGACGTCGACTTCCTCCTCCTCGGCCGTTGTCCTTGGTCGACTTCTTCTTGTCGACCTCCTTGGCCGACTTCGAGCCACCGCTACCACCGCCGCCCGACTGTCCGCGCTACCCCGGTCGACCGCCTTGCTTCGCTGGGGCGACAAAGTTTGCCTGCGCCAAGAGCTCCTGGGACCGCTCAGCCTCCTGCATCGCCTCGTCCTGCAGGATGTACGAGGTCAAGTTGTCCTCGTTGAGCGTCGCCCTTGTGCTCGGCGCCATGGACAGCCGCTTCAGCAAGTTGTAGCTGCTCCGGAGCCCCTGCATGACATGGGTGATGTACGACGCCGTCGAGTACTCCGCACCGGCCATCCTGATGGTGGCGAGAATTCGCCTGGCCCGGTTGCAGTAGTCGGTCGCCGTCTCCTCGTCGCCCATGCGCAGGTGTGTCAGCTGCCCTTCCAGCTGGGCGATAAACAGGTCGTCGGTGACCTGGTACGTCGACTCGATGAAGTGCCACGCCTGGTGGCCGGCGTCGAGGTACTCCCGGCACCACTTCAAGGCGATCTGCACTCCCGGCGAGCAACACCGCGAGATGACCGTGAAGGTCAGCAGCTGCACGGCGCGAAACTCCGCACGCAAGTCGGGGTCGCTCGGCGTCGCCACGGTACCACGAGCAAAGTTGATGAGCCCGGCCATCTCCAGCTGGGGCTCAATAGCTTCCTTCCAGGTGAGAATGTCGGGTCGGCCGACCAGTAGGGGAGTCACCGAGATCCTATCCGGCGTAAACTTGAAGTAGCCGTAGCTCGGTGCAATCCCGCCTGCTGTCACCTGGGTTGCCGACATCGGCACGGACCCACTCCGTCGACCTCCGACGTCGCCCTGCGAGAACCCTGCAGCCGCCGACGACCGCATTCCTCGCGTCTGAACGCCGCCGACTTCGTCGGCGTGAATCACACCACGCTGCCTCGACGACGTGCCTCCCGCACTGCTGCCGACTTGGTCACCACCGGCGTTGACGCCCACGTCGACGCCGCCCTCGGTGTTCACCGGTCGAGGAGAAGCAGGTCGAGAAGGGTGCTCCGTCGCCCACAAGGAACGGATGCCAGCCTCAACGACCGCCCACGGCAGGTCGCCATACTCGTTGGCCTCGTGCTTCCTCCTCGCGTTCTCCAGCCGTGCCTCCAGGGTGTCCACCACCCCCGTGTCACCTACGGCGCCTACCATGGTGACTACCGCACAGCTGCCGGCCTACGAACAACTTAGGTAAGGTGCAACTAAGTCGACTAGACTGAAAGGTAAGTCGTTGTGCCGTCCACGCTCACCGCACCATGCGGAGATAACTCTAGCAACGAGAGCTAGACTACGGGCTAGGCACGGGTGCTCGTGTGATCTCTGCGTTCGTTGGTCCTTAGTCGTTTTCCTAGTGCGCACACTACTTGCTAGTTCACAAGGCAATTTGGCAAGAGTTTCACTAGAGAAAGTTGACAACAATGATCCAATGAAGTTGGCAAGGCAAGACTACATCAGAGCTAGCATGCAAGCAGATCGACTGCCAGCGCAGCACGGTCGACCGCGTGCCAGCACGACTTGGTCGACCGCGCTCCAGCAGTGCAGGGACGCGGCTTGCCAACGCTGCAGGTCGACGGCGAGACAACAGCGCAAGTCGACGGCGTGCCAGCGTTGCTCCTGCAGTCCAGCAGCGCACCAGCTTCGCAGGTGCTCGTAGGCGATTGGCGCGCACTGCTTCGTCACCTGCACAGCGCACACACCAAGTCCACCTCGTGCTGACGACCGCACCTCATCCGCCAGGTCGACCTCGGGATACCACCACCGAGGTCGTCCTCGCCAACTTCGCCTGAGCGACCTTCGCGTGCCTTCGCAGACCCTCGTCACCCAGGTAACCTGGTCGACCAGGCAACCAGGTCGACCAGCCGTTCCCGTGCGTGCCCGTCGACCTCCCAAGTCGACGACCACTTTCGGTCGACCTCCCCAGGTCGACCACTGCCTCTGGTATGTGCCGGTCGACCTCCCAAGTCGACGGCTACCTCCAGTCGACCTCCCCAGGTCGACCACTACTCCCTGGTCGACCAGATCTAGGTCGACGTCACTCCTGGTCGACTTCCCAGGTCGACCAGCCAAAGGTGGCGCCCTCCTGAAGTCGGCGCCCATGCAGTGGCTCCCCGTGCAGGTCGACCAACCTCGTCGACCAACTCGCCCACTGCTGCAGGTCGGCTGCACCCTACACCCGACCACGAAGTCGGCTCCGCCCAAGCGAGGACGGGGCCAACACCCAACTCCCGTTGACAGCCTACACAAAGATAACCCATATAGTTTGACAATGACATCTATGTTTTTTAACACTAAACTGTATATCTCGTGCTTGCCTTTTGAATCGAGTCGAAGTTACATGGGGTCGTCTGTGAAATTCTCGCGCGCGCTGGGAGATACACTCAATCTGACTCACATCCAGCTTCTGAAAGCTCCTGCTGACTGGACTCGCATCCAGTGCAATGTGAAGGGAACCGAATCTGCAACATATTCGCCTGCTAAAGTAAAAATCGTTACAGCGTTTTGAACACATTTCAAAATTTAAAGTTTACGTGCGCTTATAATAAAACAAGTTTTTTTCAGGGAGAGCGCTTATAATCGAGAAGCGGATATAAGCGTCATATGCCAATTACAAGCGCCTGGCGCTTATCCCAGGGTGGCGCTTATATCCGGGGTATGACGGCGTGTTGTGTCAGAATCCCAGTCACTAACCACTGGGATAAAAGGGCTTGTTTATATAGCGGGTGAGTGCGCCCATAACCCCCAGGCCGACGTGCCTGTAACCAGGGCTGATGTTTCATATTAGGCCCCCCTGATTCCGAGGGAAAAATTTCCCCTCGATTATGAGTGCGCATTTTTCATAATGATGCTACCCTGACTGCTTAGGGTTGAAAACTATATAACTCTGATTGTTCAGGGTCGAAAATCGAAGTTCAGAGTCGTAACGCGCTCTTTACTACAGGGGGGAAAAGTATTGCTCTGCGTAAAGTGCGCTCTGTGTTTCGCACACACTTTGAGCGCGCTAATTTCCAACCGTTTAGTTTTACAAATTGTATTTATCCATACGTTTAAGTGTGGGGAAGAGATGAGCGATTTTTGTCAACAAAACATTTTGATTCGATACCACAGATCGCCAAATTTTCAATTAGCCGAGTACCTAAATATCGTCAACATCGCTGTACGAAACGCAAAAAAATGCTGGTAACTTCACGCACACGCAATTACGATAGTACAACAACTTATTTGCACTTTGTGAAAGTAACAAACATCGAGTGTATTCGCATGTCAGACATGCTGCTGTCCGTCGCTCACGCGCTGGCTGTACTGCGATCAATCGAAGGGGGATTATTGGAACGAAAGTTCCGAGAAACTTTCTACCGATAAGTGTCAGAAATAACTGAGCAGGAATGAATGAACTAGAACAGAGTTTGGTACAAGTAGGAAACCCTAACTTTGTGTACCCCCTAAGGTGTAACCCACTACAGCCTAGACAATATAAACATGCAATGTTTGACACACCCCCATAGGCGCAGTGGGAGACAACCACAGGGTCACAAGACCAGTCAAAGCAAAGCAAAGCAAGCTCAGGGTGGATCTCAAGGATTCCACACAAATTCCGAGCACAAGCAAGCGGTCACAAGACCAGTTCACATGCAGGTTTATAACAAAGCAAGAGATACAGTGATCACAACCTAGCAAAAGTAAACAAGTAGGGATATATATATAGTGATCACAGTACAAGCAAGGTCAAGAGGTAAGCAAGTGAGGCCCAGTAGGTACAAGGCCTAACAGAGTGCAAAAGCGCTGATGGTCACAAGGCTGAAGCGCCTTGGTGAACACATCAGCAGTGTTGGCCTCCGTGGCCACGTAACGCAGACAAAGCTGACCACGCTGCTGCAGCTCTCGAGCAAGGAAGTACCGCAGAGCGATGTGCTTCGTTCTGTGCTCCAGTCTGTGCTCCTCACACAAGGCAATGGCAGCCTTGTTGTCGACGTACAGTACTGGAGGAGAACGAGGCCGCTCTCCGAGGTCGGTCAGCAGGTAGGTCAGCCAGCGTAGCTCCTGAGCAGCCATGGCTGTGGCGTAGATCTCAGCCTCACAACTGGAGCTGAGAACAGAAGAAGAGCGAGTAGAACGCCAAGAAACTGAGCCAGAGCCAAGGCTGAAGGTGTAACCCTGGGACGACCGCTGAGTAGCCTGGTCGTCTGCCCAAGAAGCGTCTGAGTGCCCTGTGAGAACAACCCGGTCTCGCCCTCCAAGCACAAGCCCCATGCCCGACGTACTGCACAAGTAGCGCAACACCCTCTTAGCAGCATCCATGTGCTCCTTCCGGTGACGGCCAGGAGCGACATAGCGTGCTAGGATGCTAAGAGGGTATGCAAGGTCAGGTCGAGTGCAGGTCATCAGGTACATGAGGCAGCCCACAAGCTCTGGATACGGGCCACTCGGCTCTACGGACTCATCCGAAGGCAGAGCTGAGAGCGAGTGACCGGTAGGCAGAGGAGTGGACTGAGGCGAGGAGTACGTGAAGCGGAAGCGCTGGAGAACCTGCTGCACCATGTGTGACTGAGTCAGGGTGATGGTGCGCCGTGCTCTGTCCCGGGTGATCCGCAAGCCAAGATAGCTCGTCAGCTCACCCAGGTCTGTGTACGTGTGTCTCCTCTGCAGCTCCGACTTCACGTGGGCGAGTGCCGCGGTGTCAGCAGTGGCAAAGACCAAGTCGTCGACGTACACGAGGATGTAGAACGGCGGCAGCGAGGTGTCGGTGCGTAGAAACAGCGACGGGTCAGCAGTAGAGGGAGCGAACCCAAGAGCCGCAAGTGTCGTCCTCAGTGTGTCGTGCCACTCACGTGGCGCCTGGCGGAGACCGTAGACCGGCCGCTGAAGCCTCCACTGGGTGCCAGGAGGAACTGACCCAGTGAAGCCAAGGGGGCGGCGCAGCCAGATCTCCTCGTGCAGGCTGCCCTGCAAGAAAGCAGTGCTGAAGTCAAGAGAGTGAAGCTCGTAGTCGCGGTGAGCGGCTATGTGCAGCAGCACCCGAAGAGTAGTCATCTTCGGGGTGGGGGAGAAGGTCTGAAAGAAGTCTACTCCCTCTCGCTGACTGAAGCCTCGAGCCACGTAGCGCGCCTTGAAGACAGGCGGAGAACCCGGCGGCCGCTTCACCCTGAAAATCCACATGCCACTGACGATGTTCGCCCCAGGAGGGGGAACCTCGTCTACGTAGGTGCCTGTGGACTTCCAGGAAGCCATCTCTGCGTCCATGGCTGTCTGCCACTGAGAGGAGTAGGGACCCGCCATCGCCTCAGCGTAAGAGCGTGGGGTCGGGATGTCTGGTGCATCCGGGTCTCCCTCAGGGGCAACTAGCATGGACACGAGATGGGGCAAAGCAGCAGCAAAGCAATGGAACTCCTCCTGTCTGTCCTCAAGGACGTCCGTGCCAAGAGCACACGCACCCCCGACGGACGGAGGACAGGCAGACTCAGACTCAGACTCAGCCACTAGGCTAGTAGCGTAGTCTAGGCGACAGCAAGCAGCAAAGTCAACTAACTCAGCGACCAGAGCAGACGCAGCGGCGGACTCAAAAGAAGGGTCAGTGACAACGGTAGCAAGGAGACGCGTAACAGTGGGACTGGCAGCACGACGGGCGTCAGACTCCGGGTCAGGAAGAGTAGGTAGGGAGGACGCAGGAGGAGACGGCAGCGGGACACGCTGCGGAGCAGTGGAGGGACGCAGAGTCATGTAGTGAGTGCCAGGGACAGGAGGAGGACGCTCACGTGGGACACGACGACCAGTGCGAGCGGTACGAACAGGCGACGCAGGACGAGACTCAGGCTCACGACGCTCTGTAAGACCTCCTGTGGGACCAGCGTAAGGAGAGGGAGCAGGGAGAGGCGAGGCGGGCGGTAACTGTGACTGCGGCTGGACAGGTAGAGGACCCTCGACGGAGGGAGGAGGACCAGGAGGAGGAGCCTGACCAAGAACCTGCTGAAGGAGCGGGACGAAGTACGGTCGCGGCCGCACAGCGTCTCCAGAAGCAGCAGGGACACCAGCGGCAGCCCCAGCGCCCAAGTCCTCAGCACCAGCAGTAGCTCCAACACCCGAGTCCTCAGTACCAGCAGTAGCTCCAACGCCCTGGTCCGCAGCACCAGCAGCAGCGTCACCGGTCGGGTCCTCAGCACCAGCAGCAGCGCCACCAGTCGGGTCCGCAGCACCAGTAGCAGCTCCAACGCTCGGGTCCTCAGCACCAGTAGCAGCTCCAACGCCCGAGTCCTCAGCAGCAGCAGCAGCGCCACCGCTCGGGTCCTCAGCTCCAGCAGCAGCTCCAACGTCCGAGTCCTCTGTACCAGCAGCAGCGCCACCAGTCGGGTCCGCAGCACCAGGAGCAGCTCCAACGTCCGGGTCCTCAGCACCTGTAGCAGCTCCAACGCCCGGGTCCGCAGCGCCAGGAGGACCACTCCGAAGACTGCAGCGCCGTGTGTACCACTCTCGAATCACCTGAATGGGGGGGAGCTCCTGGGAAGGAGGGGAAGTACCGGGACGAGCTCCAGCAGCACCTCTCCGGAGGCGGCAGTACTCGAGGTACCTCTCCTGCAGCTGCTGGGAGGAGAGGGCTCCTCCAGGCGTAGCACGCTCAGGCTCAGCACCCCCAGACGTAGCACCCCCAGACTCAGCACCTCCAGGCTCCGCACCCCCAGGCTCCGCACCCCCAGGCTCAGCACCCCCAGGCTCCGTACCCCCAGGCTCAGCACCCCCAGGCTCCGCACCTCCAGGCCCAGCACCCCCAGACTCAGCACTCCCAGGCTCAGCACCCCCAGACGCAGGACGCGAGTCAACAGCTACCTCGACAGGCTCACCCGGGTCTACCTGGGACACACCTGAGGGAGCGGCACCCTGAGGGGGGAGGGGGTCGGGTACCTCAGCACCTGGAGCGAGGAAGAGCGGCGGAGGGGGGAGGGGGGCAGTGCGGTAGGGGAAGAGGCGGTAGAAGGGGACGGACTCGTCAAAAGTGACGTCCTGAGAGGCCAGAACCCGGCGCGAGGTGACGTGGTAAAACTGCCATCCAGGCGCGTCGGGAACAAAGCCAAGGAAGACACAGGGAAGAGCGCGACGGGAGAGCTTGTCCGGGATCCCCACACCCGGAAACGCGACGCATCGCCAACCTCTCCCGTCCACCGCAGAGTCGGGGAAGTCTCCGGCAAGGAGACACGGGGCCAGAGGTTGAGCTGATGCGCAGCGTACCGGACCGCAAACGGCCACAGAAAGTGGGGAGCAGCCGCATGGGTCAGGGAGGTACGAGCGACCTCCATGACTAAGCCAATGCGGCGCTCAGCAACCCCATTCTGCTGTGGAGAGGCCGGAAGCGTGTACGACTGCTCAATGCCGTGCTCAGCACAGTAGGCTGCCAAGAGGTCGGAGGCAAACTCACCACCTCTGTCAGAGTGCAAGCGCAGGACAGGAAAGTCCGAGTGAAAGCGCTCGCCTAGCTGGAGACGGGCTCGGCTGATCCAGGGGATCAAAACACCAGGGACGTCACCCTTGGCGCGCAAGGGGAAGACCGTGGTGTAGCGCGAGTAGTCGTCAACAACTATCAGGAAGTACCTCTCTTGACCCTGACCACGGACGCGGGCTGGGCCCCACACGTCCATGTGGAGCGTCTGCAGGGGAGCGGTCGTCGGGGGAAAGGAGGAGGAGTGAGGAGCGGCGCGCTGCTGCCCCTCGACACAGGGAATGCAGTCAGGAGCAGGGGAGTCAGGAAGGGGAGGGAGCACCCTGGGAAGACCAGCAACAAGGTCCCGTTTGTGCATGGCCCGCAGGCGCTGCACAGACGGGTGACCAAGGCGGTGGTGCCAGAGGACGGTGTCGTTCGCCAGAGAGCGACACGAGCAGGGGGCGGACAGCTGACCTGACGCTGACGCAGACGCAGCTACCTGAGGGGACTCAGTGGTCAGTGTGTACAGGTCAGACCCCGGCTCTCGAGTGAAAGTAGCTAGGTGACGGCCCGTCCGAGCACACGTGCAGTGAGTCACACGCTCGTAGGCAGGGGTGAACTGGTGAACACCCCCGTCCTGGAGCGCACTACCTGCCACCAAGTTCGTGGAGAACGAGGGGAGGTAGAGACCTGAGAGCGTGCCGGACGGAACCGCTGGACACGGAAGGGTGGTGGAGGAGGTCGCAAGGACCGGACCCCCAGAGGGGTCAGCAAGAGAGACAGCAACCGGCCGAGCTAGAGGCTCAAGGACAGTGCGGTCACGAAAGAAAGAGCGAGAAGCACCTGAGTCCAGTGTGAAGGTGTGCAGTGCTGCAGTCGACTCAGTACCAGGGGGCACAGACGCACAAGCACCTAGAGCAGCAGCTGCAGTAGTACCTGTGGAAGCAGACACACTAGCACCTAGAGCAGCAGCGGGGCTGGCCTGAATGCCCGGGTCGGGCGGAACACGCAAGTACTGAGCACCCTCTCCACTAATAGACATCGCATACATGGCAGTGAGAATAGCATCAAAGTCTAGTGCCCAAATATCAACACCCTTCCTGAGCAGCTCAGCCCAGCGCGGCAGCTCACCCCCACCAGGAAACTGGGTGCGCCACGCGTCGTTGAGGCGGGCGAAGCAGCGCTCCGTCTGGTGCGGCCCCCCACACGTCTGGCCAGTGCGGTCACCTGTACGAATAACGTACTGGCAGGTGACGCTGCGCCGCGCATACCACTCACGGGCGGCCTGAAGGGTCGGGGCAGGCTGCTGACTCTGACCGCCCCCCGGGCCTCCACGACCACCACCCCCTCCGCCTCCGCCCCGGCCACCTCCACCCCTGCCGCTGCCACGACCACCTCCGCCTCCGCTGCCACCTCCGCCCCTGTCACCACTCCCAACGCCGCTGTCACCTCCACCACTGCCGCCACTAGCCTCTCCAGTCGCACCTCCACCGCCACCACCTCCACCCCCGCCTCCTCCGCCACCACCCCCACTCCTGCCACTCCTGCCCCTGCGTCGTCCGCCTGAAGCAGACGCAGCCCCGGGTTCGCGGGCGGCGTGACGGGGCCGATCGGGGCGCTAAGGGGCGACGCGACGGGGGCCGTGAGAGGCCGCTAGGAAAAAAAAAAAAAGTTCGACGGGGCCGCAGGGCCGCTAGATCGTGCTAGATCGACGGGGCCAGCGGGGCCGGAAACAAGCGAAGGTAAGCAGGTAGGTAAGTCGGTGGGCCCTAAGAACAGTCCTAGCGAAGGACCTGCTCTGATACCATGTCAGAAATAACTGAGCAGGAATGAATGAACTAGAACAGAGTTTGGTACAAGTAGGAAACCCTAACTTTGTGTACCCCCTAAGGTGTAACCCACTACAGCCTAGACAATATAAACATGCAATGTTTGACAATAAGGTCAGATTCAGAGTCCACAGAACGCGTACTCTACATTGACAGAGTCAGTAAGAACACTACTCTGAGCCTAGATACAATATTTCAGGGTTCGCTAAAGCACTATTCTGAATGGATCAGTGTTCACAAGTCAGAAATTCTGAAATTGCAGGGACCACCAGGTGAGAAGCCTGTAATCACCCTGAAATCAGGGTAATTACCTTGATAAAACCAGCCCTGCCTGTAACCCTTCCCTAGGATCATCGGGGATCCCCAGTGGACCTCTGACACCCCCCCGCACTGGGATGCCCGAGGTATCAAAGTTAGCAGGCAGAAACAAGAATGAAGAAAGGAGGAGGTTCACTAGCAAGCAGTTGGATACATATAGCAAACCCTAACTGGGTTGTACTTGCTATAGAGCACCCCACTGCAGGCTAGATAATATAACATTCTGACATGCCCGAGGTGCTCACACCGGGAATCGGACCCGGGACCTTCGCTTTGATACCATGTCAGAATCCTTGTCACTAACCACTGGGATAAAAGGGCTTGTTTATATAGCGGGTGAGTGCGCCCATAACCCCCCAGGCCGACGTGCCTGTAACCCTTCCCTAGGATCATCGGGGATCCCCAGTGGACCTCTGACATGTGAAACAAATCTTTTATAAGATTACAGGGAATATGAAAAAGTGCAACTAGCTGTTGCTGTTGTTGTTGCAGTTCGATACAGCGACAATTCGGGCAACTGCTCAATGCCGAGTCAATTGTTTGTCATTGCTGTCGCGCTGCCTTTCGACGAGTCAAAGGTCGCTGGCCTTTGACCTTCGCTCAGCCTCTTGCTGTTACATTTTGTCAACATCTTTGGTTGACTCGCCGTTGCTTCGCTGTAGGTCGCCTCGTTTACAGTTGAGTGTTTCGACACATTAGAAGTGTAAACTTCGTGTTTCCAACATATCCTAGCTTAGGTAGCTCCTGAGCTTGACTTTCAAAGTAATTACTCTAATCAAATCTGTCAAAACATATGCATATTATATCTAGGCTATATTGGGGATAGCCTTAGGGGGTACACACATTTCTCTCGACACTCTACTCTTGTACCCCACCTTGACCTAATCTCATCATCCTTGCCTTAGATTCTAACATGGTATAGAGCAGGAGGTCCTTAGGACCTTAGTACCTGTTCTGTTTGGGCCCACCTTACAAATCACCTGCGGTTACCGCGTTACCCCGCGCCCGCCCTACCCTACTACGCGTCGCGCTGCCCCTGCTGGCCGCGCGCCACTGCTGCAGCTCGCATTTTCCTTTTTTTTCGCGCGCTGCCCTGCCTGCTCTGCCCCGCGCGCGCTACGCTCGTCGCGTCGCCCCGCGGCCCTCGCGCGGATCTCGCGCGGCCCTTTCGTGGCCCTTCGCGGCCCTCGCGCGGCCCTTTTGTGGCCCTCGCGCGGCCCTTTCGCGGCCGTCCGCGGCTCTCCGCTGCCCCTTCGCGGCCCCCTAAGCGGCCCCTCCGCGGCTCTGCCGCCCTGCCGCTTCGTCGCCCCACCGTAGCCGCCTCCGCAGCAGCGGCCGTCGCACTTCCTGCCGCTGCAGCTTCCGCCACGGCTGGTTGCCGCTGCAGCTGCTGCCGTGACGACCGCCGCCACTGCTGCTGAGACAGCCGCTGCCGCCCCTGCCCCTGGCTCCTAGGGCAGCCGCCCCTGCAGCAGCCGCCCCTGGTCCCTGGAGCAGCCGCCCCTACACCTGCTGCCCCTTGCCACTGGAGCAGCTGCCCCTGCAGCAGCCGCCCCTGCCCCTGGCCCTTCGGGCAGCCGCCCCTGCAGCAGCCGCCCCTTGCCCGTGGAGCAGCCGCCCCTGGCCCCTGCAGCAGCCGCCCCTGGAGCAGCCGCCCCTGCAGCAGCCGCCCCTGCCCCTGGCCCCTGGAGCAACCGCCCCTGCAGCAGCCGCCCCTGGCCCCTACAGCAGCCGTCCCTGCAGCAGCCGCCCCTGGCCCCTACAGCAGCCGCCCCTGAAGCAGCCGCCCCTGGCCCCTGGAGCAGCCGCCCCTGCAGCAGCCGCCCCTGGCCCCTGGAGCAGCCGCCCCTGGAGCAGCCGCCACCTGCAGCTGCCGCGGAGCACTAGCCCTACAGTGGTGCCGGCCTCACCATTGCCGCCGTTGTACGCCGGCCCTTCTTGCCACTGGTGAGCACTGTCCTGCCCGTACTGCTGTTACTACTGCTCCTGCTGCTACTGCTCTTTCTCCTGCTACTGCTGCTCGTGCTGCTCCTACGGCTACTGTGCTTTCTCCTGCTCCTGCTGCTACTGCTGCTCCTGCTGCTACTGCCGCTACTCCTGCTCGTGCTGCTCCTACGGCTCCTACCCTTCCTACTGCCACTGCTGCTCCTGGCGTGGCCAGATGCAGCTCCAGCGCCGTCCACGTGAGCCTCTCCCGCCCCCACAGCTTCATGAGTGGTATGCTAGTTGGGGTTGTCGGGGTGGCCGTCGTGGGAGTCGTTCTGGCGTGAGTAGTTTCGGGGCTTCTTGTAGTGGCCAGGTGCAGCTGCAGCGTCGTGTACGCACGGTCCCCTCGCCCCCGCAGCTTCATGAGTGGTACTTTCAGCGGGGGGGGGTCACGGGGTTCTGATCGCTGCCCGTACGTCATTCGCACTGGTGCTCGGACTGGCCAGCCTTGCGGGACGTTTGGTCACACAGAGTCCCGCTGCTTCGCCAGTCTGAGCGACGCCTGGCGTACGGAGTTTGGCGACGCGGCTGAGCTCCCCGACTGGGTGGAGCTGCTCCGGCAGAGGGTAGATATCTATGCTCTTGACTTTGATGCTATCCTCACTGCCATGTATGCGATGTCTATTAGTGATGTCGGTGACTGTTCCCTGAGTGCTCCGCCCGACCCGGGCGGTGCAGCTGCTGTCAGAAATAACTGAGCAGGAATGGAATGAACTAGCACAGAGTTTGGTACAAGTAGGAAACCCTAACTTTGAGTACCCCCTAAGGTGTAACCCACTACAGCCTACATAATATAAACATGCAATGTTTGACACACCCCCATAGGCGCAGTGGGAGACAACCACAGGGTCACAAGACCAGTCAAAGCAAAGCAAAGCAAGCTCAGGGTGGATCTCAAGGATTCCACACAAATTCCGAGCACAAGCAAGCGGTCACAAGACCAGTTCACATGCAGGTTTATAACAAAGCAAGAGATACAGTGATCACAACCTAGCAAAAGTAAACAAGTAGGCATATATATATAGTGATCACAGTACAAGCAAGGTCAAGAGGTAAGCAAGTGAGGCCCAGTGGGTACAAGGCCTAGCAGAGTGCAAAAGCGCTGATGGTCACAAGGCTGAAGCGCCTTGGTGAACACATCAGCAGTGTTGGCCTCCGTGGCCACGTAACGCAGACAAAGCTGACCACGCTGCTGCAGCTCTCGAGCAAGGAAGTACCGCAGAGCGATGTGCTTCGTTCTGTGCTCCAGTCTGTGCTCCTCACACAAGGCAATGGCAGCCTTGTTGTCGACGTACAGCACTGGAGGAGAACGAGGCCGCTCTCCGAGGTCGGTCAGCAGGTAGGTCAGCCAGCGTAGCTCCTGAGCAGCCATGGCTGTGGCGTAGATCTCAGCCTCACAACTGGAGCTGAGAACAGAAGAAGAGCGAGTAGAACGCCAAGAAACTGAGCCAGAGCCAAGGCTGAAGGTGTAACCCTGGGACGACCGCTGAGTAGCCTGGTCGTCTGCCCAAGAAGCGTCTGAGTGCCCTGTGAGAACAACCCGGTCTCGCCCTCCAAGCACAAGCCCCATGCCCGACGTACTGCACAAGTAGCGCAACACCCTCTTAGCAGCATCCATGTGCTCCTTCCGGTGACGGCCAGGAGCGACATAGCGTGCTAGGATGCTAAGAGGGTATGCAAGGTCAGGTCGAGTGCAGGTCATCAGGTACATGAGGCAGCCCACAAGCTCTGGATACGGGCCACTCGGCTCTACGGACTCATCCGAAGGCAGAGCTGAGAGCGAGTGACCGGTAGGCAGAGGAGTGGACTGAGGCGAGGAGTACGTGAAGCGGAAGCGCTGGAGAACCTGCTGCACCATGTGTGACTAAGTCAGGGTGATGGTGCGCCGTGCTCTGTCCCGGGTGATCCGCAAGCCAAGATAGCTCGTCAGCTCACCCAGGTCTGTGCACGTGTGTCTCCTCTGCAGCTCCGACTTCACGTGAGCGAGTGCCGCGGTGTCAGCAGTGGCAAAGACCAAGTCGTCGACGTACACGAGGATGTAGAACGGCGGCAGCGAGGTGTCGGTGCGTAGAAACAGCGACGGGTCAGCAGTAGAGGGAGCGAACCCAAGAGCCGCAAGTGTCGTCCTCAGTGTGTCGTGCCACTCACGTGGTGCCTGGCGGAGACCGTAGACCGGCCGCTGAAGCCTCCACTGGGTGCCAGGAGGAACTGACCCAGTGAAGCCAGGGGGGCGGCGCAGCCAGATCTCCTCGTGCAGGCTGCCCTGCAAGAAAGCAGTGCTGAAGTCAAGAGAGTGAAGCTCGTAGTCGCGCTGAGCGGCTATGTGCAGCAGCACCCGAAGAGTAGTCATCTTCGGGGTGGGGGAGAAGGTCTGAAAGAAGTCTACTCCCTCTCGCTGACTGAAGCCTCGAGCCACGTAGCGCGCCTTGAAGACAGGTGGAGAACCCGGCGGCCGCTTCACCCTGAAAATCCACATGCCACTGACGATGTTCGCCCCAGGAGGGGGAACCTCGTCTACGTAGGTGCCTGTGGACTTCCAGGAGGCCATCTCTGCGTCCATGGCTGTCTGCCACTGAGAGGAGTAGGGACCCGCCATCGCCTCAGCGTAAGAGCGTGGGGTCGGGATGTCTGGTGCATCCGGGTCTCCCTCAGGGGCAACTAGCAAGGACACGAGACGGGGCAAAGCAGCAGCAAGGCAGTGGAACTCCTCCTGTCTGTCCTCAAGGACGTCCGTGCCGAGGGCACACTCACCCCCGACGGACGGAGGACAGGCAGACGCAGACTCAGACCTAGCGACAAGGCTGGCAGCGTAGTCTAGGCGACAGCGAGCAGCAAAGTCAACCAACTCAGCGACCAGAGCAGACGCAGCAGAGGACTCAAAGGTCGGGTCAGTGACAACTGTAGCGAGGAGACGCGTAACAGTGGGACTGGCCGCACGACGGGAGTCAGACTCCGGGTCAGGAAGAGTAGGAAGAGAGGACGCAGGAGGAGACGGCAGCGGGACACGCTGCGGAGCAGTGGAGGGACGCAGAGTCATGTAGTGAGTGCCCGGGACAGGAGGAGGACGCTCACGACGGACACGACGACCAGTGCGAGCAGTATGAACAGGCGACGCAGGACGAGACTCAGGCTCACGACGCTCTGTAAGACCTCCTGTGGGACCAGCGTAAGGGGAGGGAGCAGGGAGAGGCGAGGCAGGCGGTAACTGTGACTGCGGCTGGACAGTCGGAGGACACTCGACGGAGGGAGGAGGACTAGGAGGAGGAGCCTGACCAAGAACCTGCTGAAGGAGCGGTACGAAGTACGGTCGCGGCCGCGCAGCGTCTCCAGAAGCAGCAGGGACACCAGTGGCAGCCCCAACGCCCGAGTCCTCAGTACCAGCAGCAGCTCCAACGCCCGGGTCCTCAGCACCAGCAGCAGCACCACCGGTCGGGTCCTCAGCACCAGCAGCACGGCCACTGGTCAGGTCCTCAGCACCAGCAGCAGCGCCACCGGTCGGGTCCTCAGCACCAGCAGCAGCTCCAACGTCCGGGTCCTCAGCACCAGCAGCAGCTCCAGCCCCCGGGTCCTCAGCACCAGCAGCAGCTCCAGCGTCCGGGTCCTCAGCACCAGCAACAACACCACCGCTCGGGTCCGCAGCACCAGGAGCACCACTACGAAGACTGCAGCGCCGCGTGTACCACTCGCGGATCACCTGAATGGGGGGGAGCTCCTGGGTAGGAGGGGAAGTACCGGGACGAGCTCCAGAAGCACCTCTCCGGAGGCGGCAGTACTCGAGGTACCTCTCCTGCAGCTGCTGGGAGGAGAGGGCTCCTCCAGGTGGAGCACGCTCAGGCTCAGCACCCCCAGACTCAGCACCCCCAGACTCAGCACCCCCAGTCTCAGCACGTCCAGGCTCAGCACCCCCAGGCTCAGTACCTCCAGGCTCCGCACCTCCAGGCTCCGTACCTCCAGGCTCAGCACCCCCAGGCTCCGCACCTCCAGGCTCAGCACCCCCAGGCTCCGCACCCTCAGACGCAGCACTCCCAGGCTCAGCACCCCCAGACGCAGGACGCGAGTCAACAGCTACCTCGACAGGCTCACCCGGGTCTACCTGGGACACACCTGAGGGAGCGGCACCCTGAGGGGGGAGGGGGTCTGGTACCTCAGCACCTGGAGCGAGGAAGAGAGGCGGGGGGGGGAGCGGGGCAGTGCGGTAGGGGAAGAGGCGGTAGAAGGGGACGGACTCGTCAAAAGTGACGTCCTGAGAGGCCAGAACCCGGCGCGAGGTGACGTGGTAAAACTGCCATCCAGGCGCGTCGGGAACAAAGCCAAGAAAGACACAGGGAACAGCGCGACGCGAGAGCTTGTCCGCGGACGTGTCGCGGACAAAAGCTCGAGATCCCCAGACCCGGAAACGCGACGCATCGCCAACCTCTCCCGTCCACCGTAGAGTCGGGGAAGTCTCCGGCAAGGAGACACGGGGCCAGAGGTTGAGCTGATGCGCTGCGTACCGGACCGCAAACGGCCACAGAAAGTGGGGAGCAGCCGCATGGGTCAGGGAGGTACGAGCGACCTCCATGACCAAGCCAATGCGGCGCTCAGCGACCCCATTCTGCTGTGGAGAGGCCGGAAGCGTGTACGACTGCTCAATGCCGTGCTCAGCACAGTAGGCTGCCAAGAGGTCGGAGGCAAACTCACCACCTCTGTCAGAGTGCAAGCGCAGGACAGGAAAGTCCGAGTGAAAGCGCTCGCCTAGCTGGAGACGGGCTCGGCTGATCCAGGGGATCAAAACACCAGGGACGTCACCCTTGGCGCGCAAGGGGAAGACCGTGGTGTAGCGCGAGTAGTCGTCAACAACTATCAGGAAGTATCTCTCCTGACCCTGACCACGGACGCGGGCTGGGCCCCACACGTCCATGTGGAGCGTCTGCAGGGGAGCTGTCGTCGGGGGAAAGGAGGAGGAGTGAGGAGCGGCGCGCTGCCGCCCCTCGACACAGGGAATGCAGTCAGGAGCAGGGGAGTCAGGAAGGGGAGGGAGCACCCTGGGAAGACCAGCAACAAGGTCCCGTTTGTGCATGGCCCGCAGGCGCTGCACAGACGGGTGACCAAGGCGGTGGTGCCAGAGGACGGTGTCGTTCGCCAGAGAGCGACACGAGCAGGGGGCGGACAGCTGACCTGACGCTGACGCAGACGCAGCTACCTGAGGGGACTCAGTGGTCAATGTGTACAGGTCAGACCCCGGCTCTCGAGTGAAAGTAGCTAGGTGGCGGCCCGTCCGAGCACACGTGCAGTGAGTCACACGCTCGTAGGCAGGGGTGAACTGGTGAACACCCCCGTCCTGGAGCGCACTACCTGCCACCAAGTTCGTGGAGAACGAGGGGAGGTAGAGACCTGAGAGCGTGCCGGACGGAACCGCTGGACACGGAAGGGTGGTGGAGGAGGTCGCAAGGACCGGACCCCCAGAGGGGTCAGCAAGAGAGACAGCAACCGGCCGAGCTAGAGGCTCAAGGACAGTGCGGTCACGAAAGAAAGAGCGAGAAGCACCTGAGTCCAGTGTGAAGGTGTGCAGTGCTGCAGTCGACTCAGTACCAGGGGGCACAGACGCACTAGCACCTAGAGCAGCAGCTGCAGTAGTACCTGTGGAAGCAGACACACTAGCACCTAGAGCAGCAGCGGGGCTGGCCTGAATGCCCGGGTCGGGCGGAACACGCAAGTACTGAGCACCCTCTCCACTAATAGACATCGCATACATGGCAGTGAGAATAGCATCAAAGTCTAGTGCCCAAATATCAACACCCTTCCTGAGCAGCTCAGCCCAGCGCGGCAGCTCACCCCCACCAGGAAACTGGGTGCGCCACGCGTCGTTGAGGCGGGCGAAGCAGCGCTCCGTCTGGTGCGGCCCCCCACACGTCTGGCCAGTGCGGTCACCTGTACGAATAACGTACTGGCAGGTGACGCTGCGCCGCGCATACCACTCACGGGCGGCCTGAAGGGTCGGGGCAGGCTGCTGACTCTGACCGCCCCCCGGGCCTCCACGACCACCACCCCCTCCGCCTCCGCCCCGGCCACCTCCACCCCTGCCGCTGCCACGACCACCTCCGCCTCCGCTGCCACCTCCGCCCCTGTCACCACTCCCAACGCCGCTGTCACCTCCACCACTGCCGCCACTAGCCTCTCCAGTCGCACCTCCACCGCCACCACCTCCACCCCCGCCTCCTCCGCCACCACCCCCACTCCTGCCACTCCTGCCCCTGCGTCGTCCGCCTGAAGCAGACGCAGCCCCGACCTTCTCAGCACCAAGGAGGTCGACAGCAGCAGCAGAGGCGACAGAGGGGAGGAGGGGGGAAGGGGAGCACCCCTCGAAGAAGGGGCCGCGGGGGTCGCCACGAGAGGTGCCTACAGCGACGATACTAGTCTCGGCTGCAAGCAGTTCCTTCTCGAGGAGGTCTACGGTGAGCTCAGTGGGGGAGCGAGAGAGGAACTGGTCCCTGACAGGGCGCAGAGAGTCAGGGAGGCGGGTGACAACGTGGTAGAGAGTGATCCAGAGCGGGGGGGGGTTGCTAGCGAGGAACTCGTCAGGCATGGCAGCGCGAAAGCGAGCCTCACTAGTCTTAAGGTGGGTGATGAGGTCTGCGACAGTGTGAAAGGAGGCTAGGTCGGGGAACAGGTAGGGGAGAGTGAGGCGGCCTAGAGTGGCAGAAGCGGGTGAGGAGTAGCGGGCCACTACAGCTGTGTAGAGGTCCTTAGCAGTCTTGCACTGGCCGAAGTGCTCGCGCTCATCTAGCGGCAGGGAGTTGCGAATAGCAAAGCGAGCGTGCGCGTCACGGGTCTGCCACTGTGAGCGCTCAGCTGGGGGGGCAGTAGCGAGTGGGGCGGTCGCATGGCCGAGAGCGTGGTCGTACAGTGTAATATCTTCCTTGGCAGTGAGCTGTAGGAAAAGGTGCAGGTCATCTAGCCAGGTTTCGAATTTGACCGGACGGCCCTCGGCGTCGAAAGCTAGAACAGGAGGACTAGCCATAGCGACAGCGGCAGTAGTAGAAGCAGTAAAGTCACTGAAAAGGCGTGCGCAGGGTCAGCGGGGCCGGTGGGGCCTACGGACTGTAGTGGCGCACAAGCAGCAGTAGCAGGAAGTGTAGTAGTAGGATCTGCAGTGGTGCACAGGCGCAGCAGGCGGCAGCGAGAGCCGGCGCAGCAGGGGCGGGCTCAGCAGCGGTGATACGCGAGCGGCGGCGGGCGCAGCAGCGGCGGTGCGCGGGCGGCGGCGGGCTCAGCAGCAGCGGTGCGCGGGCGGCTGCGGGCTCAGCAGCGGCGGGCCGGGAGCAGGCAGCGCGCGGGCCGTGCGGGCCGTATGTGAGCTGCGCGGGCAGCGTGCGGGCCGGCGGCGGTCAGCGCAAGAGCCGCGCAGGCTCAGCGCGGGCTGCGCGGGCTGCTCGCGGGCTGCGTAAGCGGGTCGCGGGCGGCTCGCGGGGGTTCGCGGGCAGGTCGCGGGCTGCTCGCGGGCAGTTCGCGGGCTGTGCGCGGGCTGCGCGGGCTGGTCGCGGGCTGCGCAGGCGGTTCGCGGGCTGCGCGTGGGCGGTTCGCGGGCTGTGAGCGCGGCGCGCTGTGCGGTTCGCGGGCGGCGTGACGGGGCCGATCGGGGCGCTAAGGGGCGACGCGACGGGGGCCGTGAGAGGCCGCTAGGAAAAAAAATTCGAAGGGGGGGCCGCAGGGCCGCTAGATCGTGCTAGATCGACGGGGCCAGCGGGGCCGGAAACAAGCGAAGGTAAGCAGGTAGGTAAGTCGGTGGGCCCTAAGAACAGTCCTAGCGAAGGACCTGCTCTGATACCATGTCAGAAATAACTGAGCAGGAATGGAATGAACTAGCACAGAGTTTGGTACAAGTAGGAAACCCTAACTTTGAGTACCCCCTAAGGTGTAACCCACTACAGCCTACATAATATAAACATGCAATGTTTGACAGCTGCTGCTCTAGGTGCTAGTGAGTCAGCTGCTCCGGGTGCTAGTGAGTCTGCTGCTCCAGGTGCTGGTGAGTCTGCTGCTCCAGGTGCTGGTGAGTCTGCTGCTCCAGGTGCTGGTGAGTTTGCTCTCTCAGGTACCACGTCTGCTCCGGCGTCGCACACTTTCACCCTTGACTCGGGTGCTTCCCGCTCCTTCTTTCGAGACTGCACCACTCTCACGCCGCTCAGTCGGCCGGTTGCGGTCTCCCTGGCAGACCCCTCTGGGGGTCCTGTTCTTGCCCACTACTCCACTGTACTACCGTGTCCAGCGGTCCCGTCTGGCTCCCTGTCGGGTCTTTACCTCCCCTCGTTCTCTACGAACTTGGTGGCGGGTGCTGACCTACAGGACGGGGGGGTTGACCAGTTCACCCCTGCGCGTCAGCGGGTGACCCACTGCACGTGTGCAGACACGGGCCGACACTTGGCCACGTTTACCCGTCGGCCGGGGTCGAGCCTGTACACCCTCACTACTGAGTCTCCTCCGGTTGCTGTGCCTGGTCGGGTAGCTGCGTCGGGTCAGGTGTTTGCTGCGGCGTCTCGGTCTGGTCCTGAGTCTGCCCCCTGCTCGTGTCGCCTCCTGTCCCACGAGACTCTTCTCTGGCACCACCGTCTTGGTCACCCCTCCCTGCCTCGTCTCCGAGGCATGGCCTCTCGTGTCCTGGTCTCTGGTCTCCCCCGGTCGCTCCCTCCCCTCCCCCCGGGGCCTGCCCCTACCTGCGTTCCCTGCGTCGAGGGGCGGCAGCGCGCCGCTCCTCACTCCTCCGAGTTTCCGCCGACAGAGGCTCCGCTGCAGACTCTTCACATGGACGTGTGGGGCCCAGCCCGCGTCCGTGGACAGGGTCACGAGCGCTACTTCCTGCTGGTAGTTGACGACTACTCGCGTTACACCACGGTCTTCCCCTTGCGCCGCAAGGATGAGGTCACTAAGGTGTTGATCGACTGGATCCGCGCTGCTCGTCTCCAGCTCAGGAAGAGTTTCCGCTCGGACTTTCCTGTTTTGCGTCTGCACTCAGACAGAGGTGGTGAGTTTTCCTCCGGCCCTCTGCGAGCCTTCTGTCGTGCGAGGGGCATCTGCCAGACGTTCACGCTTCCGGCCTCTCCGCAGCAAAATGGGATTGCTGAGCGCCGCATTGGCATGGTCATGGATGTCGCTCGTACGTCCATGATCCATGCGGCTGCTCCCCATTTTCTGTGGCCGTTTGCGGTTCAGTACGCGGCGCGTCAGATCAACCTTCAGCCCCGGGTCTCCATGCCGGGGACCTCCCCCACTCTGTTGTGGACGGGGAAGGTTGGCGATGCGTCTGCGTTCCGTGTCTGGGGATCTCGGGCTTTTGTCCGAGACTTGTCTGCGGACAAGATGTCCTCCCGTGCTATTCCCTGCGTCTTCCTTGGCTTCCCCCTTGACGCGCCTGGTTGGCAGTTTTACCACCCCACCTCGCGCCGTGTTCTGTCCTCCCAGGACGTCACGTTTGACGAGTCGGTTCCGTACTACCGTCTCTTCCCCTACCGCGCTGCCCCCCTTCCCCCCCCGCCGCTCTTCCTTGCGCCAGGTCCCCCCCCGGTAGACCCCCTCCCCCCTCAGGGTACGGCTCCTTCAGGTGTGTCTCAGGTAGACCCCCCCCCCTTGGCTGAGCCTTTGGAGGTCACTTCTGACACCTCTGGCCCACCTGAGGGGGGTGACGTTGCTGCTGACGCCCCGGCGGCCTTCGGCCGGGCACCACGCTTGGAGACCCCTCCAGGGTTCCCTCCGCGACCTTCTTCGCCGCCTCTGCAGCCGGTTACTGTTGACTCTGGTGCTGTTGGGGGTGGTGCTCCTGGAGGTGCGGAGTCTGGGGGTGCTGAGCCTGGGGGTGCGGAGTCTGGGGGTACTGAGCCTGTGTGTGCGGAGTCTGGGGGTGCTGAGTCTGGCGGTGAGACGCTTGAGGGTACTGGGACTGCTGGTGCGCGGCCTACTTGGAGTGGCCGCCTTCGTCCGCGTGTGCCTCTCACCCCTCAGCAGCTACACGACTGGTACGGTCGGCGTCAGCGTCGGGCTGCTGGAGCCCGGGGCTCTACTGCTGGGGGTGCTGGAGCTGCTGGTGCTGGTGGTGCTGCTGCTGGAGACGTTGCGGTTGGGGACCCTGGGACTGGAGGTGCTGGTTCTGGTGGTGCTGCTGCGGGAGACCCTGCGGTTGGAGACCCTGGGACTGGAGGTGCTGGTTCTGGGGGTGCTGCTGCGGGAGACACTGCGGTTGGAGACCCTGGGACTGGAGGTGCTGGTTCTGGTGGTGCTGCTACAGGAGACCCTGCGGTTGGAGACTCTGGGGCTGGAGGTGCCGGTTCTGGGGGTGCTGCTGCTGGTGCCGCTGGTTCTGGTGGTGCTACCGCTGGAGGTACCGGTTCTGCGACTGGAGCTGCTGGAGCTGCTGGAGGCACTGGAGCTACTGGAGTTACTGGAGGTGTTGGAGCTGTTGGAGGCACTAGAGCTGCTGGAGGTGCTGGAGCTGCTGGAGCTGCTGGTGCTGGTGCAGCTGCGCCGACACGACTGTTCTTCGCTCCGCCGTCTCCGTCGTCTCTGCCACCGCCTGACTCTGCTCTTCGTCAGGTTGTTACTCTCCCGTCGTCTACTGGTCTTCCGTTACAGCCTGGCTCACCGCTGCCTGCTCCCTCTCCTTACACTGAGCAGACAGGTAGTCTTGCTGAGCGTCGTGCGCCTGCGTCGCGTCCAGTCTCGCCTGTTCGTTCTGGTCGTACTGGTCGTCGTGTTTCTCGTCCACGTCAGCCGACTGTCCCCAGTACACACCTTGTTGTCCGTCGTCCTCCCTCTGCTCCGCAGTCTGTTCCCCTGCCGTCTCCCCCTCTGTGCTGACCATCCTACAGTCACGCGTCTACTAGCCACTGTTGTCACTGACCCGTCGTTTGAGTCTGCTGCTGCGTCTGCCTTGGTCGCTGAGCTTGTTGACTTTGCTGCTGCCTGTCGTCTAGACTACGCCACTAGTCTTGTTGCTGAGTCTGAGTCTGTCTGTCCTCCGTCCGTCGGGGGTGAGTGTGCTCTTAGCACGGACGTCCTTGAGGACAGGCACGAGGACCTTGAGTGTCTTGCAGCTGCTGCGCCTCATCTCGTGGCCATGCTGCTTGCCCCTGAGGGAGACCCGGATGCACCAGACATCCCGACCCCGCGCTCTTACGCTGAGGCGATCGCGGGTGAGTACTCCTCTCAGTGGCAGACAGCCATGGACGCAGAGATGGCATCCTGGAAGTCCACTGGCACTTACGTCGACGAGGTTCCCCCTCCTGGGGCGAACATCGTCAGTGGCATGTGGATTTTCAGGGTGAAGCGGCCGCCAGGTTCTCCGCCCGTCTTCAAGGCTCGGTACGTTGCTCGAGGCTTCAGTCAGCGAGAGGGAGTAGACTTCTTCCAGACCTTCTCCCCCACCCCGAAGATGACCACTCTTCGGGTGCTGCTGCACGTTGCCGCTCACCGTGACTACGAGCTTCACTCTCTTGACTTCAGCACAGCTTTCTTGCAGAGCAGCCTGCACGAGGAGATCTGGCTGCGCCATCCCCCGGGCTTCACTGGGTCGTTCCCTCCTGGTACCCAGTGGAGCCTCCGGCGGCCGGTCTACGGTCTCCGCCAGGCGCCACGTGAGTGGCACGACACACTGAGGACTACGCTTGCGGCTCTTGGGTTCGCGCCTTCTACTGCTGACCCGTCGCTGTTTCTGCGCACCGACACTTCACTGCCGCCGTTCTACATCCTCGTGTACGTCGACGACTTGGTTTTTGCCACTGCTGACACTGAGGCTCTTGCCCTGGTGAAGTCCGAGCTGCAGAAGAGACACACGTGCACAGACCTGGGTGAGCTGCGCAGTTACCTTGGCTTGCAGATCACCCGGGACAGAGCACGCCGCACCATCACACTGACTCAGTCACACATGGTGCAGCAGGTCCTTCAGCGCTTCGGCTTCACCTGGTCCTCAGCACAGGCCACTCCTCTGGCGACAGGTCACTCACTCTCAGCTCCACCTTCGGACGAGTCCGTAGAGCCGAGTGGTCCTTACCCAGAGCTAGTTGGCTGCCTCATGTATCTGATGACCTGCACTCGTCCTGACCTCGCGTACCCTCTTGGTCTTCTGGCTCGCTACGTGGCTCCTAGTCGGCACCGACCTGAGCACATGGCTGCTGCTAAGAGGGTACTGCGCTACTTGTGCAATACATCGGGCATGGGGCTAGTGCTTGGTGGGAGGAGCCCAGTTGTTCTCACTGGGCACTCAGACGCTTCTTGGGTTGACGACCAGGCTACTCAGCGGTCGTCACAGGGTTACACCTTCAGCCTTGGCTCTGGTTCAGTTTCTTGGCGTTCTACTCGCTCGTCTTCAGTTCTCAGCTCTAGTTGTGAGGCTGAGATCTACGCCACAGCCATGGCTGCACAGGAGTTGCGCTGGCTCACCTACATGCTTACCGACCTGGGAGAGCGGCCTCGTTCTCCTCCAGTGCTGTACGTCGACAACAAGGCTGCCATTGCCTTGTGTGAGGAGCACAGACTGGAGCACAGAACGAAGCACATTGCTCTGCGTTACTTCCTGGCTCGAGAGTTGCAGCAGCGAGGCCAGCTTCGTCTCCGTCACGTGGACACTCGGGCCAACACTACTGATATATTCACCAAGGCACTTCCGTCTGGTGATCATCAGCGCCTTTGTACTTTGTTGGGCCTTGTTCCGACGTTTCCACACTTGCTGTAGCCCTTGTTTGTACTGTGATCTTTATATATACCTGCATGTTGGCTCTTGCTAGCTAGAGATCACTGTACTGTTCTTGTTGTTTATATACCTCTGCATGTGGACTGGCCCTGTGGCCGTTTGCTTGTGCTCAGTGGGAGTGGTGACGTTGTGATCCACCCTGAGCTGTGTTTTTGTCTCTTGACTGGTCTTGTGACCGTTGCTTGCTCTGGCTATCCCCCATTTCGCCTATGGGGGTGTGTCAAAACATATGCATATTATATCTAGGCTATATTGGGGATAGCCTTAGGGGGTACACACATTTCTCTCGACACTCTACTCTTGTACCCCACCTTGACCTAATCTCATCATCCTTGCCTTAGATTCTAACAAAATCAGCCCTGGTCGAACATTGGCGAGGACTGCAAACTTCTTGAAGATTGGAGGGGCATACTTGTTTGTTCAAACTTGGTTTGACGTGGTTATATATAAATACATATATAAATGCTTTAGACACACATGCACACATATATAAGCTTTAGACCATTGCGCACCAAAATGAACCTCTCAGTTGAGTTTTCCCGCGATTTGCGACGTCGTTTACTAGGATCGTCGGCACATGCTGCACACGCAAGATATGTAGGGACGAATAAGCGTGCGAGCATTGCGGCGAAAATTACAGGTGAGGGAGTGTTTCACACTTGTTTGGAGTACGTGCGCGCACTCGTAAAAGTACGCCCAGCTAGCTCAGCCGTGGCCCCGTTGCGGGCGCTTCTCTCACCCGCCTCACATGGACGAGCAGAGCAGGACGGGCGGTGAAGCGCGGGTGCGGTACGGAGTGGTGGGGAGCGGCATGATGGGCGTGGAGCACATCCACAACCTCGCCGCCATGGCGGCCCGCCCCGACCTCACGGGCGGCGTGGCCGCGCAGCTCGTGGCGCTCGCCGACCCCCACCCGCCCTCGCAGGCCGCCGGACTCGCCGCCGCTGCCCGCGCCGGCTGGACCGACGTGCAGGTGCGCGCTGGGGGGGGTGGGAGAGGAGGAGGGGGCGTCTGGGGGAGGACTTTGATTAGCACGGGTGATGGCGACGAATGCGTTTGAAGGTGAGCACGTGTGTGCCGACGGGGCATGGCGTGTGTTGCGAGGACATGGCAGTGGGGCGGTGGCGTGGCGGGTGAGTGCAGCGCAGCGCGCAGTGAGCGCTCCTCCATCTCCTCATGACCGCCCCTCTCGCCCTCCCCTGCGCGGCCTCTCAGGTGTTCCCCGACGTGCACAGCCTGCTGGCGAGCGGGTCATGCGAGGTGGACGCGCTGGTGGTGGCGGCGCCCAACATGACGCACGCCGCGCTGCTGCAAGCCATCCTGCGCCACCCGCGCCGCCTGCACGTGCTGGTGGAGAAGCCCCTCGCCACGACCGTGCAAGGCTGCGACCTCGTGCGTGCACTGGGAGGGAGGGGGAGAGGGGGGAGGAGGGGGGGGTGAGGGAAACGAGTGGTGTGGGGAGGTCAACAGAGGGGATGTTGATTGCACGCTGCCATGCCCGCCCTTCCTGCCCAACCACCCGTTCCCTCCCTGCCTCTCACTACGTTGCTCCCGCACATGCCGTGCTGTCTGCCCACCTGCCCTCCCGCTCGCCTGTCCGCCTGTCTGCCTGCCCGCCTTCTCGACTGCCCGCCCACTGGCCTGCAGGTGTTGGCGCTGGCAGCGGCGCGGGCGCGGGCAGCGGCGGGGGTGGTGCAGGTGGGGCTGGAGTACCGCTTCATGCCGCCCGTGGCGGCGCTGCTAAGGGAGGTGCGGGGGGGCGCCGTGGGGCGAGTGCACATGGTGGCCATCCGCGAGCACCGCTTCCCCTTCCTCCACAAGGCACGCCCTCCCTGCTCTCTGAGCCCTCCCTGCCCTCCCTGCCCTCCCTGCCCTCCCTGCCCTCCCTGCCCTCCCTGCCCTCCCTGCCCTCCCTGCCCTCCCTGCCCTCCCTGCCCTCCCTGCCCTCCCTGCCCTCCCTGCCCTCCCAACCCACGCCTTCCCTGCCCTCCCAACCCACGCCTTCCCTGCCCTCCCAACCCACGCCTTCCCTGCCCTCCCAACCCACGCCTTCCCTGCCCTCCCAACCCACGCCTTCCCTGCCCTCGCCTCCTTGCCTTGCCTCGCCTTTCTTTGCCATGCCACTGTCTATGGGGCATCTCTGTCGCTCTCACGGCACATCATCACTGCTGTGCGGCGCCGTGCATGGCAGGTGGGAGCGTGGAACCGGTTCAATGCCAACAGCGGGGGCACGCTGGTGGAGAAGTGTTGCCACTTCTTCGACCTCATGAACCTCATCCTCCACGACACGCCCACACGCGTCATGGCGTCGGGTGGGCAGAGCGTCAACCACCTCTCCGAGGAGTACCATGGCAAGGTGGGCGGCAAGGTGGGCGGCAGGTAGCCATGGCACATCCTCCCTGGTGACTTTTGAGTCCACCCAAAAGTCGCTCCATGCACTGGTTGCTTCTCAGCTGCGCGTCTTCCACAGCTACATGTTCCCCCCTTGCTGTGCCTTGGCATGGCATGGCATGGCATGGCATGGCATGGCGTGGCGTGGCGTGGCGTGGCGTGGCGTGGCATGGCATGGCATGGCATGGCATGGCGTGGCATGGCATGGCATGGCATGGCGTGGCATGGCATGGCATGGCATGGCTGGCAGGTGTCGGACATATTGGACAACGCGTACGTGATCGTGGAGTACCAGGGGGGCGGCAGGGCTTGTCTGGACCTCTGCATGTTCGCCGAGGGGTCGCGCAATGAGCAGGAGATATGCGTGGTGGGGGACAGGGGCAAGGTGAGGGCCATGGGCGCAGCCTTGGAGTACATGCATGTTGGTTATACTCATGGCTGAGCCCGGCTGAGCATTCCACCACTGCCACATGTTTGGTCCTTTCACGTGCCTCACCCCGTCTTGCCCTGCGTGCTCGCATGATGCATGGCGCGGTGGGTGCATGGCGCGGGGTGCATGGTGCGGTGGGTGCATGGCGCGGTGGGTGCATGGCGCGGTGGGTGCATGGCGCGGTGGGTGCATGGCGCGGTGGGTGCATGGCATGTGCGTGCAGGTGGAGGCGCTGGTCCCCGAAGGCATTGTGCGCGTGGGCAGCCGTGAAGGGGGCAGGCAGGGCGTGGTGACTCGTACGTGCAGCGATGAGCGCATTCAGTAAGCCCTCTGCCCTTGCATGTTCCATGCTGTACGCACAGCACACCCAATCACACACACACACTCCTGCTCACTGCCCTTACCTGCTCTCCTTGCAGGCTATGTGTACGCCCACATGCTCACACCCCACGGTCTGTTTTTCCTTGAACTCACCTTCCTGCACCACCACCACCAGCACAACACCAGCAGCAGCAGCAACAGCAGCAGCAGCAGCACTCAGTTCCCCCACGCATGCCCTCACCCCCTCCCGGTCCCCCTGGCGGTGGCAGGTACGAGGGGCTGCACCACGGGGCGAGCTTCATCGAGCACCTGGAGTTCCTGCGTGCCATCACACAGGGGGGGGAGGGGCCATCGCAGCAGCTGGTGGGGCTGGAGGAGGGGCGCCTGGCCGTGGCCATGGGAGTGGCGGCACACGTGTCCATCAACACCGGTCGCCCCGTGCTGCTGGCTGATGTGCTCTCACAAGCAGCCGTGTGGTTGCCAGGCGTGGAAGGCGAGGCAGAGGCCCTTGCCAGCGAGGCGCATGGTTGAGTCATATTGCATGGAGCCTGACAGTGGAAGAATATCGCAAACAAATGCACCTGTCAGCTTCTACTACGGTATATGTGACAACAATCGTCACCCCTGTACCATATTGTTAAAATATAATTTCATATAAATGCTTGTAGTTAGTTGTAGTGTAGTCATATAGTCCTTGTATTGGTGGTGTACCTCCATTCCTTGCATGTTCTATCCTATTTGTATTGCTCGCTCGATAGTGGATCCCGTTTCTTTTGCCAATCTTCCCCACCCACCCCACCCTCAACTCTCCCTCATAAGCTCCTTCTCCAAAGAACCTACCCACCCACCGTGTATCTTGTTGCAAAACAATTAATTAACGCTTCTGTTGTGTCGAAACATCGTTACTACAAACGAGATGAATTACCGTCATACCCCGGATATGCCCCCATGGTGGGCAATAATAAAACGTGTTTTTTTTGGGGGGGGTGGGCTTATAATGTTGGGCTGAGATAAGCCCTTAGGATCTTTTCAGGGGTGAACTCTGGGTAGGAACCTTGTAATAGCGGAAGCGTTTAACGAAAAGTTTGTGAACCACCTTGCGCTGGTATGTGAGGGCAAAGTAGATTGATTATAGCAAAGAGATACAAGAATATTTATAATAGTACAAGGAATACGAAACGATACGGTTGTAACTAATTTACTGTTGCTGTTGCGGTTCGATACAGTACGACTCGGGCAACTGCTCTGTAACGAGTCAGTTGTGTGTCCTTAACTGTCGCGCTGCATTTGTCAGGTCAAAGGTCGCTTGACCTTTGACTTTCGCGTAACCTCCAGCAACCTCTCAACCTCCGAGGGTTGACTCGCGGGTGCTTCGATATGGTTCACTTCGCTTCTGGTGCGGTGTTTCGACACGACAGAGGCGCTTAAGATTCACTGTTTCCAACACTCCCCTTCGCTTCTGGAGTGTCGCAGCTGATGACGTGGCTCTGTCCAGTCAGCAGCATGCAGTACTCGAATTTCTGCTTAACGAGCTTCTTGGTCAAATAGTCAGCTGCCATCTCGGATGTGGGGCAGTATGACAGTTCGAGTCTCCCCTTCTCGATCTCGTCCTTCACGAAGAAATATCGCAGGGCGATGTGTTTCGTCCTGTTCGCGAAGCCGTTCTTGTTGGCGATGCGAATTGCCGACTGGTTGTCGCAGAACAGGGTGAAGTTGGGTAACTCGGCTAACTTCGCTTCTTCCAGCAGCTCGCGAAGATAAAGTCCCTCCTTGGTGGCTGAGCAGAGTGCAATGTATTCTGCTTCAGCTGATGATAGCGCGATTAACTCCTGCTTGCTCGACTGCCAGGAGATAGGACCAACCGAGGCGGTAGATGTAGCCGGTGCGCGAGCGCCTGTTGTCGGAGTCGCCGGCGTGATCGGCGTCGACGTAGCCGATTAGTTTAGTCGGTGTAGTTGCGTTCTTGTGATACGTTAGGCCGATCGTTGAGGTGCTGACGAAGTAGTGAAGAGTGCGGTCGAGCTCCGCCAGATGTTCCGCTTCAGGCTTCTTGAGGTAGGTGGCGAGCTGGCTTGCGGAGTATGAGAGGTCAGGACGACAGGTGACAGCTGCGAAGAGGAGGCATCCTAGCTTCCTCTGATAGTCGCGTATGCCGCCGGTCTTGAGTAGGGCGGATCCTTCCTTGTTACTTCCTGTCGTGTAGCGGTACGGTGTGGTGATGGTAGTCGGTGTGAGATTGAAGCGCTTGGCGATGGTGTCGGCGTACTTCGCGGCGCTGAGATAGATCGCGTCGTCACCTTCTCGAATGTTGAGACCGAGGTACTGTGTGACGGTAGACGAAACAGTGAGGGTGAGATCCTTCTGCAGCTCCCCTTCGAACCAGGTGGTGATGCCGTCGGTAGAGCCGATGTAGAGGAGATCGTCCACGTAGACGATTAGTAGGATGTAGTCAGTGTTCTTCGTGAGTCGGTACATGCCCTGATCGTGCGGTAGCTGCTTGAAGCCGATGCGAATGAGGCGAGCGTGCAGGTACTGCTGCCACAGTCTCGGGGCCTGTTTGATGCCGTAGAGTGACTTGAGTAGCTGGCAGACGTGTGTGGAGTCCGTGCTGGAGCCGTGTGGTAGCTCCACGAAAATCTCTGCGTCGACAGGTGCGTAGAGGAATGCATTTGCGACGTCGATCTGCCGCAGCTTTTTCTTCTTCATGGCGGCGATTGCGAGGAGAATTCGGAGCGAAGTGTGTCGGCTCACAGGTGCGAAGGTTTCGGTGAAGTCGCGTCCGTGTTCCTGGTCGAAGCCGCGCACGACCCATCGTGCCTTGAACTTTTCGATGGTGCCGTCGGCTTTCGTCTTCACTCGGAAGACCCATTTTCCGGTGAGTATAGTCTTGTTTCGTGCTACGCCGATAGGGACGACCTTCCAGGTGTTGCGTTCTTCTAACGCCTTCAGCTCCCTGTCCATGGCTTCGCGCCATTTTTCCCTGTGCTCCCCCCCCAGAGCCTGTTGAACCGTCGCAGGCTCCCTAGGAATGTCGGCGCCGTGGACTGCGGTGACGAGTCCAAGGATTTGGAGTCCACTCTGTGTGTAGCGGGGGAGTGTGGTGTCCTCGGGATAGACTGCTTCGTCTCCAGCTTCTGGGTCAGGTGCGAAATTGGGCCCTACTGTCAGAATATTATGCTCTAGCCTGCAGTGGGGTGCTCTATAGCGAGTACAACCCTTCTAGGGTTAGCTATTTGTACCACCATTGTTGCTAGTGCAAACCCTCTCCTTTGCTTCATTCTCTCTTGCCTAGCTAGGTCAACCCTAGCTATGGCTCCTCATCGTGCTAACTCTCTCGACATGGTATCAGAGCAAGGTTTCTCCTAGGACCTGTCTCATAGGGCCCACCACTACGCTTCCGCTCATGGGCCTCTCTGCTGCCCGTCGCGCGCCCGGGGCGCGCGTCGGTTTTCTGCCCGCCACGCGCCCCGGGCGCACGTCGATTTTCTGCTCGTCGCGCGCCCCGAGCGTGCGGCGATTTCGTCCCCGTCGCGCGCCCCGGACGTGCGACGGTTTCCTGCCCGTCGCGCGCCCCGGGCGTGCGACGGTTCTCTGCCCGTCGCGCGCCCCGGGCGTGCGACGGTTTCTGCCCGTCGCGCGCCCTGGACGCGCGACGGATTCTGCCCGTTCCCGTCGCCCGCGGCCCCCCGTTCCCGTCGCCCGCGGCCCCCCGTTCCCGTCACTCGCGGCCCCCCGTTCCCGTCGCCCGCGGCCCCCCGTTCCCGTCGCCCGCGGCCCCCCCGTTCCCGTCGCCCGCGGCCCCCGATTTCCCGTCGCGCCGCCCTGGGGAGCCGCGCGCGACCCCCCGCTGCCCCTTCGCGGCGCCCTAAGGAGCCGCGCGCGGCCCCTCGCTGCCCCGTGGTGGCGTCCTGGGGGTCGCGCACCGTCCCCCTCGCCGTCCCCCGCGCTCCTTCCCCCGTTCCGCCCGTTTTAGGGTTTGGGGGTGAGGAGTGTGGGGGTGGCGGCTATGGGGGTGTCGGTTGTGAGTTACTCCCCCTGCTCCTCCTCCTCCCTCGTCTCCCTCTGCTACAGCTGCCGCTGAGGGGGGTGGTGTGTGGGAGCCTAGGGTTTGGGGTTTAAGGGGGGTACCGTGGGAGTGGAGCTAGGGTTTGAAGCAGGGGGTGTGTGTCGAGGGGTGTGGGACTGTTGGGGGAGGTTGAGCGGAGGTTGCCGTCGTGTCGTACGCAGCGCCTGTACTCCGGGGCACTCATTCCCGGTAGCTCAGAGAGCCGGTTGCGCCGTCGCCTGTGGGTCCGTTGCTCCTGCCGCGCGTATTAGCCGCGGAGCCTGTTACTCCTGTACTCCGGGGCACTCATTCCCGGTAGCCACTGTGTTGCACCAGAGCCGTCTGTTGCCCGTGTGTCTGCAGCTTCAGTCGTCGCCTCCTAATCTACTCTCCTCTCGCCAGCCCTCCTCCTCCTCACTTGCCCTCTGTGACTGCCTCTAGCTTTGCTCATAATTGTGAACTTGAAACTATTGCTTCTTGAACTTGTGCTCAGAATGTGTGGTGACATCGTGATCCACCCTGAGCTTGTACTGCTTTGCTTGCTCTGCTGATTACACCCCACTTTGGCTATGGGGGTGTGTCAGAATATTATGCTCTAGCCTGCAGTGGGGTGCTCTATAGCGAGTACAACCCTTCTAGGGTTAGCTATTTGTACCACCATTGTTGCTAGTGCAAACCCTCTCCTTTGCTTCATTCTCTCTTGCCTAGCTAGGTCAACCCTAGCTATGGCTCCTCATCGTGCTAACTCTCTCGACACCTACGCGTTCTGCTTCGTTGGTGTTGACTTGCTCAGGTGTAACGTAACCGTCGTCGGCGAACTTGTAGAAGACTTCGGCGTTGATGCTTTCGCGAGGGTTGTCGTCGTCCATTGGTACGTCTACCCAGCAGTACGGTAGTGGTCCGGCTTCTTCCGAGGCTCCGTCCACGTTCTGCTCGTCCCAGTCAGCTTCGTCTTCTGCCGAAGCGAAGGCTCGGGTTCCAGTGAATCCGCCCGAGGGATCAGGTCTGTTTGCTCTTACGTAGGCGAGGTGAACGTCGAGGGTGAGGTTCTCGTAGAAGAGGACGTCACGTGCTGCGACTGTTTCTTTACTGTTGATGTCGAAGATTTTCCACGCGTTGTAGTGTTTTTCGATGCCCAGGTGTACTCCCCACTGTGCTCGCTGGGAGAATCGACCGGCGCGTGCAGATGGTGGTCGGTACTGTACCATGCACCCGAAAACTCGTAACATTTTTGTGCTGCCCAATTTTCCTGTCCACAGCAGGTGCGGTGATGCGTTGTTCGGGAGCGATGATGACGAGAGCAAGTTGTGCAGCATGACGGCGTGGTCCATTGCTTCGGGCCACTGGTGGTTGGGCAGATGCATGCCACGTAGCAGCTTGCGCATGGTGGCTTGTAGTGTCATGTTCATCCTTTCTGCTATGCCTTGCTGTTGATGGGCGTAGGGAAGGGAGATGAGCCGCTTGATTCCTCTCTCTGCCAAGTAGTCCTTGAACCTCTGTGAGGTGTATTCTCCTCCTCCGTCTGACTGGAAGCTTTTCAGTTTTACGCCCGATTCTCTCTCTGCTGCAGGAAGCCACGCGACGAACGCTTCGAAGGCCATGTCGCGGCTTGGTAGGTTGACGTGCCAGACGTATCTGGTCGCAGCGTCGATGAAGGTAATCGTGTAATTGTAGGCGTTTTGTCCGGGCTCGCGGTTGTACAGGATGTCGCTGTACACCTTTTCGAGTGGTGCGTAAGCTGGTGCGCTTGGATTGTGGTGAGATGGGAACGGTTGATGCGTTAAGTCTGCTTCGGGGCAGGTGAAGCATGTTCCTCGAGCTCGTTGTAGTTCTTTGCCGTCGGTCAGTGAGTCTTTGTCAAGCACTCCTGCTCGTATCGTGTTGTTTAAAACTGTGTGGCTCGGGTGTCCCATTCTTGCGTGCCAGGTTCCCTCGCTGGCGCGGTGTCCGGGTGAGCGGCGGTACATATCGGAGTTGGAGTAGAAGCCGGCGGTGACGTTTGCGCTTCGGTGGACTTCTCGTCGTGCCGGGTTGAGCTGCTGCGCGGGTGTCGGTGGCGTGTCGTCGATGAAGGGCGGTGCCGTTGAAGAACCGACGACTGGTGTTGATGATCCTGCTGCTGCTGTCGTTGTCTCTGCTGCTGCCGATGTTGTCTCTGCTGTTGCCGATGTTGTCTCTGCTGCTGCCGATGTTGTCTCTGCTGCTGCCGATGTTGTCTCTGCTGCTGCCGATTGTTGAATCGTTGCTAACGCTCTTGTTCTCTCTGTTTCAGGAATGGTGTGCGAGTACCAGAAACCGCTCGGACTGAAGTCTGGATCAAGATCTGGAGGATGTGTCCAGTTGGTGAAGTTTACGATGGCGTCGCTGTCGGCCGTGCCAAGATCAGGAACGAAGTCGAGAACGAAGACGTTGTTCTTGAGGACCGCCTTCCCGATGTAGAGACCTCCTCTCCCGTGGTACAACTTGAACTCCTGAGTTGTGCTGTCTGCTTCAAGGTGAATACCCTTCGCCATCAACTGACTGACGCTCAGTAAGTTGTAGCCCAGGCCTTCTGCGATTAGAACTTTGGACATCTGCAGAATGACGTTTGTTTCTCGTGACTGAAGTTGAACGACTCCTTGCCGTCGTGTGCGCAGGTTTTGGTTGTTGGCGACGGTGATGACGACTTCTCGTTGAAGCTGGTATTCGCGTTGTACGAAGCGTCCTGAAGAACACATGTGTTGCCCGCAGCAACTGTCCAAGAACCATGTGTCTTTCCCGGATGGCTCACTCTGGGCGATGGCGGCGTACGTCGGGTTCGGTTGAAGTGACTCGCGGCGAGGTGTCGTTTCGTCGAGCTGTTCTTCTGGTGAGTAGTACGGTGGTGATTCCGTGATGCAGGAGTCACTCAGTCTTGCCATGCAGCTGACGATGTTCCTTGCTCCTTGTGCAGGTTGTCCCGTTGAGGTTGTTGACGCTTGAATCTGAGTCGTTGGGTTCGCCTGTGTTGATGCGACTTGATTGCTTGAAGGTCGTAGCTGCCGCTGCGGAGTCGTTGACTGTTGACGATTCGGGCAGTGCGTGCGCGGGTGCCCCGATGTTTTGCAGATGTGACAGAACGGAGGTACGGGCTTCGGTTGTTGCTGTCGGTGGTTGTTGTTGTTGTAGCGTCGCTGAGTGTGGAACGCGAATTCTGATGCTGATGTCTTCCTCTTGTGCCTTTCTTCTTGCAGGTCCATGTCCTGCTGCTCGGCGTGGATTTCGGCGCAGAGTGCTGCTTCGGAGATTTTTCCGTGGGCCCAGAGAATGGCCTTTGTGGCGCGCCATTGAGGACCGAGGCCGCCGATGATGACTGTCACGAAGGCGTCTTCAGAAATCGATCCTCCGCATCGAAGAAGCTTGTCGCGCAGTTCGCGACATCGGCTGATATACGCCATTCCCTTTTCGCCTGGTTTCATTTCGACCGTTGTCAATTGCGCCATTAACCGACTTTGACTGACGCTGTCTGTTGCTTGATACAGGTCCTTCAGGTGCTTGTACGCGAGTTCCGCGGAGTTGCCGAATCCCCGGTAAGACCGTATGTTCTGCTGCTGAGTTGGGGTGATGTTTCTCAGTAGGATCGTGTACGCCATCATCGACTGATATGTGTACTGCTGCTTCTCATACTGTGTGCCGTTTGTTGGGTATGGCACAGACCCGTCGAAGAAGCCAAGTATCTGCGCGCCTTCCATCATGAGCTCGAACTCAAACGACCAGGTGAAGAAGTCTTTGCCGTCGAAGGGCCTTGACGTCTGCAGTTTCAAGACGTGTGCGAATTGTGACTGAACTTGTAGTGCATCCAGTGGTTTTTCTTGTCCAGGTGGAGCTTGCGGGTGCGGCATGAAGCTGATGGACCCGCGTTCGTACGGAGCAAAGGTAGGTTGTTGCTGGTTTCCGCGCGCATATGATGAGCCGTCGAGACTCATTGGAGTGACTTCGTTGTTGTTGCTGCTGTTGTGTGACTGCGCAGGTGCCGACTGCTGGTGTTGCTCGTAGAAGGACATGAAGGAGAAGAATTTCTCCATCATGCTTTGGTCGAAGCTGGCGGGTTGGCTTGCTGATGGTGCTGCTGGTCCCGTTGCTGTGCCTTCTTCTGTCTGCAGGCCAGAGGCAGGAGGTGGAGTAGGAGTAGTGCCAGGAGATCCATTGGAGGGACTCCTTTCCTTGTATGTTGCAATGTTTGTAGATGACTTGGTGATAAATGAATTCCCCATGTTAGCTCTCATACCATGTTGGGCTGAGATAAGCCCTTAGGATCTTTTCAGGGGTGAACTCTGGGTAGGAACCTTGTAATAGCGGAAGCGTTTAACGAAAAGTTTGTGAACCACCTTGCGCTGGTATGTGAGGGCAAAGTAGATTGATTATAGCAAAGAGATACAAGAATATTTATAATAGTACAAGGAATACGAAACGATACGGTTGTAACTAATTTACTGTTGCTGTTGCGGTTCGATACAGTACGACTCGGGCAACTGCTCTGTAACGAGTCAGTTGTGTGTCCTTAACTGTCGCGCTGCATTTGTCAGGTCAAAGGTCGCTTGACCTTTGACTTTCGCGTAACCTCCAGCAACCTCTCAACCTCCGAGGGTTGACTCGCGGGTGCTTCGATATGGTTCACTTCGCTTCTGGTGCGGTGTTTCGACACGACAGAGGCGCTTAAGATTCACTGTTTCCAACATATAATCGAGTGGGTCGGTCGGGAGCTTCTGGTAGTGGACAGGTGCAGCTGCCGTGCCCTCCTTCGCCCCAGCTGCTTCGTGCGCGTGCGTGGTACGCTAGTTGGGGCTGTCGGGGTGGCCGTCGTGGTCGTCGCTCTGGAGTGCGTTGTTCGGGAGCATCTGGTAGTGGACAGGTGCAGCAGCAGTGTCCTCTTACGCTCCAGCGGGCCCGTGAGTGGTACGCCAGTTTGGGCTGTCGGGGTGGCCGTAGTGGTAGTCGCTCTGGCGTGCGTTGTTCGGGAGCATCTGGTAGTGGACAGGTGCAGCAGCAGTGTCCTCTTACGCTCCAGCGGGCTCGTGAGTGGTACGCGAGTTTGGGCTCTCGGGGTGGTGGTCGTGGTAGTCACTCTGGAGTGCGTCGTTCGGGAGCTTCTGGGCGCGGACCGGTGCAGCTGCCGTGTAGTGTGAGTGAGGCTGCCGCTCTAGGTGCTAGTGAGACCGCCACTGCAGGTGCTCGCGTGTCTGCCACCTCAGGTGATGGTGAGGCTGCTGCTCTAGGTGCTAGTGCGTCCGTGCCCGCTGGTACTGAGTCGACTGCAGCACTGCACACCTTCACACTGGACTCAGGTGCTTCTCGCTGTTTCTTTCGTGACCGCACTGTCCTTGAGCCACTCGCTCGGCCAGTTGCTGTCTCCCTCGCTGACCCCTCTGGGGGTCCGGTCGTTGCGACCTCCTCCACTGTCCTTCCTTGTCCTGCGGTCCCGTCAGGCACACTGTCAGGTCTCTACCTCCCCTCGTTCTCTACGAACTTGGTGGCGGGTAGTGCGCTCCAGGACAGGGGTGTCCACCAGTTCACCCCTGCTTACGAGCGCGTGACCCACTGCACGTGTGCTCGGACGGGCCGTCACCTGGCTACCTTCACTCGGCAGCCGGGGTCGGACCTGTACACACTGACCACTGAGTCCCCTCAGGTCGCTGCGTCCGCGTCTGCGTCTGCGTCAGGTCAGCTGTCCGCCCCCTGCTCGTGTCGCTCTCTGGCGCATGAGACTGTCCTCTGGCACCACCGCCTTGGTCACCCGTCTGTGCAGCGCCTTCGGGCCATGCACAAACGGGACCTTGTTGCTGGTCTTCCCAGGGTTCTCCCTCCCCTCCCACCCTCGCCTGCTCCTCCCTGTCTTCCCTGTGTCGAGGGGCGGCAGCGCGCCGCTCCTCACTCCTCCTCCTTCCCCCCGACGACTGCTCCTTTGCAGACGCTCCACATGGATGTGTGGGGCCCAGCCCGCATCCGTGGTCAGGGTCAGGAGAGGTACTTCCTGATTGTTGTTGACGACTTCTCGCGCTACACCACGGTCTTCCCCTTGCGCGCCAAGGGTGACGTCCCTGATGTCTTGATCCCTTGGATCCGCAGATCTCGTCTCCAGCTCAGTGAGCGTTTCCGCTCCGACTTCCCTGTCCTGCGTCTGCACTCTGACAGAGGTGGGGAGTTTTCCTCTGGCCTCTTGGAGGCCTTCTGTCAGCAGGAGGGCATTGAGCAGTCGTTCACACTTCCGGCCTCTCCACAGCAGAATGGGGTTGCTGAGCGCCGCATTGGCTTGGTCATGGAGGTCGCTCGTACCTCCTTGGTTCATGCGGCTGCCCCCCACTTTCTGTGGCCGTTTGCAGTCCGATACGCTGCGCATCAGCTCAACCTCTGGCCCCGTGTCTCCTTACCGGAGACTTCTCCGACACTGCGTTGGACGGGAGAGGCTGGCGATGCGTCGCGTTTTCGGGTCTGGGGATCTCGAGCTTTTGTTCGCGACACGTCCGCGGACAAGCTCTCCCGTCGCGCTGTCCCCTGTGTCTTCCTTGGCTTTGTCCCGGACGCGCCTGGTTGGCAGTTCTACCACGCCACCTCGCGTCGTGTCCTTGCCTCTCAGGACGTCACTTTTGACGAGTCCGTCCCCTACTACCGCCTCTTCCCCTACCGCACTGCCCCGCTCCCCCCCCCCCTCTCTTCCTCGCTCCAGGTGCTGAGGTACCAGACCCCCTCCCCCCTCAGGGTGCCGCTCCCTCAGGTGTGTCCCAGGTAGACCCGGTTGAGCCTGTCGAGGTAGCTGTTGACTCTCGTCCTGCTGGGGGTACTGAGCCTGCCCGTGAGGAGTCTGGGGGTGCGGAGCCTGGGGGTGCGGAGCCTGGAGGTGCTGAGCCTGGGAGTGCGGAGTCTGGAGGTGCTGCGTCTGGGGGTGCTGCGTCTGGAGGTGCTGAGCCTGGGGGTGCTGAGCCTGACCGTGCTGAGTCTGGGGGTGCGGAGCCTGGGGGTGCGGAGTCTCGAGGTGCTGAGCCTGGGGGTGCTACGTCTGGGGGTGCTGTGTCTGGAGGTGCTGATCCTGAGCGTGCTACACCTGGAGGAGCCCTCTCCTCCCAGCAGCTGCAGGAGAGGTACCTACAGTACTGCCGCCTCCGGAGAGGTGCTACTGGAGCTCGTACCAGTACTTCCCCTCCTACCCAGGAGCTCCCCCCCATTCAGCAGATCCGAGAGTGGTACGCGCGGCGCTGCAGTCTTCGGAGTGGTGCTCCTGGTGCTGCGGACCCCAGCGGTGGCGCTGCTGCTGGTGCTGAGGACCCGGGCGTTGGAGCTACTGCTGGAGCTGAGGACCCGGACGGTGGAGCTGCTGCTGGTGCTGAGGACCCGAGCGGTCGAGCTGCTGCTTGTGCTGAGGACCTGGACGGTAGAGCTGCTGCTGGTGCTGAGGACCCTGCCGCTGGTGTCGCTGCTGGTTCTGGAGACGCTGCGCGGCCGCGACCGTACTTCGTACCACTTCTTCAGCAGGTTCTTGGTCAGGCTCCTCCTCCTTGTCCTCCTCCCTCCGTAGCGTGTCCTCCGCCTGTCCAGTCGCAGTCCCAGTTCCCGCCTGCCTCGCCTCTCCCTGCTCCCTCTCCTTATACTGGTCCCACAGGAGGTCTTACAGAGCGTCGTGAGCCTGAGTCTCGTCCTGCGTCGCCTGTTCGTACTGCTCGCACTGGTCGTCGTGTCCCACGTGAGCGTCCTCCTCCTGTCCCTGGCACTCACTACATGACTCTGCGTCCCTCCACTGCTCCTCAGCGTGTCCCGCTGCCGTCTCCTCCTGCGTCCTCTCTGCCTACTCTTCCTGATCCGGAGTCTGACTCCCGTCGTGCTGCCAGTCCCATTGTCACCCGTCTCCTCGCTACTGTTGTCACTGACCCTACCTTTGAGTCCTCTGCTGCGTCTGCTCTGGTCGCTGAGTTGATCGACTTTGCTGCCCGGTGTCGTCTAGACTACGCCACTAGCCTTGTTGCTGAGTCTGAGTCTGAGTCTGTCTGTCCTCCGTCCGTCGGGGGTGAGTGTGCTCTTGGCACGGACGTCCTTGAGGACAGACAGGAGGAGTTCCAGTGCTTTGCTGCTGCTTTACCCCACCTCGTGTCCATGCTAGTTGCCCCTGAGGGAGACCCGGATGCACCAGACATCCCGACCCCGCGCACTTACGCTGAGGCGATGGCGGGTCCCTACTCCTCTCAGTGGCAGACAGCCATGGACGCAGAGATGGCTTCCTGGAAGTCCACACGCACCTACGTCGACGAGGTTCCCCCACCTGGGGCGAACATCGTCAGTGGCATGTGGATTTTCAGGGTGAAGCGGCCGCCGGGTTCTCCTCCTGTCTTCAAGGCGCGCTACGTGGCTCGAGGCTTCAGTCAGCGAGAGGGAGTTGACTTCTTTCAGACCTTCTCCCCCACCCCGAAGATGACCACTCTTCGGGTGCTGCTGCACATAGCCGCTCAGCGCGACTACGAGCTTCACTCACTTGACTTCAGCACTGCTTTCTTGCAGGGCAGCCTGCACGAGGAGATCTGGCTGCGCCGCCCTCCTGGCTTCACTGGGTCGGTTCCTCCTGGTACCCAGTGGAGGCTTCAGCGGCCGGTCTACGGTCTCCGCCAGGCACCGCGTGAGTGGCACGACACACTGAGGACGACACTTGCGGCTCTTGGGTTCGCTCCCTCTACTGCTGACCCGTCACTGTTTCTACGCACAGACACCTCACTGCCGCCGTTCTACATCCTCGTGTACGTCGACGACTTGGTCTTTGCCACTGCTGACACTGCAAGACTCGCCTACGTGAAGTCGGAGCTGCAGAGGAGACACACGTGCACAGACCTGGGTGAACTGACAAGCTATCTTGGCTTGCGGATCACCCGGGACAGAGCACGGCGCACCATCACCTTGACTCAGTCACACATGGTGCAGCAGATCCTTCAGCGCTTCCGCTTCACGTACTCCTCGCCTCAGTCCACTCCTCTGCCTACCGGTCACTCGCTCTCAGCTCTACCTTCGGATGAGTCCGTAGAGCCGAGTGGCCCGTATCCAGAGCTTGTGGGCTGCCTCATGTACCTGATGACCTGCACTCGACCTGACCTTGCATACCCTCTTAGCATCCTTGCGCGCTATGTCGCTCCTGGCCGTCACAGGAAGGAGCACATGGATGCCGCTAAGAGGGTGTTGCGCTACTTGTGCAGTACGTCGGGCATGGGGCTAGTGCTTGGAGGGCGAGACCGAGTTGTACTTACTGGACACTCAGACGCTTCTTGGGCAGACGACCAGGCTACTCAGCGGTCGTCTCAGGGTTACACCTTCAGTCTTGGCTCCGGCTCAGTTTCTTGGCGTTCTACACGCTCTTCTTCTGTTCTCAGCTCCAGTTGTGAGGCTGAGATCTACGCCACAGCCATGGCTTCCCAGGAGCTACGCTGGCTGACCTACCTGCTGACCGACTTGGGAGAGCGGCCTCGTTCTCCTCCAGTGCTGTACGTCGACAACAAGGCTGCCATTGCCTTGTGTGAGGAGCACAGACTGGAGCACAGAACGAAGCACATCGCCCTGCGGTACTTCCTTGCTCGAGAGCTGCAGCAGCGTGGTCAGCTTCGTCTGCGTTACGTGGCCACTGAGGCCAACCTTGCTGATGTGTTTACCAAGGCATTTCAGCCTTGTGACCATCAGCGTTTCTGTACTCTTCTAGGCCTTGTGCCTGCTGGACCTCACTTACTTACTTCTTGACTCTGCTTGTACTGTGATCTTTATATATATGCCTGCATGTTTACACTTGCTAGGTTGTGATCACTGTATCTCGTGTTATATTATCATCCTGCATGTGAACTGGTCTTGTGACCACTTGCTTGTGCTCGGAATTTGTGTGGTATCCTTGAGATCCACCCTGAGCTTGTTTTGCTTTGCTTTGACTGGTCTTGTGACCCCTTGCTTGTCAAACTGTAGTATGCTTGTAGGCTGTAGTGGGGTAGCCAATATGGGGTACAACCCCAACTAGGGTTTCATATTTGTACCCAAAACTTCTGCTAGTTCATCATTCTTGCCTAGTGATTCTGACATTGCTCTCCCCCACTTTGCCTATGGGGGTGTGTCAAACATTATATATGTTGTGTTTGTTTAGGCTACAGTGGGTTAGCCTATAGGGGGTACACAATTCTAGGGTTAGGTACTTGTACTGATTTCACTGTTAGTTCAATCATTCCTGTCCGTTCATTCTGACAAATTTATAAGCGCCGGCGTTTATAAAACGACATATATATTTTATATATTTTTTAACACCAAGCTGTAGATCTCGTGCTTGCCTTTTTCAATCGAGTCGAAGTTACATGGGGTCGTCTGTGAAATTCTCGCGCGCGCTGGGAGATACACTCAATCTGACAGCTCCTGACAGCTTCTGACAGCTCCTGCTGACTTGACCCGCATCCAGTGCAAGGTCCGAAAGTGAAGGGAACCGAATCTGCAACACATCCGCCTGCTAAAGTAAAAATCGTTACAGCGTTTTGAACACATTTTAAATTTTAAAGTTTACGTGCGCTTATAACAGGCCCTCAGATTCGTTTTTGGCCTGTCTGATTCGTCAGACTAGTACACAATTTTAGTCTGAAAATCTCAGACTTGGTATAAAAAAAAGGCTGAAATGTCAGAGTGTCTTTAAAAAAAAGTTTGATCATTCAAAATCAATGTATTCAATGTTTCATCGGAAGTGTATTCAATGTTTCATTCATTTGCTACCAAAACATGCTACACTAAGGGGATTTTCGATAAAACATGCTCTGACAGGGCGAATATATGTGTCAGGGCGAATATATGTGGTGCGAAAAGGCGAATGTGCAATGTCAGGGCGATTTTGCTGTGATTGGCTGAAAATTGAAGTGCTCTGACAACGCAAATCTGTTGTGTCAGGGCGATTTTGCTATGATTGGGCGAAAATCTTGTGATGTAAGGCTCGGATTTTCTGTGTCAAGGCGATTTTGCGTTGGCAGTGCAAATCCGCTGTGACCCGTAAGTTCGAATCACCAGTCAAGGACGCGTTTGTACTCTGAATGATCAGAGTACACTCTCAGAAAACTCTGAACTCTCAGAGTTAGCCTTAAAAAAAGTCTGAAAATTACAGAGTTGAGGCCCAAAAAAGTCTGATTTTATCAGAGTACACAGGAAAAAAAATCTGAAATATCAGAGAAAAAAGTCCAAATCAGAGAAAAAAGTGTGACTTTTGAGGGCCTGGCTTATAATAAAACAAGTTTTTTCAGGGGGTGCGCTTATAATCGAGCAGCGGATATAAGCGCCATGCGCCAATTAAAAGCGCCAGGCGCTTATCCGAGGGTGGCGCTTATATCCGGGGTATGACTGTCAGAAGTAGTAGGCAAAGTTTAGAAACAGAAAGAGGGTTTGAACTAGCAGGCAGTTGAGTACAAATAGCAAACCCTAGATTGGGCTGTACTCGCTATAGAGTACCTCACTGCAGGCTAGACAATATAACATTCTGACACACCCCCATAGCCAAAGTGGGGTGTAATCAGCACAACAAGCAGTCACAATAGCAATAGTTCATAAATTATGAGCAAAGGTAGAGGCAGTCACTGAGGGCAAGTGAGGAGGAGGAGGGCTGGCGAGAGGAGAGTAGATGGGAGGCGACGACTGAAGCTGCAGACACACGGGCAACAGACGGCTCTGGTGCAACGCTAGTGGCTACCGGGAGCAAGTGCCCCGGAATACAGGAGTAACTGGCTCTGCGTCTGATCAGCAGCGACAGGAGCAACGGACCCACGGGCGACAGGTGCAACCGGCTCTCTGAGCTACCGGTGGCTATCAGAACCCCGGAATACAGGCGCTGCGGACGACACGACGGCAACCTCCACTCAATCTCCCCCAACAGTCCCACACCCCTCGACACACACCCCCTGCTGCGCCCCTAGCTCCACTCCCCCTTCACCCCCCTAGCACCACTCCTTCGGCTCCCCACACAACCACCCCCCTGAGCGGCAGCTGCAGCAGCGGGAGACGAAGGAGGAGGAGGAGGAGGGGACGGGGCACACAACCGGCACCCCCACAACCGCCACCCCCACACTCCCCACCCCCAAACCCTAAAACGGGGGAAGGAGCGCGGGGGATGGCGAGGGGGACGGCGCGCGGCCCCCAGGGCGCCACCACGGGGCAGCGAGGGGCCGCGCGCGGCTCCCCAGGGCGCCGCGAAGGGGCAGCGGGGGGTCGCGCGCGGCTCCCCAGGGCGGCGCGACGGGGAATCGGGAGCCGCGCGCGGCTCCAGCTGGTCGACGCGACTGTCGACGGGGCAGCGGGGGGTCGCGCGCGGCTCCCCAGGGCGGCGCGACGGGGTGGCGGGGCGACGCGACCACCGATAGGAAACCGCCGCGCGCCCCGAGCGCACGGCGGGATGAAAACCCTAAAAAATTTCGCCGCGCGCGGAGCGCGCGGCAGGAAGAAGACGACGCACGCCCGAGGCGCGCGAGAAGCATAACAGCAGCGGAAGCAGTTAGGTGGTGGGCCCACCCACAGGATCGACCCAAGGGGGTCGACCTGCTCTGATAGCATGTCAGAAGTAGTAGGCAAAGTTTAGAAACAGAAAGAGGGTTTGAACTAGCAGGCAGTTGAGTACAAATAGCAAACCCTAGATTGGGCTGTACTCGCTATAGAGTACCCCACTGCAGGCTAGACAATAACATTCTGACAATGACGGTACAACGGAGCAACGGCGAGTCAACCAAGGAGGTTAACTGAAAGGAACAGCTGGAGGTTACGCAAAGGTCGAAGGTCTCGACAAAAGGCAGCGCGACAGCAAGGACAAACAACTAACTCAGTATTGAGCAGCTCCCCGAGACGTCGCTGTATCAAACCGCAAGTACGGTAGCAGTAAAACAGTTAGTTGTACTTTTCCATATTCCTTGTAATCCTATAAAAGCTTTGTATTACCTTGTTATAATCAATCTATCTTGCTCTCACAACAGTTTCATTAAAACGTTCCCGCAACCACAACATTCCTACTCAGGGTCTTAGTGTTGAAAGATCCTAAGGGCTTTTCTCAGCCCAACATGGTATGAGAGCTACAAGGCAAGATCCAACTTCATTCAAACTCATATAACAACAGAAGGCATGGCAACACAGAAGGAGAGAAGCTCCTCTAACGGATCTCCTGGCACTGCTCCTACTCCACCTCCAGCCCCTAGCCTACAGACAGAGGGAGGTACGTCGACAAGACCAGCTGCTCAGTCTACTGAAACTCATGCAAACCAGGCGACCGGCTTCGACCCAAGCATGATAAAGAATTTGTTCTCCTTCATGTCATTCTACGAACAACACCAGCAAGCAACACCTGCGCAATCAAACAACAGCGACAACAACAATGGCGTCATACCCATAAGTCTTGATGGGGCATCCTGCGCGCGCGGAAATCAGCAGCAACCTACCTTTGCTCCATTCGAGCCTCAACGCGGCTCCATCAGCTTCATGCCACACCAGCCTCTACCTGGACACGAGAAAACATTGGACGTGCTTCATATACAGTCGCAGTTCGCACACGCTCTGAAACGACAGACATCAACACCGCTCGACGGCAAAGACTTTTTATACGTGGTCATTTGAGTTCGAGCTGATGATGGAGGGCGCACAGATTCTTGGATTCTTCGTCGGGTCCCTGCCATACCCAACACATGGGACACAGTATGACAAGCAGCAGTACATGTATCACTCGCTGATGGTGTATACGATGCTCCTACAAAACATAACGCCGAACGAGCAGCATAACATCTGGTCTTATCGTGGATGCGACAACTCCGCAGAGCTCGCGTACAACCACTTGAACAACCTGTATCAAGCAACAGACAACATCAATCAGAGTCGCCTCATGGCACAACTAACAACAGTGGAAATGAAACCAGGTAAAAAGGGAATGGCATATATCAGCCGCTGTCGCGGACTGCGCGACAGACTCCTTCGATGCGGAGGATCGATATCCGAAGAAGCCTTCGTCACAGTCGTCATCACTGGCCTCGGTCCTCGAGCTATTCTTCAAGCCCACGGAAAAATCTCCGAAGCTGCCCTCTGCGCCGAAATCCATGCCGAACAGCAGGACATGGATCTGCACGAAGAGCGCCAAAAAAAAAAAAAAAAATCGACGTTAACGTCGGAAGGGTTGCGTAGGACTTCCATATCGTGCTAGCTTGATATTATAACTATGGTATAACAGAGAAATGACGAACTATGTCTCTTTATAACATGCATTTTAAGTTGCTCATCTTGTTATTCCTCATGGTAAATATATCTTACCGTTGATTGTTGTTAATGGGAAAATTTTAGAGAATATAACTTTATTTGTTTGACTAAGCAATATTGTTTTCTAGTGAGTTTGTGTATTTGCAGTCAAATCTTATGTGTCACTAACAGCTGAAACTAATCATACAACTTTCTTGATTTTGGCGAGTATAACGGAACTGGTGTGTTTCGATTGTGAAACTGGTTCGTGCCTCGTTGGCATAAAATTTCTTGCCAGCGCTACACAGACCCAACCAAACCCAAGAAACCAACCGCACAATTCAACCACCTGCTCGACTCTCATCTCCCTTTTCTTCCAACCCCAAATGCTGTACCTTCACAACCCCGTCGCCATTTACTACCTAAAGCGTTTTTAGAACCACCTTCCCGTCACCTCTCCCTCACCCGCCGTCGCCTCTCCTCACCTCCTCCTCGTCTTTCCCTCCCTTCCCGCCGTCGCCTTGGTGGCTTGCTGCATGACCACGCGTTGTTTTCTTAGGCACGGTTGTGTCAGGTGCGTTTTTCCTTCTCTCTTCGAAATGTCCTATTTTTTCCACTTACCTCGTAAGTTTTCAATGCCGATTGGTCTCCTCTTAGCATTGTGCCTCCATTTTAAGAAGGGGAGAGAGGGTGTGTGAGGGAGTGTGTGCGCACAGGAGCGAGCATGCAGGCACATAGCGCGCTAGCGCATAGTGCGCTGGCGCATAGCGCGCTGGCGCCTAACGCGCTGGCGCCTAACGCGCTGGCGCCTAACGCGCTGGCGCCTAACGCGCTGGCGCCTAACGCGCTGGCGCCAAACGCGCTGGCGCCTAACGCGCTGGCGCCTAACACGCTGGCGCCAAACGCGCTGGCGCCTAGCGCGCTGGCGCCTAGCGCGCTGGCGTTTGCTGCGCTGGCGCCAAACGCGCTGGCGCCTAACACGCTGGCGCCAAACGCGCTGGCGCCTAGCGCGCTGGCGCCTAACGCGCTAGCGCCTAGCGCGCTGGCGTTTGCTGCGCTGGCGCCAAACGCGCTGGCGCCTAACACGCTGGCGCCAAACGCGCTGGCGCCTAGCGCGCTGGCGCCTAACGCGCTAGCGCCTCACGCGCTGGTTCTTAGCGCGCTGGCGCCTAGTGCACTGGCGCCTAACGCGCTAGCGCCTAGCGCGCTGGCGTTTGCTGCGCTGGCGCCTAACGCGCTGGCGGATAGTGCGCTGGCGCCTAACGCGCTAGCGCCTAGCGCGCTGGCGCATAGCGCGCTGGTTCTTAGCGCGCTGGCGCCTAATTCGCTGGCGCCTAACGCGCTGGCGTCTAGCGCGCTGGCGCCAAACGCGCTGGCGCCTAACGCGCTGGCGCCTAACGCGCTGGCGCCTTATGTTTGGCGCCTTGCAGGTGCCCTCGCGGCTCACTGGCACGTTGTAGCGTGCTGGCGGCTTGTGCGCTGCTGCCTAATTTGCGGCGCTGGCAAATTCCTGCGGCAGCCTTGTAGCAGCAGTGCGCTGTCAAATCGTTGCGCACGCTCACGCCTTGCTGCAGTGAGCTCACGCGTTGCTGCAGTGAGCTCACGCGTTGCTGCAGTGAGCTCACGCGTTGCTGCAGTGAGCTCACGCGTTGCTGCAGTGAGCTCACGCGTTGCTGCAGTGAGCTCACGCCTTGCTGCAGTGAGCTCACGCCTTGCTGCAGTGAGCTCACGCCTTGCTGCAGTGAGCTCACGCGTTGCTGCAGTGAGCTCACGCCTTGCTGCAGTGAGCTCACGCCTTGCTGCAGTGAGCTCACGCGTTGCTACGGCAGCCCGCTTGCTCCTCTGCCGGTGCCTTGCTGCAACTCTCTAGCGCCTTGTAGCATGGCGATGCCCAGCTCGTTGCACCAATGCACCTTTCTCGCTGGAGCCACCAGCATGGTGTGCTTGACCCCAGGGGATCTATGCCTCAAACCACGCTTGTGAGTCCTCAAATTCGGTTTCCTTTTGTACGTATCATATTTCAACCCATACTTGCTTTTCAAGTTCTATTTCACAATCAAGTGCATGCTCGTCATTGAAATTCACTCCGTTTTCCGACTACAATTCGTTTTCTACTTGACCTGTTTGTTTTGCAAGGTGTGCGAGACGCGTTGTGGGGAGCAGGGAGGGGAATCCGAGAGAGAGGACAATGTGGAAAAGGGTGGAAGGAGGTTTTGATGGCGGAGGGAGAGGAATGCAGGTGGAAAGGGGGAGGAATTGGGGACATGTAGCAGTGATTGATACGTAATTAGCTTATTGCAAATCTTTGTTATGCTTGTCTGCTCTCAATCCTATTTGTGTGTGTATGTGTGTGCTGTGCGGGTGTGTTTCTGCGGGTGTGTGTTCTTGTTTTCTCGTGTTTGTTTCACTGTGGGGTTGCATTTCTATGCGTTTGGTATTAGGCTGTATCCTACACTGAGGAATTAAGATAAAGGTGTACCTGTAACACTGAACAGTAGCACAGAAATGTCTTATAACAAGAAAATCACGTATTTAGAAAGCTTGCTTTCTTGCATGTAGCAATTGGCATCGTCTCATTTCAAATGGGTTTAGTACAATTGAAATCTAAGCAGTGACATTACAACAATATGCCTCTACGTTATCAACGCTATCCTGCTTTCGAGGGGGGGTGGGTGGGAAAATCGGCTAAACCGTTTGAAAATGAGAGACGTGGGTGGAGGGAAATGACCTCCAGCCCACGTTTTGTACTCCAAAACGGGCGTTTAGCGCGGCTCGACGCTGCCAAATCCTACATTACAGGCAGCTTCGCTTTCGAAATACATAATTTTAAAAAGCATTACAGCTTTTAAAAATATACATATTTAGAAAGCTTGCTTTCTTGCATGTAGCAATTGGCATCGTCTCATTTCAAATGGGTCTTCTGAGACATGTGTCGTGCTGGTTGGCGATGTCGTGTCAGCGCCGCGGAGTGTTGCAATGGTGACGAGGCTCTCGTCGGATCTTGGACATGTCGAGATGCTCCAACCAACTGGTCTATTGCCGGAGTGATGTACATCTCTTTAGCCGTATCGCTGCGCCACCTCCCCAGCTGTTTCAATATGCGGTCTGGTACTCCTCCGTTGGCGGCGACGGTTGCTGCGCCTTTGCGAAAGGAGTGGGTGCCGAGGTGCTCGAGTCCTAATCCGATCTTTTGGAATGCCTCCTTGCACCAGTTGCGAATCGTTGTGTAGGAGGGTGGTGTTGTCGGATTACCGCGACCCATGGTGTCTGAACCGAAGACTCGTATCAGTGGACCTTCTTGTGCACGGCCGTAGCCTGCCAACTGGATGAAGCGTTTAGTGCACTGCACGGGGCAAAAAGGGCCCGAAGTTGCGGCTACGGGAACCCATGCACCGTCTCCTGCCTGGTCTGTTTTGGAGCGGGGAATCAGGAGCCACATGACGTCTTGCTCGAACTCAATCTCGTGCCAGTTAAGTGCGGCGAGGTCTGAGTATCGCAGGAAGCCGGAGTACATGAGTAACGGAATGAGCCCCTTCTGAAACTCGCCAGGCTTGTTCGATTCCAGGAATTCCGCCGCCATAGCGTGTACTTGATGCAGAGAGACGGGTTCCTTGAGACGCTGGGGCCGCGGGCAATGTCGCTTGGCGAAGTCTCGCACATTGGATGTGAATGGCCCAGTCGACGGGCACGTGGCCCCAATCATCCGATGCGCGAAGCTGACTGCCGAGCATGTCAGTTGTACTGCCGATATGGTGGCCTTCTGTTGAATCGCGTGGACCAGGTATAATGCGAGTGTCATGTCTGTGCATGGCAGGAACTGCAATTTGACGTGTGTGCAGAATGCACGAAACTTGGCCCAGTATGGTTCGTAGGTGCGAATCGTCGAGTCAGCCCTCGTACGCGTGGTTATCCGAAGAAGTTCTTGCTTGAGCCTCTCGAGCAATCCTGCACCAGATGTGTGAATGGTCAGGTGGCGAAGGACACTCGTAATGCAATAATCGGGCTGTGAGGCAATCCTTCCCCAGAAAAGGCGCGGGTGTGGGTGCCTGCGGACAGGCATTGGCTCCCGTGGGTGAGGCGGATGTGGGTGAGAATGCAGGCAGCCCATTGGGGCGGAGCGGGTTGGAGTAACGGCCACCAGCTTGCCCCTGGCCAGTGGGGCACGACGAGCGTGAGCGATGCTCGCGTCCTTTGGGCGTGATGCAGCACCGCTGGGATGAGGTGGGGTGGCGGAAAGGCGTATGCATGCTCGGAGGCCCATGATAGGGAGAAGGCATCGGTTGCCTCTGCGTCGGGATGAGGGGTTTTGGAGCAGAAGCGAGCCAGCTGGGTGTTGTTTGCATTGGCAAATAGATCGATAGAGTGCGGTCCCAAGCGCCGTTCAAGAACCCGGAACCATGGTGCTTTGAGTGCGTAGTCGTCTCGATCGATGATCTTTGAAAGTTCATCAGCTCGTGTGTTGAGTTCGCGCGGAATCCATTCGACCGTCAGCCGAATCCCGGAGGCAACGCACGCTTGAATAATGGCTCTGCACGTGGTTGTGAGGCTCGGAGTCCGCGAACCACCTTTGCGAAGGATAAAGAAGACACCTTGGTTGTCGGTTCTGGCGAGGACATGTCGGTTCTGGATCCTTCCCGAGAATGTCTGCAGCGCCCATAGGACTCCATCCATTTCTCGTTGCGTGCTGGAGGCTTTCGTGAGGTGCACGGGCATGGTTGCGCTCGCCTCAATTCGCCGTCCTGGGAACGTATCTAGTGTCGCTCCCCAACTGTGTGCGCTGGCGTCCACATGGATCAATGCATCGTAGCTGTTTGGGACGTGGAACGGGGCGCCATTGAACTTGTCAAATTCATGCAGCCAAAACTCGAGCTCTTCAATGACCGCAGGGACCAACTGCACTCTGCTGTTCCAGGAAGGGGCATCTTGAATGGTCTGTAATAGGTTCTGGCTGAATGCCCGTGCGGTTGCGCCGATGGCAAGTGACATCGACGCGAGCATGCCGGTAACTCTGGCGACGTGTCGGATCGGGACTTTGCGTTCGGCCTTGCCGGCCATGCATAATTCATGAATGGTTGAGCGTAATGATGCTCGCCGCTCGGGGCCAATGGAGAACTGGCCGCGTTGTGTATCCAACTCGACACCCAAGAACCGCAGTTGCTGGGTGGGTTGCAGGTGCGACTTCTTAGAATTGATAACCAGTCCAGCCTTCCTGAGGTCTTGCACCACCATCTGACCCGTGGTTCTCGCTTCGGCTGCCGTGCGACACAGAAAGAGGATGTCGTCGACGTAAGGGATGACTCGCACCCCAAGCGCCCGCCAACGGCGGGCAAGCTGCTTGATGAGCTGCGTGAAAACGAACGGGGCTGTCGCCAGACCAAATGGTAGAGACTGAAAAACGTACGAGCGCCCGTCGAATTGGAACCCGAGGAACTTCCAGCATGAAGGGTGGATGTCGACGTGGTGGTATCCCGATTTTAAATCGACTGCGAACATCCAGTCGTCTTCGTGAACGAGCTCCGCCACCCGGTTCAGTCCTTCGTACTTGAATTTGGGGATACACAGATGTTGGTTCACCCTTCGGAGGTCAAGAATCAGTCGGCACTTTTCTCTTTGAACCACGACATTCAGCGGGCTGATACATAGCTGTTGCTCCGCTGGGGCGGGAGCGGCCGCACCACTCTCGAGAAGCTCGGTTATTGCTTGCTTGGTGAACGTGGAATGAATTAGCGCTCCCGCGTGGTTGTCCTGCCGGAACGGCGTAGGTGGGCCCTGCTTCCATGGCATCCAATAGCCGTTGGAGATTACCGAGAGTATGAAGCTACTCTCACACCATGAGCTCCACCATGGAAATGTCGTGCGCAGGCGCCCACGCATGGTCGTGACGACCTTGTCAGTGATTGCAAACTCGTAGGGGCCACTCCCCTCGATCGTTCCACCCCCCGGCATATCTGTGGCCATTGGACCATAGGGTGTGGGGGCAACACGGGGCATGCCTCGTTAAACCCAAGACCCAAATTACACAAGGAAGTCGACCGGGAATGGTAGGTTCAGACAAAAGCCCAGGCAGTAGGTTTGGTTGGAAGCTCGGAAGCCAATCCTGGCGAAAACCAAGTGAATATTTGGACCAATCGCGTGAGAGTGGTGATACTTGCCACCCGACTCGGTGAATCTGGCCTTAGTCTTTGAGCAAGGCGTTCTCTCTCTCTCTCTCTCTCTCTCTCTCTCTCTCTCTCTCTCTCTCTCTCTCTCTCTTTCTCTCTCTCTCTCTCTCTCTCTCTCTTTCTCTCTCTCTCTCTCTCTCTCTCTCTCTCTCTCTCTCTCTCTCTCTCTCTCTCTCTCTCTCTCTCTCCTTTTTTTTTTTTTTTTTTTTTTCGCGTACTCTTTGAATGGGCATTTGCCGCCTTCCATGATTGGCAGGCCACCTCTGTCTTGCATTATGGCGTGAGCCCGTGGTATTGTGGGACCCCAAGTCCCACACAATCTCGTTTCCTTTTGCCCCCCCTTCGCACATGATTCCTTTGTGTTGTATGGGTGCATAGCCCAAACATCTTATCACTTTCCCTTTTTTACACTCTCTATCTCTCTCCTTCTCTCGCTCTCTAGTTCGCGTGTACCGTAGGCCACCATGCCATGCGGGTATTTATTGTTTCAGGTCCATACATCAAGAACGCATGCTCCTTTTTTTTTTTTTTTTTTTTTTTTTCAAGCAAGTCCAACAACTTCGCCCATTAGGCCTTTCCACTCATTCATAAGAGCATACAAGCATTATTTCCAATCCCATGTTCACCTAGGACTCCTAGTCCTACACCCCTTGCCTTGGGGTAGGCCCGCGGCCTTTCTCACATCCCCTATGGGATAGGCCAGCGGCCTCGCACTTCCTAGTGCCATCACCCTCACTCGAGCCTCTCGGCACCACCCCCTAGGGTGTTCACACCACCGGCGCCGGCCCTTGGGCTCCTCCCCCATTTTCCGGGCAAGCATTGGCCATGTGGCCCGGCTGCCCACAACGGAAGCATGAGCCACGAAAGCTCCTGCCATTGCCATCAAGTGGGGGACCGCGCTTGTTGCCAAATGCCATGGGCCCGCGCCCTCCGCCACGTGGAGTGCGAGTGAAATTGCCTTGGGCGCGCTCCATGGCCGCCACGTCCGCGACGGCCTGCTTGAACGGACGTGAGGTGAAGACACTCTTATCTTCGTAGAGCTTGAAGCGATTTGCGGTGCGGAAGTTGGTGTAGTCGGCGACATGAAGTAGCTTGAAGCGGTTGTTGATGAGTGTGAAGGCTTCGCCAAGGTATTCGAGGGCGCTTTCCGGCTCATTGTGTCGCACTTTGTGCTCCGCATGCTTCAGGTACGCCCGCAGGTGTTCCAGGACCTCGGCTTGCTCGCGCACGGCAGCGTTCTTGAACGAGGCGGCGGTTAGAGTGGGATTGGGTGAGGGGAGTGGGGGGAGTTGCTCAACGGGTGCGAAAGAGGCATTTACGGCATGTGCCTCACCATCGTCGTCGTCTTCGTTGTCGCTGTCGATAGGGTTGTTCGTGACTGGAGTGGCGGCGGCGCGTGTGTCTTCGCCCCTTCCGGTTTTTGTCGTGCGAGCGCGCTTGACAGGCTCCGTTTTCGCCTTTTCGCTTTTAGCAGAAACGGAAGTCGCGTTCGGTGTAGCAATTTCTTCAGTAACAGCAGGGGCGTGCTGCTGTAACAGGGACAGAAGCTGCTGCAGTTGGGCTGCAGAAAAAGTTGGCGCCACTTGGGCACCCTTCGCCACTTGCGCGTCAGGCGCCACAGGCGCGTCAGGGCCCACAGGCGCGTCAGGGCCCGCGGGCCTGCGGCGCTGACGCGGACGCGGGGTGCCGGCTGTGCTGGTTGGCGCCGATTTGGCGCCTTCTGTCGTGGCCGGCGCGTCAGGGGCCACAGGGGCTCGAGGCACACCAGGGGCGCGTGCCTCGACGCCCGTGGCGTGTGCCTCGGTCGGGCCGAGCAGGATGTCGACGCCAGTCGGGGAATTTTCCCCGTCGTCTGCCCGGCGCTTGTTCGGGCGATCGCCCGCGATTTCGCGAGCGTTTCTTCCGGACTCGGGTCGAGAGGGGGCGGTAGTGGTATTAACCTCGCCGCCGTTAAGTGCCATAGCTGATGCGTTGTGTGCGAGGATGTCCGAGAGTAAAGTTGACGGAGATTGAAAACGGGGAAGAGACTTCAACTTCGCCAGCTTGGAAAGGGAGACGAAAATCGAGAGTGAAATTGAGACTTCAAATCGGCTAAACCGTTTGAAAATGAGAGACGTGGGTGGAGGGAAATGACCTCCAGCCCACGTTTTGTACTCCAAAACGGGCGTTTAGCGCGGCTCGACGCTGCCAAATCCTACATTACAGGCAGCTTCGCTTTCGAAATACATAATTTTAAAAAGCATTACAGCTTTTAAAAATATACATTTGTTCACACAGTCCGCTTTGCGCGACGCAAGCGGGAATCGATCTCCATACTTCCACTGTGACAATTCGCAGATTCAAACAACTAGGCCATGACCGAGCTGCACCGGAAACCGTGCTCACATTTTCTCTCTTAATCATGAAATTTAATTTAGCCCTGAATAATCAGGGAAACCATTACATCCAGCGCTGAAGCCTCAGGATAAAGTTTTATATTTTAGGATACAGCCCTGATAGGTCAGGGTACCCTGAAACCAATCTGAGGCCCTGTTCAACGACCCCATCAACCTCGGTTGTTACATGATGCATTTTAACATGGGAAAGTCTATCCCAGCTCCCGACTTTCAGTTTTTTTCTCATATTTAGCCCTATGTTTACTCAAAAAGCACCACTTTTCTTTATTTCTCTCACGCGAGGCCCAAAGTATGTTCAAAACTGGTCCTGCGGGGCGAAGTTTTCGACTCGTGTTCTTTTGTTACCAGCTGACGCACTTCCACTCTGAACTAACCGTTTGTCAGGGCAATTTTCGCGCCGGAAAAATTTTTGCGGGACAAAAAAACATCAAACCCCTAAAGGACCATTACACATTTTCGGGAGGGAGCAACCCTAAACACGGGACCTGCTAGGTGTTTAGGGTTGATCCCTCCCGCGAATGTGTCCTGGTTCTCTAGGGGTTTTATTTTTTTTGCCCCCCTCCAAATTTTCCATGCGTGGAAGTTCGTCAGATGGTGTAACAAGAGGACACGTGTCGAAAAAATCGCCCCGCAGGACCACTTTTGAACATACTTTGGGCCTCGCGTGAGAGAAATTCTAGAAAGTGGTGCTTTTTGAGTAAACCTAGGGCTGAATATGAGAGAAATCTGAAAGTCAGGAGCGGGGATATACTTTCCCTTTTAACATTCATTTTGAAGCATCCACTCCACCCACATTTCAAACTTGTTCATCTGTACAGTTGCATTCGTTCACGTTGAAGCCAGAATATTATGCTCGGCCTTACCAGCCGCCGTACTAATCGACGAGCTGGACGGTCGAACAAGTTCATGGTTTCAACATGATACGCACGTGCATAATATTTGGTTTCACATTTATGGATCTCATTCAAGAGTGGTTTTTATTCATTATTTGAGGCATCCGTTTGAACACAATTTTAGAAAGTTCAAACGGGTGCTCCACAGAAAAATCACTTTTGAAATGATATCCCCAAAATGTGAAACCAAATATAAAGGGTTGCTACGCAACCCAAAAAAACGTCAACACCCGAGTTCGTATTTCACACTCAACGGCGTTTCAACAACAACAACAACCGGCAGACCAAGCATCAACCACAACGACACGTACCGTAATCACCCGGACATAACACCCGGGGGTATTATGATAACCACAGGGAAAAAATGGGGGGGGGTGCTCTTATCAGAATACTAGCGTGAGAATGGTGCATTGAATGAAACAGTTGGGTACAAGTAGCTAACCCTAGTTGGGGTTGTACCCCATACTGGCTACCCCACTACAGCCTACCAACATATAACAGTTTAACACACCCCCATAGGCAAAGTGGGGGAGAACAAAGGGTCACAAGACCAGTCCAGCAAAGCAACGCAAGCCCAGGGTGGATCACAACGTCACCACACTCCGAGCACAAGCAAAGGCCACAAGGCCAGTTCACATGCAGTGCTAGATATAGTACAAGACAAGCAACACAGTGATCAAAACCTAGCAAGCAAGCAAAAAGATATATATAAAGTACAGTACAAAGAAAGTCAAGCAGTAAGCAAATGAGGGAATGTGGACACAAGGCCTAAAGAAGTACAGTGCCGCTGATGATCACTAGGCGGGAGCGCCTTGGTGAAGATATCAGCAGTGTTGGCCTTCGAGTCCACGTACACAAGCCGAAGCTGACCTCGCTGCTGCAGCTCTCGAGCAAGAAAGTAGCGAAGAGCAATGTGCTTCGTCCTGTGCTCCAGTCTGTGCTCCTGACACAAGGCAAGGGACGCCTTGTTGTCGCCGTACAGAACTGGAGGAGAACTAGGCCGCTCTCCCAAGTCAGTCAGCAGGTAGGTGAGCCAGCGTAACTCCTGTGCAGCCATGGCCGTGGCGTAGATCTCAGCCTCACAACTAGAGCTGAGAACAGAAGAAGAGCGGGTGGACCGCCACGAGACAGAACCAGAGCCAAGGCTGAAGGTGTAACCCTGCGACGACCGCTGCGTAGCCAAGTCGTCCACCCAAGAAGCGTCCGAGTGACCAGTGAGAACAACTCTGTCGCGTCCTCCAAGCACCAGCCCCATGCCTGATGTACTGCACAAGTAACGCAGCACCCTCTTAGCAGCCTCCCAGTGCTCTCGCCTGTGTCTCCCAGGCGCAACGTAACGAGCAAGGATGCTAAGAGGGTACGCGAGGTCAGGTCGCGTGCAAGTCATCAGGTACATGAGGCAGCCTACAAGCTCTGGGTACGGGCCACTCGGCTCTACGGACTCGTCCGAAGGTGGAGCTGAGAGCGAGTGGCTGGTAGCCAGAGGTGTGGCCTGTGGTGAGGAGAACTGGAAGCCGAAGCGCTGAAGGACCTGCTGCACCATGTGTGACTGAGTCAGGGTAATGGTGCGGCGTGCTCTGTCCCGGGTGATCTGCAAGCCAAGGTAGCTACGCAGCTCACCCAGGTCAGTGCAGGTGTGTCTCTTCTGCAGCTCCGACTTCACACGAGCGAGTGCCTCAGTGTCAGCAGTAGCAAAGACCAAGTCGTCGACGTACACGAGAATGTAGAACGGCGGCAGCGACGTGTCTGTGCGCAGAAACAGCGACGGGTCAGCAGTAGACGGCGCGAACCCAAGGGCCGCAAGTGTAGTCCTCAGTGTGTCGTGCCACTCACGTGGCGCCTGGCGGAGACCGTAGACTGGCCGGCGGAGGCTCCACTGGGTACCAGGAGGAAACGACCCAGTAAAGCCAGGTGGGCGGCGCAGCCAGATCTCCTCGTGCAGGCTGCCCTGCAGGAAAGCTGTGCTGAAGTCAAGAGAGTGAAGCTCGTAGTCACGCTGAGCAGCAACGTGCAGCAGAACCCGAAGAGTGGTCATCTTCGGGGTGGGGGAGAAGGTCTGGAAGAAGTCAACCCCCTGGCGCTGACTGAAGCCTCTAGCAACGTAACGAGCCTTGAAGACAGGCGGAGAACCCGGCGGCCGCTTCACCCTGAAAATCCACATGCCATCGACGATGTTCGCCCCAGGAGGGGGAACCTCGTCGACGTAGGTGCCTGTGGACTTCCAGGATGCCATCTCTGCGTCCATGGCTGTCTGCCACTGAGAGGAGTAGGGACCCGAGATCGCCTCTGCGTAAGAGCGCGGAGTGGGGATGTCTAGTGCATCCGGGTCTCCCTCAGGGGCAAGCAACCAGGCCACGAGATGAGGTACAGCAGCCGCAAGAGAGTCAAAGTCCTCCTGCCTGTCCTCAAGGACGTCCGTGCCAAGAGCACACTCACCCCCGACGGACGGAGGACAGACAGACTCAGACTCAGCAACAAGACTGGCGGCGTAGTCTAGGCGACATGCAGCAGCAAAGTCGACAAGCTCAGCGACCAGGGCAGACGCAGCAGAAGACTCAAACGACGGGTCAGTGACAACAGTGGCGAGAAGACGCGTAACAGTAGGGTGGGCAGCACGAACACTGTCAGACTCAGGGTCGGGAACGTCAGGAAGAGAAGACGCAGGAGGAGACGGTAGGGGGACACGCTGTGGACCAGTGGAAGGACGAAGGGCCATAATGTGCGTGCCAGGAACAGGAGGAGGACGCGGACGCGCGACACGACGACCAGTGGGACCAGTGCGCGCAGTGCGAGCAGTGCGAGTAGCACGAACAGGCGAGGCAGGACGAGACACAGGCTCACGACGCTCCGTAAGCGAGTCCGGCAGTGCAGTGTAAGGTACAGGAGCAGGGAGGGGGGAGCCAGGCTGGAGGGGAAGGCCAGTGGAAGACGGGAGGGAAAGAACCTGGCGAAGCACCGTGTCAGGCGGTGGCAAAGCCGACGGTGACGGAGGAGCGAAGAACAGGCGCGACGGCGGAGCTCCGCCAGCACCTCCAGCACCCGCAGCACCAGAAGCACCAGGACCAGCACCCTCCGCCGCAGCACCCCCAGAGTCGGCGACGTCAGCACCAGAGGCCCCAGCAGCGTCAGACCTCCCCTCGCCAGCACCTCCAGAACCAGCAGGACCACCGTGTCCAGAACCGTCAGCTCCAGTGTCGTCAGCTCCAGCAGCTCCAGTACCGCCAGGAAGAGCACCCCCAGAGCCGGTAGCTCCAACTCCGCTGGCACCGCCAGCTCCAGAGTCCCCAGCTCCAGCAGCTCCAGCCTCAGTGCTCCCAGAACAGCCAGTCCCGGCAGCTCCAGTACCTCCAGTACGAGCACCTCCAAGACGAGCAGCTCCAGAACCTCCAACTCCAGCAGGGCCACGAGGACGGCGAAAGCGCCGGACGTACCAGTCACGAAGCTGCTGCGGTGTGAGAGACTGCTCAGCACCCCGAACCGGAGCACCCCCAGACGCAGCAACCCCAGGCTCCGTAGGCTCAGTCGCAGCACCCCCAGGCTCATTTCCCCCAGGCACAGCACCCCCAGGCTCAGCACCCCCAGACTCCGTACACGCAGGCTCAGCACCCCCAGTCGCAGCACCCCCAGGCTCAGCACCCCCAGGCTCCGAACTCTCAGGCACAGTACCCTCAGCTCCAGCACCCTCAGTCCCAGCACCCGCAGCCGCAGCACCCCCAGGCCCAGCACCCGCAGGCTCAGCACCCCCAGGCTCAGCACTCCCAGCAGCACCACCTGCAGCAGCACCTGAGTCACCTGTGACCTCGACAGGCTCAGCGACGGGAGGAGGGTCTACCTGAGAGACACCTGAAGGAGCAGGACCCTGAGGGGGAAGGGGGTCTACCGGAGGGGGACCAGGAGCGAGGAAAAGCGGCGGGGGAGGGAGGGGGGCAGTGCGGTAGGGGAAGAGACGGTAAAAAGGGACCGACTCGTCAAAGGTGACGTCCTGAGAGGCGAAGACCCGGCGCGAGGTGGGGTGGTAAAACTGCCAGCCAGGCGCGTCAGGGACAAAGCCAAGGAAGACACAGGGAAGCGTGCGGGAGGAGAGCTTGTCCGCGGACGTATCGCGGACAAGGGCACGAGCACCCCACACCCGGAAGCGCGACGCATCGCCAACCTCCCCTGTCCAACGCAGTGTGGGCGAGGTCTCCGGCAAGGAGACACGGGGCCAGAGGTTGAGCTGATGCGCGGCGTACCGGACAGCAAACGGCCACAGAAAATGGGGAGCCGCCGCATGGACCAAGGAGGTACGAGCGACCTCCATGACCAGGCCAATGCGGCGCTCAGCAACCCCATTCTGCTGTGGGGAGTCCGGAAGCGTGAAGGTCTGCTCGATGCCCTCCGCCTGACAGAAGGTCCTCAAGAGGTCGGAGGAGAACTCACCACCTCTGTCAGAGTGCAGACGCAGGACAGGAAGATCTGTCCGGAAACGGCGGCGGAGCTGGAGACGAACTGTGCGGATCCAAGGGATCAGAACAGCAGGGACCTCACCCTTGGTGCGCAAGGGGAAGACCGTGGTGTAACGCGAGTAGTCGTCGACAACCAGCAAAAAGTACCGCTCACCGCCCTGGCCACGAACGCGGGCTGGGCCCCACACGTCCAGGTGGAGGGTCTGCAGAGGAGCCTCTGTCGGGGGGAACGAGGAGGAGTGAGGAGCGGCGCGCTGCCGCCCCTTGACGCAAGGAAGGCAAGGCGGCGCAGGCGAGGCAGGGAGGGGAGGGAGGGACCTGGGAAGACCAGACACAAGGTGGCGACGGTGCATGCCACGGAGGCGTGGCAAGGAGGGGTGGCCCAGGCGGTGGTGCCAGAGAAGAGTCTGGTGCGACAGGGAACGACACTCACAGGCGTGGGCTACCAGACCTGACGCGGACACCTGACCGACAGCAGCGACCTGAGGAGACGCAGTGGACAGTGTGTAGAGACTCGACCCCGGCTGACGGGTAAACGTAGCCAGGTGACGGCCAGTCCTGGAGCACGTGAGGATCGCCACACGCTGTCCTCCAGGAGTAAAGGTGTCAACCCACTGATCCTGGATGACAGCGTTGCTCACCAGGTTCGTCGAGAACGAGGGGAGGTGGAAACCCGACAACGAGCCAGACGGAACCGCCGGACACGGGAGCACAGTGGTGGACCGTGCAAGGACTGGGCCCCCCGAGGGGTCAGCCAAGGAGACTGGGACCGGTGCAGGAAGTGGAGTGAGCTCAGTACTGTCACGAAAGAAACAGCGGGAAGCACCTGAGTCAAGGGTGAAGGTGTGCAAGGCCTCAGCCGGTGCAGTACCTGAGAGAGCAGTCTCTGTGGGTGCTGTACCTGAGAGAGCAGACTCACAAGCAGTAGGGACAGTACTGGAGGGAGCAGCCACAGAGGGCACCAGACCAGAGAGAGCAGACTCACTAGTACCCAGGGCAGCGGGCTCTATACCTGGGTCAGGCGGCACACACAAGTAACAGTTTCCTCGGCACTAACAGTCAATGCATACATGGCAGCAATAATAGCATCATAGTCAAGAGCAAAGATATCAACACCAGCCCTCATGAGCTCAGCCCAGCGGGGGCGCTCAACATCCTCGCCCATCTCCTCACGCCAAGCGTCGTCAAGGCGGGAGAAGCAGCGGTACGGGGTGTGGAACCTCCCACACGTCTGTCCCTTGCGGTCACCTGTGCGAATGACATAGGAACAGCGGCCACTGCCCCCCGACGTCCCACGCTGAGCAAGCCACTCACGAAGCTGCTGGGTCGTCTGGGGACGCTGCTGCTGGTGGGAGCTCTGGCCCGAGCCAGTGCCTCCACTCCGACCTCCGCCGCCACCACTACCTCCGCTCCGACCGCCACCGCCGCCACCGCCACCGCCGCCGCCGCCGCCACCGCCGCCACCGCTCCCTCCGCCGCCCCCGCCTCCGCTGCCGACCCCACTCCCACCAGCACTCCCGCCACCGCTCCCTCCAGCACCGCCTCCCCCCCCACCTCCCCCACCTCCTCCCCCCCCAGCGCCACCCCCGCCACCCTTGCCCCCCTTGCCCTTGCCGGTGCGGCGCCTCCCACCAGGAGCAGAAGCAGCGCCAGCAGACTCAGCACCAAGGAAGTCAACAGCAGCAGCAGTAGCGTAGGAGGGAGCGAGGGGAGAGGGAGAACACCCCTCAAAGATGGGGGTGCGAGGAGCGCCACGAGCAGCACCTACAGCTACAATGCTCTTCTCGGCTGCTAGCAGTTTCTCCTCTAGGAGGGCGACAGTGAGCTCAGTGGGACAGCGAGCAAGGAAATAGTCGCGCACTGAGCTAAGGGTGTCAGGGAGACGGGTGACTAGAAAGTGGAGTGTCCAGTACAGTGGAGGGGGGTTCTTAGCGCAGAACTCGGTGGGAAGGGCGGCACGCAGGCGAGCGTCACTAGTGCGAAGGTGGGTGATAAGATCGGCGACTGTAGCAAAGGTGGACAGCTCAGGGAACAGGTAAGGCAGCATACGGCGGCTAAGCTCGGCTGTGGCAGGTGAGGAATAGCGGGCAACGACAGCGTCGTACAGGGCCTTAGCGGTTTTGCAGTCGCCAAAATGCTCGAGCTCAGCTAACGGCAGGTGACTGCGAATGGCTAGGCGAGCAGCTGCGTCACGAGTCTGCCAGTGGGAACGAACACTAAGCTCTGCTGTGGCAGGAGGGGCAGGTGCAGCACCAGACGCGTAATCATAGAGCGACACATGCTCCTTGCTATCGCTCAGGAGGAACAGCTGCAGGTCATCTAGCCAAGTGGTGAACTGCACAGGGCGGCCCTCAGCATCGAACGAAAGCACGCGGATGGAAGCCATAACGACAGTACGGCAGAGCAACGCAAGCTACCACAGCAGGGGCGGGCAATTGCGCACGGGCAGGGAGCAGCAGGCGGCGCTGCAAGCGGGCAGCGCGGCGGACGGGCGGCTCTGCAAGTGGGCAGCGCGGCAGGCAGGCGGCGCTGCAGGCGGGCAGCGCGACAGGCGGGCGACTCCGCAAGCGGGCAGCACGGCGGGCGGGCTGGCAGTGCGACGGACGGCGTGGGGCAAAGCGGGCGGCGCGCGGGGCTGCAAGGCAGCTCGACGGGCTGCGCGGGGCAGAGCGGGCGGCGCGCGGGGCTGCAGAGCCGAGCGACGAGCAGCGCGGGGCAGGGCGGGCGGGTCGCGGGGCTGCGCAGCAGATCGACGGGCGGCTCGGGGCACAGCGGGCGGTGCGCGGGGCTGCGAGGCAGCGCGACGGGCAGCGCGGGGCAGAGCGGGCGGCGCGACGGGCAAAGCAGGGGAGGCGCGCGGGGCTCTGGGCTGGCAGGACGCCGGTCGGCAGGGCGCACGAGGGCGCTACAAAGGGCGCTACGAGGGCGCTAGAGCGCAACGAGGGCGCTACGAGGGTAGGGCGCGGGGGTAACGCGGTAACCGCAGCGTGCGGTGGTGGGCCCTAAAAAAAACGATCGGATGGTCCTAGGGACCACCTGCTCTGAATACCATATCAGAATACTAGCGTGAGAATGGTGCATTGAATGAAACAGTTGGGTACAAGTAGCTAACCCTAGTTGGGGTTGTACCCCATACTGGCTACCCCACTACAGCCTACCAACATATAACAGTTTAACAGCTCTCAACGGAAAATCCTATATAATACCCGGGTGGTTATATATGGCACTTTTTAGTGTAAGAAAAAAGTTTAATTAGACAATTTGGGTGTTTCAATAGTCGTTTTAACATCACATGTTGAGGCGAGAATTCGCGTTTTGGCGAGAATGTGAGTTTCACCTCTCGGGCCACGTGCAGCGGAAGATTCGCCAGCGTGGCGACAGCGAAATTGTGGAAGGGAGGGAATCTCGGTAGATTCGAAGTGAAAGTGCACGCGAAATTTCATTCAGGAAGCGATATTCCCGTAAAAAATCTGACTCGATAACAGCTATAATAGGGTTTCGTAAGAAAAGGGGGGTGTTATAGAGAATCATCCCAAAAAGGGGGGTATAGTACAAACGAGGTCGGCTATAGCACCCCCCCCGCACAAGCTACCCGGGGGTGTACTATTACGGGGGGGTGTTTTGTCCGGGTGATTACGGTACCACCGTTCTGCCATCTCTGCAAGATGTCAGGACACTCCCGCACTCACTGCCCAAATCAGCAGCAGTCAACGCCGCCGCAACGTCAATTTCGACCTTCAAGCAGTCAAGTGCATTCCACACAAGCGCATCCCACCAATCAAGTGCAGCCTTCGACAACATCATCGACACAATCTACACAAGGCACAAGAAACATCGTAAGCTGCATGGCAAGAATAACATACTCCTGCATCACCGAATCACCACCAGACTACTCAAAGAAGAACTGCTCGATGAAAGCACTCCTCACCGCGAGTAATTGGAGCCGAATCCGACGTATGCAGCCGTCGCCCAAAGTGAGCCGTCCGGAAAGGATACTTGGTTCTTGGACAGCTGCTGCGGACAGCACATGTGCTTTTCGAGCCATTTTGTTCAACGGGAACAACATCTTCACCGCGAAGTCATCATCACCGTCGCCAACAACCAAAACTTGCACACACGACGACAAGGGGTAGTTCAGCTTCAATCTCGAGAGACTAACGTTATCGTACAAATGTCAAAGGTTTTGATTGCAGAAGGACTCGGCTACAACTTACTCAGCGTCCATCAACTGACGGCGAAGGGAGTCCATCTCGAAGCCGAAAGCACCACCAAGGAAATCAAACTGTACCACGGGAAGGGTGGACTCTGCATCGGAAAGGCAGTCCTGAAGAATAATGTCTTCGTTCTTGACTCCGTTCCAGACCAAGGCACTGCTGACAGCGACGCCATCGTCGACTTCACCTCTTGGACACACCCGCCAGATCTCGACCCCGACTTCAGTCCTGGAGGATTCTGGCACTCACACACTATACCTGAGACAGAATGAACAACAGCGCTGGCAACAATTCGTCAAGCATCGGCGGCGGTGGAGATTACATCGGCGGCAGCAGAGACAACATCGGCAGCAGCAGAGACAACAACGGCAGCAGCAGAGACAACACCGGCAATAGCAAAGACAACATCGACAACGACACCAATCCCAGAATCTTCAACAGCACCAATCCTCATCGACGACACACCACCGACTCCTGCACAACTGCTGATCCCCACTGCACGCGAAGTCCACAGAAGCACCTTCACTGCAAGATTTTACTCCAACCCCGACCTGTACAGACGCTCATCCGCCAGCGAAGATATCTGGCATGCAAGAATGGGACACCCGAGCAACGCAACGTTAAACAACACGATAAGAGCTGGTGTACTTGACAAGGACTCACTGCTTCTACAAGAGGGCAGAGAATTCTAACGAGTCCGCAGGACGTGCTTTACCTGCCCCGAAGCCGTCTTACCCCATCAGTTGTTCGTCTCTCATCACAACCCGAGCGCACCACCATACGCCCCATTGGAGAAAGTGTATAGCGACATACGGTACAATAGCAAAAGCGGACAAGGAGCATACAACTACGTAATCATGTTCATTGACGCCGCCACACAATACGTCTGGCACTTCAACATTCTGAGTCGCGACATGGCCTTCGAAGCCTTTGTCGCCTGGCTGCCAGCAGCGGAACGCGAATGAAGAGTGAAGCTGAAAAGCTTCCAGTCAGACGGGGGAGGAGAATATCAGTCACAAAGGTTCAAGCAGTACTTGGTAGAGAGATGCATCAAGCGACTCATCTCCCTTCCCTACGCCCATCAACAACAAGGCGTGGCAGAAAGGATGAACATGACCCTCCAGAACACCATGCGCAAGCTGCTACGTGGCATGCGGCTACCCAACCACCAGTGGCCTGAAGCAATGGACCATGCTGTGATGCTGCACAACTTGCTTTCGTCATCATCGCTCCCGAACAACGCATCACCGCATCTGCTGTGGACAGGGAAACTGGGCAGCACAAAAATGTTGCGAGTGTTCGGCTGCATGGTACAGTACCGACCCCCAATTGCACATTGGGGACTACACCTGGGCATAAAAAAACACTACAACGCGTGGAAAATCTTTGACGTTCATGCGAAGGAAACAGTGGCAGCATGTGATGTGATTTTCTACAAGCGACTCACCCTTCAAACGTACCTGGACAAGCTGGAAGCAGAACAAGACTTCACAGGCGGATTCCGTGGTGACAGAGCCTTCGCTTCAGCAGCAGATGTAGCTGACTGGAACGAGCAGAACGAGGACGGAGCTACGGAGGAAGTCAAACCTCTCCGTTACTATTCGGTCGACATCCCGATGGACGACGACAACCCTCGCGAAAGCATCAACGCCGAAGTCTACTACGACTTCGCCGACAACGGTTACGTTACACCCCAGCCAGTCAACACCAATATCTCAGAACACATAGGACCCAACTTCTTACCCGATTCAGAAGCAGGAAATGAACAGTCTATCCAGAGGATGCAAATCTCCCCCGCTACATACAGAGTGGGCTGCAGCTACTGGGACTCATCACCGCCATCCACGGAGCAGCGCCACCTAAGGAGCCTGCGACAGTTCAGCAGGCTCTGGGGGGGAGCACAGGGAAAAATGGCGTGAAGCCATGGACGAAGAGTTAAAGGCGCTGGAAGAACGCAACACCTGGAAAGTGGAGCCTATCAAAGTGGCACGCAACAAAACCGTTCTCACGGGAAAATGGGTCTTCCACGTGAAGACAAAAGTTGACGGAACAATTGATAAGTTCAAGGCGCGATGGGTCATACGCGGCTTCGACCAAGACCACGGACGAGACATCACCGAAACTTTCGCAGCCGACATACCTCTCTTCGAATTCTCCTCGCGATAGCCGCCATGAAGCGGAAGAAGCTCCGTCAAATCGACGTCTCCAACGCTTTCCTCTACGCCCCAGTCGATGCCGAGATCTTCGTCGAGCAGCCGCACGGCTCCAACTCAGACCCCAACCAAGTCTGTCAACTGCACAAATCCTTGTACGACATCAAGCAATCCCCGAGGCTATGGCAGCAGTATCTACATGCTCGACGAACCTAGGAAATCAAGCAATTCATGCATGCATAAAATAAACCTAAGCTAGTAATAGCGTAATAAGATAAAAGCAAGCATGCACGGTCGGCATAGCCGTCGTACTCTCACACGTCCCCCCCTCAAAGCTGGGTGGCGTGAGATACACCCTGCTTGACAAGATAGTCCTTGAGAGCACGGCGTGCGTTGCCCATATCAGCTTCTGCAACCCAACTGTCCTCAGTGGGGTCGTATCCCTTCTAGCGGATCACGAACTCGAGGTTCTTGCCGCCGCGGCGCCGATGAGTGAAAGCGCGCTCGATCTCATACTCTGGTTCATCCTGCACAAGAACAGGTGGTGGTGGCGGTAGCTGCCGTCCTTGGAACTGTTGGTTGGGGTCCTTGTAGGGCTTCAGTAGCTGAACATGGAAAGCGTTGTGAAGCTTCCACGTATCTGGTAAGCGCAAGCGGAATGTAACTGGTGTCACCTATGCCTCCACGAGAAAGGGACCACAGAAGCGAGGCCGGAGTTCGGATAGTAGGTGAGACAGGTTCAAGTTGCGCGTGTCAAGAAGCACTTGATCTCCGACTGCTACTGAGTGATCCCGTCGTTGGCGATCGGCATACTGTTTCTGGGAGTTCTGCATCGTGGTGAGACGTTGCTGAGTCTTCTCCCATAGCTGCTGCATGGTGGTGACGAAGTCGTGTGCAGCTTGGACGTGTGCCGGTGTGGTTGGCTGTTGTGGTGTGAGTGGTTCCCGTCCGTAACACAGGAAGAAAGGGGTTTTCCCTGTAGCTGCATTCGAGGCGTTGTTATAAGCGAACTCTAAGGTCGGTAACTGTGTGTCCCAGTGGCTGATGTCGTCTTTGCAAGCTGTGCGCAGTAACTGTTCAACCACTTCATGGAGTCGCTCCGTCGGTCCGTCAGTCGGGGGATGGTATGCTGAAGATATCGCAAGCTTAGTCCCCAACAGTCCCATAAGCTCCTTCCAGAACTTACTCGTGAATTTGGGATCTCTGTCTGAGATGAGTGTAGCGGGGATGCCGTGGATGGTGATGATGCGGTCGAAGAAGTGTCGTGCAGTTGCTTCAACTATAGCTGTGGCGTTGGTCGGTATGAAGTGACCCATTTTGGAGAACTTATCGATTACTACGAGGATGGAATCGTGTCCCCGTGAAGTCGTGGGAAGTCCTGTGATGAAGTCGAGGCTAACGACCTGCCATGGCTGCTCCGGTACGGGTAGAGGCTGAAGTAACCCTGCCTTTTTCTGCTTGCTACTCTTCATCTGCTGGCACGTGTCGCAAGAGGTGACGAACTGCTGCACGTCTGCTGCCATCCAGGGCCAGTAGTAATACTTTGCTATTCCCGCTAACGTCTTGTTGCTCCCGAAATGTCCCGCGTATGGTACGTCATGAAACTCCTCCAATAGGATCTGCCGTAGCGGGGCGTAATTTGGTACCCAAATCTTTCCTGAACCCATTCTTACCGCTAAATCTTTCTCCCACTGTAACAGCTTCTGTTTCTCTGCCGTTGCCATTGTTAGAGATTAAGGACGGGGTCTACGAAGATTAGGTGCCGATATAACTCAAAATCGTTGGCTTCAAATTCTGGACAGAAACCGCGACTTCACAAGAAACGTCGTCGACGAAATGTACACTGTTAGAATTGTCTCAAACTCGAGTATGTTGTAGCTCTTGACCAAGGCTATCTTTCCCAATTTGAATCGTATCAAAAGGTGGAGTAAATCTCGAGTTATGATTTTCGGCGCACTAGGGGGTAAGCTGCCACAAGCTTAACTCAATCACAATAGTTCTCACAACTTCACAAAAGTTTTACAAAAGTTCCACACACAAGAGTTAGAACAGGACTAAACCAGGTAGGAGGGGATGAGGAGGACGAGAGGGAAGGTCCCAAGGAGTCCCCAACCAAAGGAAACCCCATGCCACACAATTCCCCTCTCCATATGCAAACCCCACTTTCACATTTGTCACTTTCCCAACTCATGCCATCCACCTCAACCCACTTGGCCACACTTGCCAACCTGGTTTGGCTTCACCCAACCACATGGCAGCATTCTACAGTGATGGGTTCGAATTTCCCAACCCCCAAAAGTCTATACCCCTTATGGAGCAAACCCCACAACTTCCCATAGTCGCCGCAACCAAAGTACAGAAAGCATACGAACTCCAACATTCGTAACTTTCTTGATATTGCTCCGATCGCGACGATTCTTGGCTCGTCGGAAAGCTCTCGAGCAGATGAGTCACTTCAGGTATCTGCTCAGGCCAAATAACATTCGCACACACTCAGGAAATCCAAACCGCGTAGAAACACAAATTCTTGCACGCGCTCACACCAGCATGAACACATGATGGGAGGCAGACAGACGTGAATGCATATGATTGCATCACACAACAAACTCCCCCTCTGGCTGCCAACCATCATCCACATGCCATAACTCAAGCATGCACCCTCAATGCACACTCATCCCAGCAAGCTTCATGCCCTTCCAATGCTCAGGTTCTGCCAGGCGCTTGGTGAGAATGTCAGCCGCCTGCTGCTGGGTCTTCACAATCTCCAGCCGCACCTCCTTATCCAGGAGCCTCCTTGTCCAATGCCACTTGGGCCTGATGTGTTTTGTCAGGCCATGAAGACAGGCATTCTTCGCAAGCTTCACCGTTGACTCGTTGTCACAGAATATCACAGTCGGCTCCTTCTGGCACACTCCGATCTCCTCCAACAAACGCCTCAGCCACACCACCTCCTTTGCCCCATGATGAAGGGCCATGTACTCGGTCTCACACGAGGACAGCCCCACCTCGTTCTGCTTCTTACTGCGCCAGCTCACTGCACCACCTCCAAAGAGGCACACATAGCCTCCAATGCTGGTGCCATCCGACTTCACAGAGTTGAAGCTGGCGTCGGTGTAGCAAGTCAAGAGCATCTCCCCCTTGCCCAAATCAGCAGCACCCCGCTGCTGCCTTTGCCTCACGGCACTGTACTCCAAGCCCACAGATGCCGTTGCACTCACATAGCGGACCAACCTCTTGGCCGCTTCCAGCTGCTCATGACTGGGGCGTGAAACCACACTCGCAAGCCTGGATGTAGCAAAGGCAATGTCAGGCCGCGTGTGGTTAGCCGCGTAGTTGAGTGCCCCCACCATGGAATGAAACAGCTTCCTGTCACTCTCTCCCACCACCTCCTCATCAGCACAGGGCTCCACAGTGAACCCCGAAGGCGCTTCCCTTTATCTTGCAGCCCATACTTCTCGGCCAGCCCCTCACAGTACTTCCTCTGGTGCAACCTCAACACTCCCTTGTCGAGGTCCCTCTCCACATGCATCCCCAAGTAATACTTCACATCTCCCATCTTGGAACACTTGAACTGCATCTCCAGCATCTCCTCCACACGTTCAATCATTGCAGACGACTCTGAGAAGAGCAGGATGTCGTCCACGTACACCAGGAGCATGAGAAACTGCTCCTTCTCCTGCAGCAGGAACAGGCTGTGGTCACACTCGCTCTTCTTGAATCCCCCAGCCAGCAGTGTCTCCTCCAGCTTGTGGTACCATGCACGAGGAGCCTGCTTCAGGCCATAGATACAGTAGCCTTCTTCAGCCTGCACACCCTGCCGCTCCCATCATCCAACCCCTCAGGCTGCAGCATGTACAGCTCCTCCAGGATTATCCCGTTGAGGAAAGCAGTGATTATGTCCATCTGCTTGATCTTCCAGCCACGGTTTGCAGCCATTGCCAGCATCGTCCTCAGTGTAGTCCCTTTCCCCACAGGAGCAAAGATATCGTCAAAATCCTTCCCCTTTGTCTGCTGAAATCCCTTCGCCACAAGCCTTGACTTGTAGCGGGTCAGCTCCCCATCAGGTCCGTACTTGTGCCTGAAAATCAGCTTCGAAGAGATTGCCTTCTTCCCAGGAGGCAGCTCACACAGCTCCCATGTGTCATTCTCCAGCAGAGAGTCATACTCCTCCTTCACACTCTGCTTCCACTTCTCAGCATCGGGCCCACTCAAGGCCTCGGTAAGCGTCTTGGGCTCGGGGACGGCTGCCCAGTAGCAGTGCGCTATCTCCTCCTCATCACACTGCTCAGCCACACTCCCTGCCCGCACCACCTTTGGCTTCCCAAAGCTCGGATACGTCAGACGGTTAGGAGGGCGCACATCCCTCCTAGGACGGTCAGCCGCACGTTGCTGCTGCTGCTGCTGCTGCTGCTGCTGCTGCTGCTGCTGCTGTTGCTGCTGCTGCTGCTGCAGCTCCTCCACCTCAGGTTCTTCTCCATCCTCAGTCACCCCAGAGATCTCCTCCCCCGACACGGAGACCTCCACCTGCCTTGAAGGCCGCTGCACCTCATCGGCCTCAATGATCAGCGGTGTCGTAGGAAGCTTCTGCTGCTGCTGCTTCCACTCCTTGTAGTACAGGGACTCAAGGAACTTCACATCCCTTGACACAGTCAGCTGCAAGCTGGTCAAGTCCCATACTGTATCAGCTAGCCCTTGTGATCCTTAGCAAGTCCCAAGTGCACACCCCATCTCCCAGAAGCTTCCAGCTTTCCCCTCTTCTCCTTCGGCACATGAAACACCACCATGCAGCCGTAGGCTCTTAGCATGTTGACTGCTGGTGCACTCCCATACCACTTGGTGTAGGGGATCCACTGCTTGTCCCCCACGGTCGCCAGCACCCTGTTCTTCACAACGACGACCTGCCGTAGTGCTATCACCCAGAACGGATCCGGCAGCCCTGCACGCCCAAGGAGAGTGCGAGCACCTTCCTGCAGGGTACGGTTGAACCGCTCAGCCACGCCGTTTTGCTGCGGGTTGTAGGGCACTGTGAGCTGATGCTGGATTCCCTTCTTCTTCAGCACCGCCTCAAAATAAGTGCCAATGAACTCTCCCCCGTTGTCAGTGCGGATCACCTTCACCTTGTGTCCGCTCTCCCTTTGAGCTCTCGGCATCCACTCCTTAAGAACAGCCGCTGCCACGTCCCCCTTGGTCTTGAGAGGGTACACCCACACCGCACGTGTGTGGTCGTCCACAATGGTCAGGAAGAAGCGGCTGCCCGAGAGCGAAGTGGCCCTCGTGGGGCCCACCACATCCATGTGCACAAGCGCAAGCGGTTCCTTGGCTGGTCCCGTGCTGCTACTGAAGGGAAACATTATGAATTTAGTCTCAAGGCATGTAGGGCAGCTCCCAATCTCCTTTGCTGCCCCCTTCACCTCCAACCCCTTCAAGCTCCCATCCTTCACTAACTTCTGCAGCATAGGGATGTTGATGTGGCACAACCTCTCGTGCCACGTCTCCCAATCGGCCTCACCACTCCCAGACGAAGCCTTTGCCCATGCAGCTGTTGCATCCACACCAGCAAGCTGTTAGAATCACTAGGCAAGAAAGATTGAAAGGAGAGAGGGGGTTTGAACTAGCAGGCAGTTGAGTACAAATAGCAAACCCTAGATTGGGCTGTACTCGCTATAGAGTACCCCACTGCAGGCTAGACAATAATAGCATTCTGACACACCCCCATAGCCAAAGTGGGGTGTAATTAGCAGAGCAAGCAAAGCAGTACAAGCTCAGGGTGGATCACAATGTCACCACACATTCTGAGCACAAGTTCAAGAAGCAATAGTTTAAAGTTCACAGTTATGAGCAAAGCTAGAGGCAGTCACAGAGGGCAAGCGAGGAGGAGGAGGGCTGGCGAGAGGAGAGAAGATGAAAGGCGCCGACTGAAGCTGCAGACACACGGGCAACAGGAGCGGCGCGCACAGTGGCTACCGAGCGCACGAGGGCACCGGACTACGGGAGTATCTGGCTCCGCGGCTACGACGAGCACACACAGGAGCAACGGACCCACAGGCGACTGGCGAAGCAGGCTCGCTGGGCTACCGAAACGCGCGAGGGCATCCGGACTACTGGCGCTGCTGGCGTCACGACGGCTACCTCCACGCAATCTCCCCCGACCGTCCCACGCCCCTCTCACACACCCCCTGCTGACACCCTAGCTCCACTCCGACGGTACCCCCCTTAAACCCCAAACCCTAGGCTCCCACACACCACCCCCCTCAGCGGCAGCTGTAGCAGAGGGAGACGAGGGAGGAGGAGGAGCAGGGGGAGGAACTCACAACCGACACCCCCATAGCCGCCACCCCCACACTCTTCACCCCCAAACCCTAATTTAGGAGAACGGGCTGTAGGAGGGGTGAGGCGCCGGTAGAAGCACGGGGGACAGTGGAGAGGGCAGGAGCAGCGAGGAACGGGCCGCCCACGGGCCTGGTAGAGCCGCCCGAACCGCGCGCAGGCGGCCCGAGCCGCGCGCGGGCCTGGCGCTTCCCGTACGGGCCGCGCGCGTGCCTGGCGCAGCCCGTACGGGCCGCGCGCGGGCCTGGCGCAGCCCGTACGGGCCGCGCGCGGGCCTGGCGCAGCCCGTACGGGCCGCGCGCGGGCCTGGCGCAGCCCGTACGGGCCGCGCGCGGGCCTGGCGCAGCCCGTACGGGCCGCGCGCGGGCCTGGCGCAGCCCGTACGGGCCGCGCGCAGGCCTGGCGCAGCCCGTACGGGCCGCGTGCCGGGTGTACGGGCCGCGCGCAGGCCACGACGGGCGACGGGGGGCGACGCGCGGGTCCCCGTCGCCCGTCGCAGCGCCTCCCGGGGGCGACGTGCCGAGTGACGGGGCAGGAACCCGCCGCGCGCCTCGGGGCACACGGCGGGCAGAGAACCGCCGCGCGCCTCGGGGCGCACGGCGGGCAGAAAACCGCCGCGTGCCTCGGGGCGCACGGCGGGCTGAAAACCCTAGTTTCGACGCCGCGCGCCACGGGGCGCGCGGCGGACAGGGAGTAGCAGTAGCAGTAGCAGTAGCAGCGGAAGGCTTAGGTGGTGGGCCCACCCACAGGATCGACCCAGGAGGGTCGACCTGCTCTGATACCATGTTAGTATCACTAGGCAAGAATGAATGAAAGGAGAGAGGGGTTTGAACTAGCAGGCAGTTGAGTACAAATAGCAAACCCTAGATTGGGCTGTACTCGCTATAGAGTACCCCACTGCAGGCTAGACAATAATAGCATTCTGACACAAGCACCTCACAATGAGGCTGCTGTGGCTGCTGCACCTTCTTGACTGCATCCAGGGCCCCAGCAGTTGGTGCAGTCTCCTCTCCTCCCGCAGTTGCCTTAGCCGCTGCCGCTGCCTTTGCCGTTGCTGGTGGTTTCCCGTTCCAAGGGATGATGGGCAGCTGCCACAGGTCCTTGATGCAGCTGCTCTTCTCCTCCAAATCCCACAGCAGCAACTTCCCAAGCTTCGCACGGCAGCTGGTTGGGCCGAACGTAACTTTGGCCTTGCTTTTCTGCAGTCGGCGCACAGAGAGGAGGTTAGCGGATAAACCTTCAACTAGCAGGACATTCCCAAGTCCCACAAGTCCCCCATTGGCTCCCATCACCTTGGCATTCCCAACACCAATCACAGGGAGCAAAGCACCTGAAGCGGCAGCCACAAACTTGATCTTCCCAGGGGGTTTCACCTCATCAAGTAAATCTGCCCGCGGAGTCATGTGACTCGTGCAACCTGAATCGATCACCCAGTGAGTGAGGGGGTGCATCACAACCTTCCCAACCGAACCCACATCATCCTCACTCCCTTTCACTTCCTCAACCATGAGGAACAGCCCAGGGTCAGCTTTACCTTGTGCACCATCACCTTGTGCACCTGAACCTTGCACAGCACCACCTCGTGCGCGTTCACCACTTGGCGGCTTCATGCCTGGGGGCGCCCATCCCTCAGGCCGGCTGAAACACTTGAACCACGGGTGTCCAGCCTTCTTGCAGTACCAGCACGCACCCTCCATTCGGGTGCTCCCCCTGCCACCAGAGCTCCCATGCCCTTCGTTGTAGTCACCTCGGCCTCTTCCTCTGCCAAAGCCTCTCCCACGGCCTCGGCCTCTCCCTCCCCCTCTTCCTCTGCTGCCTCCTGCAGCTCCATACCCCTCAGCAGTTTTGTTGGCAGCACCACCTCCTGTGTGGCGCCTGCGGAAGTCCTCCTGCAGGATCTGCTGCCGTAGCCACTCCGGCGTCCATTTGTCCTGCTGAACGTTGAGGGTGGGGATGAGGTTGTCCCATGAGTTGTCGAGCACCGAGATGATCTTGGTGCACTGCTGCATCTCCGACACCTTGCTGCCCGCCGCTGCCATCCTCGCATAGGTGTCCTTGATCTTGTCAAGCACCGGTTTCACATCATCTCCCGGCTTCATGGAGAGGGCAGCCAGCTCCTTCTCCAATACGATCACCATCGGCAGCGTGTTGGGTTGTACCACGTCGCGTAGCAGCTTCCACGCCTTCGGTCCGGAGTCGTCCAACTCCACTAGGTCTTTGATGTGCTGGAACATGTCGTTGTTGACCGACTGTAGAATCAAGTCGTACAGCACCGCGCTCCGCTCAATCCACCGGTCGCGGGCATCACCTTCCTCGGGCATCTTCTCCTCTCCCATCGCAATCTTCAGCAGCTTGTAGCGCTTGAAAGCACTCCGCATCCGCCCGCTCCATTCCTCATAATTGGAGCCGTCCAAAGCCTCGATCTTGGACGGTGGCGGTTCACTCTTCTTCTCGTCTGCTTCTCCACTCATCTCCTCTGCTCCCAATCAGAGGTTTCAGCTCCCCCTTTGCTGTCCACACCGAAGTCCCACACAATTTTCACAAGTGTCGGCGCCAACGAAATTTCGGCAGAGTTTCCCCTTAGCGGAAGTCACTCCCAACCTCCAGAGCTCCACTTAGGCACGCCCACAGGCCATGGTGGGTCTAGGAGGGTCTTCACACTTCAGTAGACTCCCCACAAAGTCCTTAATCAGCTCTGATACCACTTGTTAGAGATTAAGGACGGGGTCTACGAAGATTAGGTGCCGATATAACTCAAAAACGTTGGCTTCAAATTCTGGACAGAAACCGCGACTTCACAAGAAACGTCGTCGACGAAAAGTGCACCGTTAGAATTGTCTCAAACTCGAGTATGTTGTAGCTCTTGACCAAGGCTATCTTTCCCAATTTGAATCGTATCAAAAGGTGGAGTAAATCTCGAGTTATGATTTTCGGCGCACTAGGGGGTAAGCTGCCACAAGCTTAACTCAATCACAATAGTTCTCACAAGTTCACAAAAGTTTTACAAAAGTTCCACATACAAGAGTTAGAACAGGACTAAACCAGGTAGGAGGGGATGAGGAGGACGAGAGGGAAGGTCCCAAGGAGTCCCCAACCAAAGGAAACCCCATGCCACACAATTCCCCTCTCCATATGCAAACCCCACTTTCACATTTGTCACTTTCCCAACTCATGCCATCCACCTCAACCCACTTGGCCACACTTGCCAACCTGGTTTGGCTTCACCCAACCACATGGCAGCATTCTACAGTGATGGGTTCGAATTTCCCAACCCCCAAAAGTCTATACCCCTTATGGAGCAAACCCCACAACTTCCCATAGTCGCCGCAACCAAAGTACAGAAAGCATACGAACTCCAACATTCGTAACTTTCTTGATATTGCTCCGATCGCGACGATTCTTGGCTTGACGGAAAGCTCTCGAGCATATGAGTCACTTCAAGTATCTGCTCAGGCCAAATAACATTCGCACACACTCAGGAAATCCAAACCGCGCAAAAACACAAATTCTTGCACACGCTCACACCACACATGCAACGCACGAACACATGATGGGAGGCAGACAGACGTGAATGCATATGATTGCATCACACAACAGCCATCTCGCCGTCCACAGAGTACCCATGTTGGAATAGACCCTTAAGTAGAGTGTTCATCCCTTCGAGCTGGATGCCTGCTACATGACCTGGGCGGCTCAACGCGTCTGCTTTGTTGTGGAGCCCGGGTTTGTAGACGATGTCGTAGTGGAAGTGGGTCTCCAAGAAATCCACCCACCGCACCTGTCGTCATGGGAGCGTCGGCTGTGACTTCAGGTATTTGAGACTGCAGTGGTCAGTATAGACTGTGGTCTTGGCTCCCTCTAGGTAACACCTCCACGCCTTGAAGGCTACGACTATGGCTAAGGCTTCCTTGTCGTGGATGGGGTAGTTCAGTTCTGCTCCGTGTAGCTTCTTACTAAGGTAGGCGATAGGCTGTAAACCGTTCCCGTGATCCTGCATTAGTACTGCTCCGACTGCCTGGTCACTCGCATCTCCATCAACTACGTAGTCTTTCTCGGGGTCCGGTAGGATGAGGACTGGCGCTGTGGTCAGTGTTGTCTGTAGCTGTTCCACGGCTTGCTGATGAGGAGTACCCCATTTGAAGGGCGTGTCCTTTTTCAGTAGGTCGGTCAGTGGCGCTGCTATCTTAGCGTACTGCGGCACGAACCTGTTGTAGTAGTTGGCGAAGCCGAGAAATTGCTGCAACTCCTTCACGTTCTCCAGTACTTTCCACTTTTTAACAGCTTCGATCTTCCGTGGGTCCACGTGTACGCCCTCGGCACTCACCATGTGCCCGAGAAACTGCACCTTCTTCAGTGCGAAGTCGCTCTTTGACACGTAGAACTTATTTTTCCGCAGGATCTCGAACACCTTCCGCAGATGCTCCACGTGCTCCTTCATATTCTTGGAGTAGATGAGAATGTCGTCCAGGTACACTACTACGCACTCGTCCAGCAGGGGCCGTAGGATGTGATTCATCTCCGCCTGGAACGTTGCTGGTGCGTTGCAGAGTCTGAACGGCATCACCAAGTATTTGTAGGAGCCGTATCTCGTACGGAACGCCGTCTTGTGGATCGAGTTGTCCGCCATCTTGATCTGCCAGTAACCTGACCGTAGGTCCAGCTTCGAGAAAACTGTTGCACCACGCAGTTGGTCCAGTAAGTCGTCTATGCGCGGTATAAGATATTTGTTTTTGACTGTCTGTTTGTTCAGTGCGCGGTAGTCGATGCACATCTGTAAACTGCCGTCTGGTTTGGGGGTGAAGAGAACTGGCGCTCCGTAGGGAGAGGTGGATGCGCGGATCAGTTGTCTGTCCAGTAGATACTCGATCTGTTTTTTCATGTCTGTCAGTTCGGTCGGACTCAGTCTGTATGGTGCACGTGAGACGGGTTTCGCACCTGGTTCCTCCACGATCTCGTGCTCGTGGGTGCGTGCTGGAGGTACGCCTGCAGGTAGGTCGTCGGGCATTATGTCTTTGTACTGCTCCAAGACCTCCTTCACTGCTGCAGGTGGCTTGGAACTCGGCTTCTCCTCCTCTGCTGCTGCCATGACCAGTGCTAAGTAACCCGTGTTACTCTCGTTCACCGTCTGTTCGAACCGTGCCAGTGTCGTTTCAGGAATGTCCCCTGTATCCGTCCAGCTTCGCAGTGCTATCCGCTTCCCGTTGTTGTAGATGCACACTTTGCTGTTGACCCAATCTATCTCGGGGTTGAACCGCTTCAGGAAATCTCGCCCCAAGATAAAATCTAACCCTTTGATGTTGGTGACTGGTAGCTTCGGCTTCCACCTCAACGCACCTATATGCAGCTGCAGTGATGCTTCGCCGTGGATGGGAAGCTTCGTACCGTCCACCATTGTCGCTGCGAATTGGGTCTCCTCCGCCTTCTCTCCAATTTTCTCCAACGTCCCGCGGTCACACACCGAGTGAGATGCACCGCTGTCCACCAGTGCCTGGAGGCGTCGCCCATTGCATAACACCTCGAGGAGTAGTGGTTTCTGCTGCGCTGAGTAGCCAAAGAGGGTCTCATAGGGTACATCAAAATGAATTCCTTCCCTATTTCCTAAACCTGACTCAGCACTTTTCTGTTCCAACTTCACCTGGGGGGTAGGAGGATTTTTCCGAGGCTTGTATAATTTCTCCTGAGCCTGGATGTCTCCACCAAGCCTTTGCAGTTGTGTAGGCTTCACCTGTGGGCAACGGGGAGCCTTAACCCTGCGCTGCGGGGAGAGAATATTAACTCCACGGTGTCGGAATCAACAGACAGGAATGACTGTACTAGCACAAAGTTGGATACAAGTAGGAAACCCTAATCTAGTGTACCCCCTAAGGTGTAACCCACTACAGCCTACAATCATATAAACATATAATGTTTGACACACCCCCATAGGCGCAGTGGGAGACAACCACAGGGTCACGAGACCAGTCCACATGCAGAGAAAGGCAAGCTCAGGGTGGATCTCAAGGATTCCACACAAATTCCGAGCGCAAGCAAGCGGTCACAAGACCAGTCCACATGCAGGTTTATAATAGAGCAAGAGATACAGTGATCACAACCTAGCAAGAGTGAACATGCAGGTATACATATAGATATAGTGATCACAGTACAAGCAAGGTCAAGAAGTAAGCAAATGAGGTCCAGTAGGCACAAGGCCTAGCAGAGTGCAGAAGCGCTGATGGTCACAAGGCTGAAGCGCCTTGGTGAACACATCAGCAGTGTTGGCCTCAGTGGCCACGTGACGAATACAAAGCTGACCGCGCTGCTGCAGCTCTCGAGCAAGGAAGTACCGCAGGGCGATGTGCTTCGTTCTGTGCTCCAGTCTGTGCTCCTCACACAAGGCAATGGCAGCCTTGTTGTCGACGTACAGCACTAGAGGAGAACGAGGCCGCTCTCCGACTTCGGTCAGCAGGTAGGTCAGCCAGCGTAGCTCCTGGGCAGCCATGGCTGTGGCGTAGATCTCAGCCTCACAACTGGAGCTGAGAACAGAAGAAGAGCGTGTAGAACGCCAAGAAACTGAGCCAGAGCCAAGGCTGAAGGTGTAACCCTGAGACGACCGCTGAGTAGCCTGGTCGTCAGCCCAAGAGGCGTCTGAGTGTCCTGTGAGTACAACTCGGTCTCGCCCTCCAAGCACTAGCCCCATGCCCGACGTACTACACAAGTAGCGCAACACCCTCTTAGCGGCATCCATGTGCTCCTTCCTGTGACGGCCAGGAGCGACATAGCGTGCAAGGATGCTAAGAGGGTATGCCAGGTCAGGTCGAGTGCAGGTCATCAGGTACATGAGACAGCCCACAAGCTCTGGATACGGGCCACTCGGCTCTACGGACTCATCCGAAGGCAGAGCTGAGAGCGAGTGACCGGTAGGCAGAGGAGTGGACTGAGGCGAGGAGTACGTGAAGCGGAAGCGCTGAAGGATCTGCTGCACCATGTGTGACTGAGTCAGGGTGATGGTGCGCCGTGCTCTGTCCCGGGTGATCCGCAAGCCAAGATAGCTCGTCAGTTCCCCCAGGTCTGTGCACGTGTGTCTCCTCTGCAGCTCCGACTTCACGTGGGCGAGTGCCGCGGTGTCAGCAGTGGCAAAGACCAGGTCGTCGACGTACACGAGGATGTAGAACGGCGGCAGTGAGGTGTCTGTGCGTAGAAACAGTGACGGGTCAGCAGTAGAGGGAGCAAACCCAAGAGCCGCAAGTGTCGTCCTCAGTGTGTCGTGCCACTCATGTGGCGCCTGGCGGAGACCGTAGACCGGCCGCTGGAGCCTCCACTGGGTACCAGGAGGAAATGACCCAGTGAAGCCAGGAGGGCGGCGCAGCCAGATCTCCTCGTGCAGGCTGCCCTGCAAGAAAGCAGTGCTGAAGTCAAGTGAGTGAAGCTCGTAGTCGCGCTGAGCGGCTATGTGCAGCAGCACCCGAAGAGTAGTCATCTTCGGGGTGGGGGAGAAGGTCTGGAAGAAGTCTACTCCCTCTCGCTGACTGAAGCCTCGAGCAACGTAGCGCGCCTTGAAGACAGGAGGAGAACCCGGCGGCCGCTTCACCCTGAAAATCCACATGCCACTGACGATGTTCGCCCCAGAAGGGGGAACCTCGTCGACGTAGGTGCCTGTGGACTTCCAGGAAGCCATCTCTGCGTCCATGGCTGTCTGCCACTGAGAGGAGTAGGGACCCGAGATCGCCTCTGCGTAAGAGCGCGGAGTGGGGATGTCTAGTGCATCCGGGTCTCCCTCAGGGGCAACTAGTAAGGACACGAGACGGGGCAAAACAGCAGCAAGGCACTGGAACTCCTCCTGTCTGTCCTCAAAGACGTCCGTGCCAAGAGCACACTCACCCCCGACGGACGGAGGACAGACAGACTCAGACTCAGACTCAGCGACAAGGCTAGCAGCGTAGTCTAGACGACACCGGGCAGCAAAGTCAACCAGCTCAGCGACCAGCGCAGACGCAGCAGAGGACTCAAAGGTAGGGTCAGTGACAACAGTAGCGAGGAGGCGCGTGACAGTGGGACTGGCAGCACGACGGGAGTTAGACTCCGGATCAGGAAGAGTAGGAAGAGAGGAAGCGGGAGGAGACGGTAGCGGGACACGCTGAGGAGCAGTGGAGGGACGCAGAGTCATGTAGTGAGTGCCAGGGACAGGAGGAGGACGCTGACGCGGGACACGACGACTAGTGCGAGCAGTACGAACAGGCGACGCAGGACGAGACTCAGGCTCACGACGCTCTGTAAGACCTCCCGTGGGACCAGTGTAAGGAGAGGGAGCAGGGAGAGGCGAGGCAGGCGGTAACTGTGACTGCGGCGGGACAGGCGGAGGACACTCTACGGAGGGAGGAGGACAAGGAGGAGGAGTCTGACCAAGAACCTGCTGAAGGAGCGGTACGAAGTACGGTCGCGGCCGCGCAGCGTCTCCAGAACGAGCAGAGACACCAGCAGCAGGGTCCTCAGTACCCGCAGTAGCTCCAACGTCCGGGTCCTCAGCACCAGCAGCAGCTCCACCCCCAGGGTCCGCAGCACCAGGAGCAGCTCCAACGCCCGGGTCCTCAGCACCAGCAGCAGCTCCACCGCCCGGGTCCTCAGCACCAGCAGCAGTGCCACCGCCCGGGTCCTCAGCACCAGCAGCAGCTCCAACGCCCGGGTCCTCAGTACCAGCAGCAGCGCCACCCCCAGGGTCTGCAGCACCAGGAGCACCACTCCGAAGACTGCAGCGCCGCGCGTACCACTCTCGGATCTGCTGAATGGGGGGGAGCTCCTGGGTAGGAGGGGAAGTACTGGTACGAGCTCCAGCAGCACCTCTCCGGAGGCGGCAGTACTGCAGGTACCTCTCCTGCAGCTGCTGGGAGGAGAGGGCTCCTCCAGGTGTAGCACGCTCAGGCTCAGCACCTCCAGACACAGCACCCCCAGACGCAGCACCCCCAGGCTCAGCACCTCCAGACTCCGCACCCCCAGGCTCCGCACCCCCAGACTCAGCACGGTCAGGCTCAGCACCCCCAGGCTCAGCACCCCCAGACGCAGCACCTCCAGGCTCAGCACCTCCAGACTCCGCACCCCCAGGCTCAGCACCTCCAGGCTCCGCACCCCCAGGCTCAGCACCCTCAGACTCCTCACGGTCAGGCTCAGTACCCCCAGCAGGACGAGAGTCAACAGCTACCTCGACAGGCTCAACCGGGTCTACCTGGGACACACCTGAGGGAGCGGCACCCTGAGGGGGGAGGGGGTCTGGTACCTCAGCACCTGGAGCGAGGAAGAGAGGCGGGGGGGGAGCGGGGCAGTGCGGTAGGGGAAGAGGCGGTAGTAGGGGACGGACTCGTCAAAAGTGACGTCCTGAGAGGCCAGGACACGACGCGAGGTGGCGTGGTAGAACTGCCAACCAGGCGCGTCCGGGACAAAGCCAAGGAAGACACAGGGGACAGCTCGACGGGAGAGCTTGTCCGCGGACGTATCGCGAACAAAAGCTCGAGATCCCCAGACCCGAAAACGCGACGCATCGCCAGCCTCTCCCGTCCAACGCAGTGTCGGAGAAGTCTCCGGTAAGGAGACACGGGGCCAGAGGTTGAGCTGATGCGCAGCGTATCGGACTGCAAACGGCCACAGAAAGTGGGGGGCAGCCGCATGAACCAAGGAGGTACGAGCGACCTCCATGACCAAGCCAATGCGGCGCTCAGCAACCCCATTCTGCTGTGGAGAGGCCGGAAGCGTGAACGACTGCTCAATGCCCTCCTGCTGACAGAAGGCCTCCAAGAGGCCAGAGGAAAACTCCCCACCTCTGTCAGAGTGCAGACGCAGGACAGGGAAGTCGGAGCGGAAACGCTCACTGAGCTGGAGACGAGATCTGCGGATCCAAGGGATCAAGACATCAGGGACGTCACCCTTGGTGCGCAAGGGGAAGACCGTGGTGTAGCGCGAGAAGTCGTCAACAACAATCAGGAAGTACCTCTCCTGACCCTGACCACGGACGCGGGCTGGGCCCCACACGTCCATGTGGAGCGTCTGCAAAGGAGCAGTCGTCGGGGGAAAGGAGGAGGAGTGAGGAGCGGCGCGCTGCCGCCCCTCGACACAGGGAAGACAGGGAGGAGCAGGCGAGGGTGGGAGGGGAGGGAGAACCCTGGGAAGACCAGCAACAAGGTCCCGTTTGTGCATGGCCCGAAGGCGCTGCACAGACGGGTGACCAAGTCGGTGGTGCCAGAGGACAGTCTCATGCGCCAGAGAGCGACACGAGCAGGGGGCGGACAGCTGACCTGACGCAGACGCGGACGCGGACGCAGCGACCTGAGGGGACTCAGTGGTCAGTGTGTACAGGTCCGACCCCGGCTGCCGAGTGAAGGTAGCCAGGTGACGGCCCGTCCGAGCACACGTGCAGTGTGTCACGCGCTCGTAGGCAGGGGTGAACTGGTGAACACCCGCGTCCTGGAGCGCACAACCCGCCACCAAGTTCGTAGAGAACGAGGGGAGGTAGAGACCAGACAGTGTGCCCGACGGGACCGCAGGACAGGGAAGAACAGTGGAGGAGGTCGCAATGACCGGACCCCCAGAGGGGTCAGCGAGGGAGACAGCAACTGGCCGAGCAAGCGGCTCAAGGGCAGTGCGGTCACGAAAGAAACAGCGAGAAGCACCTGAGTCCAGGGTGAAGGTGTGCAGTGCCTCAGTCGACTCAGTACCAGGGGGGACAGACTCACTGGCACCTAGGGCGGCAGCCTCACCATCACCTGAGGTGGCAGACACGCGAGCACCTGCAGTGGCGGTCTCACTAGCACCTAGAGCGGCAGCCTCACTCACACTACACGGCAGCTGCACCGGTCCGCGACCAGAAGCTCCCGAACGACGCACTCCAGAGTGACTACCACGACCACCACCCCGAGAGCCCAAACTCGCGTACCACTCACGAGCTCGCTGGAGCGTAAGAGGACACTGCTGCTGCACCTGTCCACTACCAGATGCTCCCGAACAACGCACGCCAGAGCGACTACCACTACGGCCACCCCGACAGCCCAAACTAGCGTACCACTCACGGGCCCGCTGGAGCGTAAGAGGACACTGCTGCTGCACCTGTCCACTACCAGATGCTCCCGAACGACGCACTCCAGAGCGACGACCACGACGGCCACCCCGACAGCCTAAACTAGCGTACCACTCACGAGCCTGCTGGAGCGTGAGGGACTCACGCGCACGGTCCTGGAGCTGCATCTGGTCACGTCAGGAACAGTAGCACCAGCGGCAGTAACAGCAGGAGCAGTGACAGTGGGAGTAGCAGCAGTAGCAGCGGTAGCAGTGCTGGCAGGGGAATGCTCACCAGTGGTCAGCGGGGCAGGCGCAAGGTGGAGGTGACAGCGGGGCCGCTGCAACTGCAGAGCGAGGCCAGGCCGCAGTAGGGAGCTCCGCGGCAGCTGCTCGAGATGCCAGGGGCGGCTGCTGCAGGGACCGGGGCAGCAGTGACGGCAGCGCCAACTGCGGCAGGCTCGGCGGTGGCCGCTGCTGCAGGGCTAGTGGCGGCAGCAGTCGATAGGGGGCAGGAGCGCGGGGGATGGCGATGGGCAGTGTCAGCACACGGGCGGCAGCAGCTGATGCGCACGGGCAGGAGCGGCAGTGGGCGCAGTAGCGGCGGCCGCAGTGGGAGCGAGTGCAGCAGCGGCAGCGGAAGCAGGCGCAACAGGAGCGCACGGGCGGTAGCGGCCGCGGCGCACGAGCGGGAGCGGCTGCGGGCGACGCGCAGGCGGTAGCTGCAGCGGCGGGCCCGTGGTAGCGGCAGCTGCAGCGGGCGACGAGCGGGCGGCAGCAGCAGCGGGCGACGAGCGGGCGGCAGCTGCAGCGTGCGACGAGCGGGCGGCAGCAGCAGCGGGCGACGAGCGGGCGGCAGCTGCAGCGGGCGACGAGCGGGCAGGCGCTGCAGCGGGCGACGAGCGGGCGGCAGCTGCAGCGGGCGACGAGCGGGCGGCAGCTGCAGCGAGCGACGAGCGGGCGGCAGCTGCAGCGAGCGACGAGCGGGCGGCAGCAGCAGCGGGCGACGAGCGGGCGGCAGCTGCAGCGGGCGACGAGCGGGCGGGCGCTGCAGCGGGCGGGCGGCAATGTGCAGGCCGGCGGGGCCGCTGCGGGCTGCGCTATAGCGGTGCGAGCGGCGCACGGGCGGCTAGCCGGTCGCGATAAAAAGAAATCAGCCGCGCGCGGGCAGCTAGCGGGTCGCGCGCGGTTAAAAAATAGAAAACGAGCCGCGCGCGATTGGCTGGCGGGCTGTGTGCGCGCAGTAGGTAGGAGGCGCACTGAGGCGCGTAGGCGCACGAGGGCGCACGGTAGGTAGGTAGGTAGGTAGCGGTGGGCCCTAAGAACCCACTACAGCCTACAATCATATAAACATATAATGTTTGACCCACGGAACGCACGACCCTTTTCTACGCTCCGTAGTACTTTGCCCAACTTCTCAGGTACCTGAATAATTTCTAAAGGCTTTTTCTTGGCCTCTAAATCTCCCCTGAATTTTTCAAAGGCTTGAAAACCACGAGAAGCAATATTTTTCGTTATAGTAACTTTATAGGATAATTTTAACGAATTCTTACTTTAGTGGGTGTTCGGCTGGAGTTTCCCGGTTGGTGCAGAGTCGTTTTTCGCGGAGCCTCCATTTGCCTCGGCGATTTCCCCTGATGCCGGCCGGTCGTGACGTTTTAGATTCGCGCCATCATTTTCTCCTTTTTTCACCCGCTCCGAAGTCGCCACGTCGTCGCCCTTTTCTGCTTTCCGGATCTTTACGCGATCGCCAGGTCGATCCGCGGCTACTGGCGATTGCCGTTTTTTTACTTCGGGGGTGCTCCACTGTTACCGTCCCGGAGTGCCGCACGTGCCTTCTTCATTTTGTAGCACGACAAAAACTGATGCCCTGCTGCGCCGCAAAACTCGCATTTTGTCGGCTGCTGCTTCGCGTCGTATTTGTCGATATCCATCGGTTCGGCGAACGTGGGGGGTGCCGATCGCTCCGTGCCGAATGTACTGTACGGTTCGAACGTCGCGTTTCGGATTGACCTCGAGTCAAAGCGTCGTATCGCTCGGCAGCACGCACGATGTCGCGATAACTCTTGTAATTTGCTGCAATCACCTGCCTCCGAATCTCCAATGTTAACCCTTCTGTGTACGCCTGGATTTTTTCGCCTTCAGTCAAGTCGGTGATGCGATTGAACAGTAGCTCCATGTGCTGCGTGTACTGTGCTACACTACTGTATTGCTTATGCCGATGAATCTACTGCTGCGCCATGTAGGTCGTATTGATGGGTTCGAAACGTTCGATTAAGTCTGCCCGAAACTGCGCCCACGATTTCTCCCCGCGGGCCACGTCAGTGTAATAAATCCACTCGAGTGCCGGTCCACGTAACAGTGTCGCTGCGAGCCGAATTCTTGCTGCGTCGTGTGTCGGGGTCGAACAGCCAATGGCCTCGAAGTAAATTTCGAGGGTTGCCACGAATCGCCGGACGTCGGATCCCTTTGGGTTGGGATCGAACGCTTCAGGGAGCCTCGGTCGTGCTGCTTCGAGGTTCGGCGACAGTGGTGCCATCGGTCCGTGAAATGTTGGTGTTGCCACTGCTGCTGGTGTTGTTGCTGCTCCGTTCGCTGCTGCGGTCGCTGCTGCTGCGGTGGCGATTCCTGGTTGGTGTGTCAGAAGGGCCTCGAGTCGTCGAATCGCCGCCTGCGTCTGCTCCATGTCGGTGCGGAGGCTCGCGATGTCGCTCGTGGTCGCATAGTTGTCGCCTTGGCCCTCCATGCCTGACATTGCGCGTCCGAAAAAACCGAAACGAGGGGGAGCGAAAAACACGGAACCGGTTTTACGTACCCGAAATCGATGTTTATCTGCGTCGCCCCCGCTGTTTTGAAGACTCGGTTTTTAACGGTCGAAAAACTTTCGCGTGTAAACAGGCTCTGATACCAAGTGTGAGGATCTAGGATCGAGCTCAGAAAAGATGATTGTGAATTGAATGATCACCTGGGTACAACACGAGGCTATATATATGTCAAGATTACGAGACTGGAATGGAATGAACTAACAGAGAAATCAGTACAAATAGCTAACCCTAGAATTGTGTACCCCATACAGGCTAACCCACTGTAGCCTAACAAACCAAACATATATAATGTTTGACACACCCCCATAGGCAAAGTGGGGGAGACCTAGGGGTCACAAGACCAGTCAAGGCAAAGTAAGGCAAACAAGCTCAGGGTGGATCTCGAGGATTCCACACAAATTCCGAGCACAAACAAGCGGTCACAAGACCAGTTCACATGCAGGTTTATAATAGAGCAAGACGTACAATGATCACAACCTAGCAAGAGTAAACATGCAGGTATATAAATATATAGTGATCACAGTACAGGCAAAGTCAAGAAGTGAGCAAGTGAGGGCCAGTAGGCACAAGGCCTAACAGAGTACAGAAGCGCTGATGGTCACAAGGCTGGAGTGCCTTGGTGAACACATCAGCAGTGTTGGCCTCAGTGGCCACGTAACGCAGACGGCGCTGACCGCGCTGCTGCAGCTCTCGAGCAAGGAAGTACCGCAGGGCAATGTGCTTCGTTCTGTGCTCCAGTCTGTGCTCCTCACACAAGGCAATGGCAGCCTTGTTGTCGACGTACAGCACTGGAGGAGAACGAGGCCGCTCTCCGAGGTCGGTCAGCAGGTAGGTCAGCCAGCGCAGCTCCTGAGCAGCCATGGCTGTGGCGTAGATCTCAGCCTCACAACTGGAGCTGAGAACAGAAGACGAACGAGTAGAACGCCAAGAAACTGAGCCAGAGCCAAGGCTGAAGGTGTAACCCTGTGACGACCGCTGAGTAGCCTGGTCGTCTGCCCAAGAAGCATCTGAGTGCCCTGTGAGAACAACCCGGTCCCGCCCTCCAAGCACAAGCCCCATGCCCGACGTACTGCACAAGTAGCGCAACACCCTCTTAGCAGCATCCATGTGCTCCTTCCTGTGACGGCCAGGAGCGACATAGCGTGCTAAGATGCTAAGGGGGTATGCAAGGTCAGGTCGAGTGCAGGTCATCAGGTACATGAGGCAGCCCACAAGCTCTGGATACGGGCCACTCGGCTCTACGGACTCATCCGAAGGCAGAGCTGAGAGCGAGTGACCGGTAGGCAGAGGAGTGGACTGAGGCGAGGAGTACGTGAAGCGGAAGCGCTGGAGAACCTGCTGCACCATGTGTGACTGAGTCAAGGTGATGGTGCGCCGTGCTCTGTCCCGGGTGATCCGCAAGCCAAGATAGCTTGTCAGCTCACCCAGGTCTGTGCACGTGTGTCTCCTCTGCAGCTCCGACTTCACGTGGGCGAGTGCCGCTGTGTCAGCTGTGGCAAAGACCAAGTCGTCAACGTACACGAGGATGTAGAACGGCGGCAGCGAGGTGTCGGTGCGTAGAAACAGCGACGGGTCAGCAGTAGAGGGAGCGAACCCAAGAGCTGCAAGTGTCGTCCTCAGTGTGTCGTGCCACTCACGTGGCGCCTGGCGGAGACCGTAGACCGGCCGCTGAAGCCTCCACTGGGTGCCAGGAGGAACCAACCCAGTGAAGCCAGGAGGGCGGCGCAACCAGATCTCCTCGTGCAGGCTGCCCTGCAAGAAAGCAGTGCTGAAGTCAAGTGAGTGAAGCTCGTAGTCGCGGTGAGCGGCTATGTGCAGCAGCACCCGAAGAGTGGTCATCTTCGGGGTGGGGGAGAAGGTCTGGAAGAAGTCGACTCCCTCTCGCTGACTGAAGCCTCGAGCCACGTAGCGTGCCTTGAAGACAGGAGGAGAACCCGGCGGCCGCTTCACCCTGAAAATCCACATGCCACTGACGATGTTCGCCCCAGGAGGGGGAACGTCGTCGACGTAGGTGCCTGTGGACTTCCAGGAAGCCATCTCTGCGTCCATGGCTGTCTGCCACTGAGAGGAGTAGGGACCCGCCATCGCCTCAGCGTAAGAGCGCGGGGTCGGGATGTCTGGTGCATCCGGGTCTCCCTCAGGGGCAACAAGCATGGACACGAGATGGGGCAAAGCAGCAGCAAAGCACTGGAACTCCTCCTGTCTGTCCTCAAGGACGTCCGTGCCAAGAGCACACTCACCCCCGACGGACGGAGGACAGGCAGACTCAGACTCAGACTCAGCGACAAGGCTGGCAGCGTAGTCTAAGCGACAGCGAGCAGCAAAGTCAACCAGCTCAGCGACCAGAGCAGACGCAGCAGAGGACTCAAAGGTCGGGTCAGTGACAACTGTAGCGAGGAGACGCGTAACAGTGGGACTGGCCGCACGACGGGAGTCAGACTCCGGGTCAGGAAGAGTAGGAAGAGATGACGCAGGAGGAGACGGCAGCGGGACACGCTGCGGAGCAGTGGAGGGACGCAAGGTCATGTAGTGAGTGCCAGGGACAGGAGGGGGACGCTCACGTGGGACACGACGACCAGTGCGAGTAGTACGAACAGGCGACGCAGGACGAGACTCAGGCTCACGACGCTCTGTAAGACCTCCTGTGGGACCAGCGTAAGGAGAGGGAGCAGGGAGAGGCGAGGCAGGCGGTAACTGTGACTGCGGTGGGACAGGCAGAGGACACTCGACGGTGGGAGGAGGACTAGGAGGAGGAGCCTGACCAAGAACCTGCTGAAGGAGTGGTACGAAGTACGGTCGCGGCCGCACAGCGTCTCCAGAACCAGCAGGGACACCAGCGGCAGCCCCAACGCCCGAGTCCTCAGCACCAGCAGCAGCTCCAACACCCGGGTCCTCAACACCAGCAGCAGCGTCACCGGTCGGGTCCTCAGCACCAGCAGTAGCTCCAACGCCCGAGTCCTCAGCACCAGCAGCAGCTCCAACGCCCGGGTCCTCAGCACCAGCAGCAGCTCCAACGCCCGGGTCCTCAGTACCAGCAGCAGAGCCACCGGTCAGGTCCTCAGCACCAGCAGTAGCGCCGCCGGTCGGGTCCTCAGCACCAACAGCAGCTCCAACGCCCGGGTCCTCAGCACCAGCAGCAGCTCCAGCGTCCGGGTCCTCAGCACCAGCAACAGTACCACCGCTCGGGTCCGCTGCACCAGGAGCACCACTCCGAAGACTGCAGCGCCGTGTGTACCACTCTCGGATCACCTGAATGGGGGGGAGCTCCTGGGTAGGAGGGGAAGTACTGGGACGAGCTCCAGAAGCACCTCTCCGGAGGCGGCAGTACTCGAGGTACCTCTCCTGCAGCTGCTGGGAGGAGAGGGCTCCTCCAGGTGTAGTACGCTCAGGCTCAGCACCCGAAGACTCAGCACCCCCAGACTCAGCAGCCCCAGACTCAGCACCACCAGGCTCCGCACCTCCAGGCTCCGCACCTCCAGGCTCAGCACCCCCAGGCTCCGCACGTCCAGGCTCTGCACCCCCAGACTCAGCACCCCCAGACTCAGCACCCCCAGGCTCAGCACCCCCAGGCTCAGCACCCCCAGACGCAGGACGCGAGTCAACAGCTACCTCAACAGGCTCACCCGGGTCTACCTGGGACACACCTGAGGGAGCGGCACCCTGAGGGGGGAGGGGGTCTGGTACCTCAGCACCTGGAGCGAGGAAGAGAGGCGGGGGGGGGAGCGGGGCAGTGCGGTAGGGGAAGAGGCGGTAGAAGGGGACGGACTCGTCAAAAGTGACGTCCTGAGAGGCCAGAACCCGGCGCGAGGTGACGTGGTAAAACTGCCATCCAGGCGCGTCAGGCACAAAGCCAAGAAAGACACAGGGAACGGCGCGACGCGAGAGCTTGTCCGCGGACGTGTCGCGGACAAAAGCTCGAGATCCCCAGATCCGGAAACGCGACGCATCGCCAACCTCTCCCGTCCACCGCAGAGTCGGGGAAGTCTCCGGCAAGGAGACACGGGGCTAGAGGTTGAGCTGATGCGCAGCGTATCGGACCGCAAACGGCCACAGAAAGTGGGGAGCAGCCGCATGGGTCAGGGAGGTACGAGCGACCTCCATGACTAGGCCAATGCGGCGCTCAGCGACCCCATTCTGCTGCGGAGAGGCCGGAAGCGTGAACGACTGCTCAATACCGTGCTCAGCACAGTAGGCTGCCAAGAGGTCGGAGGCGAACTCACCACCTCTGTCAGAGTGCAAGCGCAGGACAGGAAAGTCCGAGTGAAAGCGCTTGCCTAGCTGGAGACGGGCTCGACTGATCCAGGGGATCAAAACACCAGGGACGTCACCCTTGGCGCGCAAGGGGAAGACTGTGGTGTAGCGCGAGTAGTCGTCAACAACTATCAGGAAGTACCTCTCCTGACCCTGACCACGGACGCGGGCTGGGCCCCACACGTCCATGTGGAGCGTCTGCAAGGGAGCAGTCGTCGGGGGAAAGGAGGAGGAGTGAGGAGCGGCGCGCTGCCGCCCCTCGACACAGGGAATGCAGTCAGGAGCAGGGGAGTCGGGAAGGGGAGGGAGCACCCTGGGAAGACCAGCAACAAGGTCCCGTTTGTGCATGGCCCGAAGGCGCTGCACAGACGGGTGACCAAGGCGGTGGTGCCAGAGGACAGTCTCATGCGCCAGAGAGCGACACGAGCAGGGGGCGGACAGCTGACCTGACGCAGACGCAGACGCAGCTACCTGAGGGGACTCAGTGGTCAGTGTGTACAGGTCCGACCCCGGCTCTCGAGTGAAAGTAGCCAGGTGGCGGCCCGTCCGAGCACACGTGCAGTGTGTCACACGCTCGTAGGCAGGGGTGAACTGGTGAACACCCCCGTCCTGCAGCGCACAACCTGCCACCAAGTTCGTAGAGAACGAGGGGAGGTAGAGACCGGACAGCGTGCCGGACGGAACCGCTGGACACGGAAGTGTAGTGGAGGAGGTCGCAATGACCGGACCCCCAGAGGGGTCAGCAAGAGAGACAGCAACCGGCCGAGCTAGTGGCTCAAGGACAGTGCGGTCACGAAAGAAAGAGCGAGAAGCACCTGAGTCCAGTGTGAAGGTGTGCAGTGCTGCAGTCGACTCAGTACCAGGGGGCACAGACGCACTAGCACCTAGGGCAGCTGCTGCAGCAGGACCTGTGGGAGCAGACACACTAGCACCTAGAGCAGCAGCTGGGCTGGCCTGAATGCCCGGGTCGGGCGGAACACGCAAGTACTGGGCACCCTCTCCACTAATAGACATCGCATACATAGCAGTGAGAATAGCATCAAAGTCTAAAGCCCAGATATCAACACCCTTCTTTTCCAGCTCAGGCCAGCGGGGGAGCTCAGTAGACCCAGGAAACTGGATGCGCCACGCGTCAGTCAGGCGCTGGAAGCAGCGCTGCGTGGGGTGCGACCTCCCACATGGCTGGCCAGTGCGGTCACCAGTGCGGATGACGTACGTGCAAGTGTACCCACGCTGCGCATACCACTCACGGGCGGCCTGGAGGGTCGGGGCGTGCTGCTGACTCTGGCCACCTCCAGCGTCTCCACGGCCACCACCGCCACCGCCACCGCCACCGCCTCGGCCACCTCCACCCCTGCCACGGCCACGACCGCCACCGCCGCCGCTGCCACCTCCGCCTCTGCCACCACCCCCGCCGCCGCTGTCACCACCCCCACTGCCGCCGATGGAATGAACTAACAGAGAAATCAGTACAAATAGCTAACCCTAGAATTGTGTACCCCATACAGGCTAACCCACTGTAGCCTAACAAACCAAACATATATAATGTTTGACAATATAGGCTCGACACAAGGCATGCAACTCAGGTGTTACGCGAATGTTCTGAGGGTCGCGAAGCGTCCCGAACAGAACCTTCCCGAACTCGGTAGAAAGCATTTCAATGGAAACAAAATAAGCTTGAGTTCGGTACACGTAACCTGGTTCGGTGCCTATAACTATAATAATATAGTAAAAGCAACGAACCTAGGAAACTAAGCAATTCAAGCATGCATAAAATAGACCTAAGCTAGTACTAGCATAATAAGATAAAAGCAAGCATGCATGGCCGGCATAGCCATCGTACTCTCACAGACACCATCGTCAAGCGCTTCATATTAAACCCAGTCGCTATCTCCACGCCATACCGCTACTCCGCTGGAAACCTCCGCTCCACTCACACCCGCCGGCATACGCGACTACCAGCAAAAACTGGGATGTCTACTCTTCGCAGCCGTTACGTGCCGACCTGACCTATCGTACTCAGCAAGCCAACTCACCACCTACCTGAAGAAGCCTGAAGCAGAGCACATGGCGGAGCTCGACCGCGCACTCCACTACCTCGTCAGCACTCCGAAAATCGGCCTAACCTACCACAACACCGGAACTACGATGCCCAAGCAAATCGGCTACGTGGATGCTGACCACGCCGGCGACTCCGACAACAGGCGCTCGCGCACCGGCTACATCTACCGCCTCGAGCCTATCGGTCCTATCTCCTGGCAGTCGAGCAAACAAGAGTTAATTGCTCTCTCCTCAGCTGAAGCAGAATATATCGCACCCTCCTCAGCCACAAAGGAAGGACTCTACCTTCGCGAACTGCTGGAAGAAGCGAAGCTGGCTCAGTTACCCAGCTTATCCCTGCTCTGCGACAACCAATGAGCAATCCGCATAGCGAACAAAAACGGGTTCGCGAACCGAACGAATCACATTGCCCTGCGATATTTCTTCGTGAAGGACGAGATCGAGAAGGGAAGACTCGAGCTATCTTACTGCCCCACATCCGAGATGGTAGCGGATTACTTGACCAAGAAGCTCGGAAAGCAGAAGTTCGAGTACTGCATGCTGCTGACTGGACAAGGCCACGTCACCAGCAACGACCCTCCTGAAGTGATGGGGAATGTTGGAAACAATTATGTCGAAACATCGAACTACGAACGAGATGAATTACAACAGAGCGACGGCAAGTCAACCAAGAAGGTTGACATAAAGAAACAGATGGAGGTTACGCGAAGGTAAAAGGTCAGCGACCTTTGACTCGATGAAAGGCAGCGTGACAGCAAAGACAAACAACTGACTCGGTATTGAGCAGTTGCCCGAGTCGTCGCTGTATCGAACCGCAACAGCAGCACCCGGCTTACGTACTTGGAAGATGCGTGACAATGCTGCGCGCCTTGCTCTTATTGTAGTAGCCTCCTCACGCCAGCCGAGGGGGTGTACTTATGCCGGGTCGAGACAGCGAAGGCATGTCTTGATGCTATTGTTACTCGCTACCCCCCCCCCCCCCCCCCCTCCTTTGGGGTGCCCCCTCATGCCCTGTCATGTAGCCTGTACTGAGGCATGTCATGTGGGGTACAGTTGTTACGGTTAGGTATATGTACCCCAACTCACAGAAATACACACATCATTCCGTTTCTGACATGATACAACCTAGGTTAGAATCCTGTTGGATCCCGTTCGTCCCTCTTGAGGCTCTTGTGCCCGTTGCGCCTAGCCTACCATGGCCGTAGCCCCCTACCGTCGCCCGTCCCGTCCCCTAACGCCCGTTGCGCCCGTCCCGTCCCGTATCCCTCGCGCCCGTCGCGCCCGTCCCGTCACGTCCCCTCGCGCCCGTCGCACCTCCCTGCCCGTCGCGTCGCGCCCTACCCGTCCCGTCGCGTCGCGCCCGTCCCGTCCCGTCCCCTCACGCCCGTCACGTCGCGCCCTGCCAGTCTCGTCGCGTTGCGCCCTGCCCGTCCCGTCGCGCCTACCTGTCAAACTGCTATAATGCTGTGTAGGCTGTAGTGGGGTAGCTCATATATATCAGTTTAGGGTTAGTACTTGTACCAAACCCTTTTATAGGTCATTCATTCCTGCTCGTTATTTTCTTACATGGTTTTAGAGCAGTAGGTCCGTAGGACCGTTTTTTTTTTTTTCCGGGGCCCACCATCAAATGCGATTACCGTGCTACCTCACGCCCTGCCCTGTGTCGCGCCGCCCGCGCACGCCCTGCTTTACCCTGCCCTGTGTTGCGCAGCCCCGCGCACGCCCTACCGTGCCCTACGCTGCGCCGCCGCATGCAGCCCGTGCGTCGCCTGCCTGCAGCCCACGTGGCCCGCGTCCTGCCCCTGCCTGCCCGCGTGCTGCCCTAGCAAGCACGCGCGCCGCCCGCTTGCAGCCTGCGCGCCCCCCGCGCCACCCGTTTGCAGCGCGCGCGGCCCGCGCGCCGCCTGTATCCAGCCCGCACGGCCCGCGCGTTGTCCCTGCAGCCCGCGCGCCGCCTTTGCCTGCCCGCGCGCAGCCCCTGCCGGCCCGCGTGCCGCTCGTCTGCAGCCCGCGCGGCCCGCGCACTGCCCCCCTCAGCCCTCGCTCCGCCTTTTGCTGGCCCACGCGCTGCCCTTGCCGCCCGCACATCGCCCTTGCCCGCCCGCGCGCTGCCTTAGCCTGCCCGCGCGCCGCCTCTTCTGCTCGCGAGCCATCTCTGCTGCCCGCGCGCCGCCTCTGCCTGCCCGTGACCTGCGCTGCTTCTCTCGTTTTATCCTGACGGCCGCCCGATAGAGTTCGCCACGTGGCTCGATGATCTGCAGCTATACCTAAAGACGGCATTTCCCTGTTTGACCACGCGTCTGGCACCTCGGTCGCGCCTTCTGCCACAGCTGACAGCCTAAGTCGTTCCTAGTGGCAGATTCGTGACGCCGCTGCCCGCCTAGCTATTCGCAACCATTTGTCGTTAGCTGAACGTGTTTGGCCAGCACAAGACCGCTAAGGACCTTTACGCCGTTATAGTCGCTCGCTATTCTTCGCCTACCACTGTTGCTCTCAGCCGCCTTATCCTGCCCTACCTGTTCCCGGAGCTGTCCTCCTTTGCCACAGTTGAGGACCTCATCACCCACCTTCGCGCTAGTGATGTTCGCTACCGCGCCGCTCTCTTGGACGAGTTCCTAGCCGCTAACCTGCCCCCGATGTACATCACGCTCTACTTCCTAGTCACCCGCGTCCCTGACTCTCTTCGTATGGTCAGTGACCACTTTCTCGCTCTTGACCCTACTGCCCTCACTGTCGACGACTTCGAGAAGCACCTCTTTGCAGCAGAGAAGAGCATTGTCGCTGTAGGTGCTGCTCGTGGCACTCCTCGCACTCCCCTCTTTGAGGGGTGCTCCCCCTCCCCCCTCGCCCCCCCCCCCCCCCCCCTCTTGCCCCCTCCTACGCCTCTGCTGCTGCTGTTGACTTCCTTGGTGCTGAGGAGGCCGACGCTGCCTCTGCTCCTAGTGGGGAGCGCCGCAGCGGCAAGGGCAAGGGAGGCAAGAGTGGTGGAGGTGGCGGCGGGGAAGTCGGTGGTGGAGGCGACGGGGGTGGTGGAGGTGGCGGAGGTGGCGGTGGGAGTGGTGGCGGAAGTGGAGGCGTCGGTGGCGGCAGTAGCGGCGGCAGTGGGAGTGGAGGCGGCGGAGGTGGAGGCAGTGGGAGCGGTGGTGGTGGAGGCGGTAGCGGCGGTGGTGGCGGTAGTGGGAGCGGTGTCGGCGGCAATGGTGGCGGTCGGGGTGGAGCCTTTTAGAGGGGAGGCTCTGGTGGTGGCCAGAGGCAGCAGCAGTAGTAGCATCCGCGCGAGACCCTTACGTCCTAGAAGCTTCGTGAGTGGTACGCTCAGCGTGGGGCGTCTGGGGGTGCTTCTCGCTGCCTGTATGTCATTCGCACAGGTCCTCGCACTGGTCACACATGCGGGAAGTTTCACACCGAGTACCGCTGCTTCTCCCGTCTTGATGATGTCTGGCGCACTGACGCACCTGAGCTCCCCCGCTGGGCATTCCTACTTAGGCGCGATGTCGATATCCTTTCTCTTGACTATGATGTTATTCTGTCAGAAAGAAGAGACTGGAATGATTGAACTATGAGTGAAAGCAGTACAAGTACCAAACCCTAGAATTGTGTACCCCCTATAGGCTAACCCACTGTAGCCTAAACAAACACAACATATATAATGTTTGACACACCCCCATAGGCAAAGTGGGGGAGAGCAAGGGGTCACAAGACCAGTCAAAGCAAAGCAAAACAGGCTCAGGGTGGATCTCAAGGATACCACACAAATTCCGAGCACAAGCAAGTGGTCACAAGACCAGTTCACATGCAGGTTGATAATATAACAAGAGATACAGTGATCACAACCTAGCAAGTGTAAACATGCAGGCATATATATAAAGATCACAGTACAAGCAGAGTCAAGAAGTAAGTAAGTGAGGTCCAGCAGGCACAAGGCCTAGAAGAGTACAGAAACGCTGATGGTCACAAGGCTGAAGCGCCTTGGTGAACACATCAGCAAGGTTGGCCTCAGTGGCCACGTAACGCAGACGAAGCTGACCGCGCTGCTGCAGCTCTCGAGCAAGGAAGTACCGAAGGGCGATGTGCTTCGTTCTGTGCTCCAGTCTGTGCTCCTCACACAAGGCAATGGCAGCCTGGTTGTCGACGTACAGCACTGGAGGAGAACGAGGCCGCTCTCCCAAGTCGGTCAGCAGGTAGGTCAGCCAGCGAAGCTCCTGGGCAGCCATGGCTGTGGCGTAGATCTCAGCCTCACAACTGGAGCTGAGAACAGAAGAAGAGCGTGTAGAACGCCAAGAAACTGAGCCGGAGCCAAGGCTGAAGGTGTAACCCTGAGACGACCGCTGAGTAGCCTGGTCGTCCGCCCAAGAAGCGTCTGAGTGTCCAGTAAGTACAACTCTGTCTCGCCCTCCAAGCACTAGCCCCATGCCCGACGTACTGCACAAGTAGCGCAACACCCTCTTAGCGGCATCCATGTGCTCCTTCCTGTGACGGCCAGGAGCAACAAAGCGTGCAAGGATGCTAAGAGGGTATGCAAGGTCAGGTCGAGTGCAGGTCATCAGGTACATGAGGCAGCCCACAAGCTCTGGATACGGGCCACTCGGCTCTACGGACTCATCCGAAGGCAGAGCTGAGAGCGAGTGACCGGTAGGCAGAGGAGTGGACTGAGGCGAGGAGTACGTGAAGCGGAAGCGCTGAAGGATCTGCTGCACCATGTGTGACTGAGTCAGGGTGATGGTGCGCCGTGCTCTGTCCCGGGTGATCCGCAAGCCAAGATAGCTTGTCAGTTCACCCAGGTCTGTGCACGTGTGTCTCCTCTGCAGCTCCGACTTCACGTGGGCGAGTGCCGCGGTGTCAGCAGTGGCAAAGACCAAGTCGTCGACGTACACGAGGATGTAGAACGGCGGCAGTGAGGTGTCTGTGCGTAGAAACAGTGACGGGTCAGCAGTAGAGGGAGCGAACCCAAGAGCCGCAAGTGTCGTCCTCAGTGTGTCGTGCCACTCACGCGGTGCCTGGCGGAGACCGTAGACCGGCCGCTGAAGTCTCCACTGGGTACCAGGAGGAACCGACCCAGTGAAGCCAGGAGGGCGGCGCAGCCAGATCTCCTCGTGTAGGCTGCCCTGCAAGAAAGCAGTGCTGAAGTCAAGTGAGTGAAGCTCGTAGTCGCGCTGAGCGGCTATGTGCAGCAGCACCCGAAGAGTGGTCATCTTCGGGGTGGGGGAGAAGGTCTGAAAGAAGTCAACTCCCTCTCGCTGACTGAAGCCTCGAGCCACGTAGCGCGCCTTGAAGACAGGAGGAGAACCCGGCGGCCGCTTCACCCTGAAAATCCACATGCCACTGACGATGTTCGCCCCAGGTGGGGGAACCTCGTCGACGTAGGTGCGTGTGGACTTCCAGGAAGCCATCTCTGCGTCCATGGCTGTCTGCCACTGAGAGGAGTAGGGACCCGCCATCGCCTTAGCGTAAGTGCGCGGGGTCGGGATGTCTGGTGCATCCGGGTCTCCCTCAGGGGCAACTAGCATGGACACGAGGTGGGGTAAAGCAGCAGCAAAGCACTGGAACTCCTCCTGTCTGTCCTCAAGGACGTCCGTGCCAAGAGCACACTCACCCCCGACGGATGGAGGACAGACAGACTCAGACTCAGACTCAGCAACGAGGCTAGTGGCGTAGTCTAGACGACAGGCAGCAGCAAAGTCAACTAACTCAGCGACCAGAGAAGACGCAGCGGTGGACTCAAAGGTAGGGTCAGTGACAACAGTAGCGAGGAGACGGGTGACAGTGGGACTGGTAGCACGACGGGAGTCAGACTCCGGATCAGGAAGAGTAGGCAGAGAGGACGCAGGAGGAGACGACAGCGGAACACGCTGAGGAGTAGTGGAGGGACGCAGAGTCATGTAGTGAGTGCCAGGGACAGGAGGAGGACGCTCACGTGGGACACGACGACCAGTGCGAGCAGGACGAACAGGCGACGCAGGACGAGACTCAGGCTCACGACGCTCTGCAAGACCTCCTGTGGGACCAGTGTAAGGAGAGGGACCAGGGAGAAGCGAGGCAGGCGGTAACTGTGACTGCGACTGGACAGGCGGAGGACACTCTACGGAGGGAGGAGGACAAGGAGGAGGAGCCTGACCAAGAACCTGCTGAAGAAGCGGGACGAAGTACGGTCGCGGTCGCGGCCGCGCAGCGTCTCCAGAACGAGCAGAGACACCAGCAGCAGGGTCCTCAGCACCAGCAGCAGCTCCACCGTCCGGGTCCTCAGCTCCAGTAGTAGCTCCAACGCCCGGGTCCGCAGCACCAGCAGCAGCGCCACCGCTCGGGTCCGCAGCACCAGCAGGAACTCCACCAGCCGGGTCCTCAGCTCCAGCAGCAGCTCCACCGCTCGGGTCCCCAGCTCCAGCAGCAGCTCCACCGTCCGGGTCCTCAGCTCCAGCAGTAGCTCCAACGCCCGGGTCCTCAGCACCAGCAGCAGCGCCACCCCCAGGGTCCGCAGCACCAGGAGCACCACTCCGAAGACTGCAGCGCCGCGTGTACCACTCTCGGATCTGCTGAATGGGGGGGAGCTCCTGGGCAGGAGGGGAAGTACCGGAACGAGCTCCAGTAGCACCTCTCCGGAGGCGGCAGTACTGTAGGTACCTCTCCTGCAGCTGCTGGGAGGAGAGGGCTCCTCCAGGTGTAGCACGCTCAGGCTCAGCACCTCCAGGCTCAGCACCCCCAGACGCAGCACCCCCAGGCTCAGCACCTCCAGACTCCGCACCTCCAGGCTCAGCACCCCCAGACGCAGCACCTCCAGGCTCAGCACCCCCAGACTCCGCACCCCCAGGCTCAGCACCTCCAGGCTCCGCACCCCCAGGCTCCGCACCCCCAGGCTCCGCACCCTCAGACTCCTCACGGTCAGGCTCAGCACCCCCAGCAGGACGAGAGTCAACAGCTACCTCAGCAGGCTCAACCGGGTCTACCTGGGACACACCTGAGGGAGCGGCACCCTGAGGGGGGAGGGGGTCTGGGACCTCAGCACCTGGAGCGAGGAAGAGAGGCGGGGGGGGGAGCGGGGCAGTGCGGTAGGGGAAGAGGCGGTAGTAGGGGACGGACTCGTCAAAAGTGACGTCCTGAGAGGCAAGGACCCGACGCGAGGTGGCGTGGTAGAACTGCCAACCAGGCGCGTCAGGGACAAAGCCAAGGAAGACACAGGGGACAGCTCGACGGGAGAGCTTGTCCGCGGACGTGTCGCGAACAAAAGCTCGGGATCCCCAGACCCGAAAACGCGACGCATCGCCAGCCTCTCCCGTCCAACGCAGTGTCGGAGAAGTCTCCGGTAAGGAGACACGGGGCCAGAGGTTGAGCTGATGCGCAGTGTATCGGACTGCAAACGGCCACAGAAAGTGGGGGGCAGCCGCATGAACCAAGGAGGTACGAGCGACCTCCATGACCAAGCCAATGCGGCGCTCAGCAACCCCATTCTGCTGTGGAGAGGCCGGAAGCGTGAACGACTACTCAATGCCCTCCTGCTGACAGAAGGCCTCCAAGAGGCCAGAGGAAAACTCCCCACCTCTGTCAGAGTGCAGACGCAGGACAGGGAAGTCGGAGCGGAAACGCTCACTGAGCTGGAGACGAGATCTGCGGATCCAAGGGATCAAGACATCAGGGACGTCACCCTTGGCGTGCAAGGGGAAGACCGTGGTGTAGCGCGAGAAGTCATCAACAACAATCAGGAAGTACCTCTCCTGACCCTGACCACGGACGCGGGCTGGGCCCCACACGTCCATGTGGAGCGTCTGCAAAGGAGCAGTCGTCAGGGGAAAGGAGGAGGAGTGAGGAGCGGCGCGCTGCCGCCCCTCGACACAGGGAAGACAGGGAGGAGCAGGCGAGGGTGGCAGGGGAGGGAGAACCCTGGGAAGACCAGCAACAAGGTCCCGTTTGTGCATGGCCCGAAGGCGCTGCACAGACGGGTGACCAAGGCGGTGGTGCTAGAGGACAGTCTCATGCGCCAGAGAGCGACACGAGCAGGGGGCGGACAGCTGACCTGACGCAGACGCAGACGCGGACGCAGCTACCTGAGGGGACTCAGTGGTCAGTGTGTACAGGTCCGACCCTGGCTCCCGAGTGAAGGTAGCCAGGTGACGGCCCGTCCGAGCACACGTGCAGTGGGTCACGCGCTCGTAAGCAGGGGTGAACTGGTGAACACCCCCGTCCTGGAGCGCACTACCTGCCACCAAGTTCGTAGAGAACGAGGGGAGGTAGAGACCTGACAGTGTGCCTGACGGGACCGCAGGACAAGGAAGGACAGTGGAGGAGGTCGCAACGACCGGACCCCCAGAGGGGTCAGCGAGGGAGACAGCAACTGGCCGAGCAAGCGGCTCAAGGACAGTGCGGTCACGAAAGAAACAGCGAGAAGCACCTGAGTCCAGTGTGAAGGTGTGCAGTGCTGCAGTCGACTCAGTACCAGCGGGCACGGACGCACTAGCACCTAGAGCAGCAGCCTCACCAGGACCTGGGGCAGCAGACGCACTAGCACCTAGAGCGGCAGCCGGACTAGTCTGAATGCCCGGGTCGGGCGGAACACGCAAGTACTGAGCACCCTCTCCACTAGTAAACATCGCATACATGGCAGTGAGAATAGCATCAAAGTCTAAAGCCCAGATATCAACACCCTTCTTTTCCAGATCAGCCCAGTGAGGCAGGTCAGTGGCATCAGGAAACTGGGCACGCCACGCGTCAGTAAGGCGTGCGAAACAGCGCTGTGTGGGATGCGGCCTCCCACACTGCTGGCCAGTGCGGTCACCAGTGCGAATGACGTAAGTGCACGTAAAGCCACGCTGCGCATACCACTCACGAGCGGCCTGAAGCGACGGGGCGGGCTGCTGACTCTGGCCACCGCCAGCGCCTCCACGACCACCACTGCCGCCGCCACCGCCTCGGCCACCTCCACCCCTGCCGCTGCCACGACCACCTCCGCCTCCACTGCCGCCTCCACCCCTGCCGCCACTCCCGCCGCTGCTGTCACCACCCCCACTGCCGCCAGTAGGCTCCCCAGCCGCTCCTCCACTCCCACCGCCTCCACCCCCACCTCCTCCGCCGCCACCTCCAACCTTGCCCCCTTTGCCCCTGCGGCGCCCGCTCGGAGCAGACGCGGCCCCGACCTTCTCAGCACCAAGGAGGTCGACAGTAGCAGCAGAGGCGACAGAGGGGAGGAGAGGGGAAGGGGAACACCCCTCAAAGAACGGGGTGCGGGGGTCGCCACGAGAGGTGCCTACAGCGACGATGCTCGTCTCAGCTGCAAGCAGTTCCTTCTCGAGGAGGGCAATGGTGAGCTCAGTGGGAGAGCGAGCGAGGAAGTGATCCCTGACTGCGCGCAGAGAGTCAGGGAGGCGGGTGACGATGTGGTAGAGCGTGATCCAGAGCGGGGGGGGGTTGCTGGCAAGGAACTCGTCAGGCATAGCAGCGCGAAAGCGGGCCTCACTGGTCCTGAGGTGGGTGATGAGGTCAGCGACTGTGCTGAAGGAGGCCAGGTCGGGGAACAGGTAGGGGAGGGTGAGGCGGCCTAGTGCGGCAGAGGCAGGTGAGGAGTAACGAGCAACTACAGCAGTGTACAGGTCCTTAGCAGTCTTGTGCTGGCCAAAGTGCTCGCGCTCATCTAGTGGCAGGGAGTTGCGAATAGCGAAGCGAGCGTGGGCGTCACGAGTCTGCCACTGTGAGCGCTGAGTGCTGTCTGCAGTGGTAGGAGGGGCAGTAGCGTGACCGAGGGCATGATCGTACAGCGAAATATCCTCCTTGGCAGTGAGCTGGAGGAAGAGGTGCAGGTCATCTAGCCAGGTGTCAAACTTCACTGGGCGGCCCTCGGCATCGAAAGCAAGTACGGGAGGACTAGCCATAGTGGCAGCAGTAGTAGCAGTAGCAGCAGTAGCAGTAGCAGCAGGAGCAGTAGTATCGACGGGGCTGCTCAGTACGGGCGGCGCGGCTCGGTCGGGTAGGGCGGCGCGGCTCGGGTCGGGCTGCGCGGCTGCGCAGAGCCTCTAAGCGGGGCGGTACGGGGCCGCGGGGGGCCTCTAAGCGGGGCTCGACGGGGCCGCGGGGCCGCTAAGCGGGGCGCAACGGGGTCGCGGGGCCGTGAGGTGGGGCGCGACGGGGCCGCGGGGCCTCTAAGCGGGACGCGACGGGGCCGCGGGGCCTCTAGGCGGGACGCGACGGGGCCGCGGGGCCTCTAGGCGGGGCTCGACGGGGCCGCGGGGCCGCTAAACGGGGTGCGCGCGGGGTCGACGGGGCCGTAAGCGGGGCGCGTGCGGGACCGACGGGGCCGTAAACGGGGCGCGCGCGGGTCGACGGGGCCAGCGGGGCCTCTAAGGGGGGACGCGCGCGGGTCGACGGGGCCAAACGGGGCCGAAATCGGGGCGCGCGCGGGTTCGACGGGGCCACTAAGGGGCGGCGCGCGAATCGCTAAGGGGCGGCGCGCGGGGTCGACGGGGCCTTAGGGGGGGCCGTAAACGAGGGCGCACGAGGGCGCTGAGGGGGAGGCGCTAACGCAGCACTCCGACAGTAGATAGGTAGGTAGGTATTCAGTGGTGGGCCCTAAGAACGGTCCTAGCGAAGGACCTGCTCTGAAACCATGTCAGAAAGAAGAGACTGGAATGATTGAACTATGAGTGAAAGCAGTACAAGTACCAAACCCTAGAATTGTGTACCCCCTATAGGCTAACCCACTGTAGCCTAAACAAACACAACATATATAATGTTTGACATATTCTTGCTGCCATGTATGCATTGACTGTTAGTGCTGAGGGTGATTATTACCTGTGTATGCCGCCTGACCCAGGCATAGAGGCTGCTGCGCTAGGTGCTAGTAAGTATGCTCTCTATGGTACTGCCCCTGCTGAGGCCCAGCTCTCTCACGCTTAACTCAGGTGCTTCTCGCTGCTTCTTTCGTGACAGTACCGCACTCACACCCCTCACTGCACCTGTTGCAGTCTCTCTAGCTAACCCCTCAGGGGGCCCAGTTCTCGCTCATTCCACAACTTTTCTCCCGTGTCCAATAGTTTCGTCTGGCTTGCTGTCATGTCTTCACCTCCCCTCGTTCTCGACGAACTTGGTGAGCAACACAGTCCTCCAGGATGCATGGGTTGATACATTTACCCCTGCAGGGCAGCGTGTGGCGATCGGTACGTGCTCACGGACGAGCCGTCACCTGGCCACGTTCAGACGTCGGCCAGGGTCGAGTCTGTACACATTGACTACTGCGCATCCTAAGGTAGCTGTGTCTAGTCAGGTGTCTGCGTTGGGTCAGGTAGCCACCCCTTGTTCGTGTCGCCACCTCTCGCACCAGACTCTTCTTTGGCACCACCGCCTTGGTCACTCCGCCCTTCCACGCCTCCGTGGCATGCACTCCCGCCTCCTTGTCTCTGGTCTTCCCAGGTCTCTGCCCCCCCTCCCGCGCTCGCCTGCCCCGCCCCGTCTTCCCTGCATCGAGGGGCGGCAGCGCGCCGCTCCTCACTTCTCCTCGTTACCTCCGACAGAGGCTCCCATCTAGACTCTCAACATGGACGTGTGGGGCCCAGCCCGCGTCCAGGGACAGGGCCGCGAGCGGTACTTTTTGCTGGTTGTCGACGACTACACTCGTTGCACCACGGTCTTCCCCTTGCGCAGCAAGGGAGAGGTCCCTAATGTTCTGATCCCTTAGATCCACGCTGTTCGTCTCCAGCTCCGCGAGCGGTTCCACACGGACCTTCCTGTCCTACGTCTGCACTCTGACAGAGGCGGTGAGTTCTCCTCCGACCTCTTGTGGGACTTCTGTCAGGAGGAGGGCATCCTCCATTCGTTCACGCTTCCGGCCTCTCCGTAGCAGAATGGGGTTGCTGAGTGCCGCATTGGCTTAGTCATGGAGGTCGCTCGTACCTCCATGATCCATGCGATTGCTCCCCGGCCGTTTGCGGGCCGCTACGCTGCGCATCAGCTCAACCTCTGGCCTCGTGTCTCCTTACCGGAGACCTCGCCCACACTGCGTTGGACGGGGAAGGTTGGCGATGCGTCGGTGTTCCGGGTCTGGGGCGCTCGTGCCTTTGACCACGATACCTCCACGGACAAGCTCTCTCCTCGCACCATTCCCTGTGTCTTCCTTGGCTTCCCCCCTGACGCGCCTGGCTGGCAGTTTTACCACCCCACCTCGCGCCGTGTTCTGTCCTCTCAGGACGTCACGTTTGACGAGTCGGTTCCCTTTTACCGTCTCTTCCCCTACCGCACTTTCTCTCCCTCCCCCCCCACCCTCCCCACCCCCAGCCGCTCTTCCTTGCTCCAGGTCCCCCTCCGTTAAACCCCTTCCCCCCTCAGGGTCCTGCTCCTTCAGGTGTGTCTTAGGTAGACCCACTCCCCTTGGTTGAGCCTGTCGAGGTCACTGGTGACTCTGGTGCTGCTGGGGGTGCTGAGCCGGCGGGTGTTGAGCCTGAGCGTGCGGAGCCTGGGGGTGCTGAGCCTGCGGGTGCGGAGCTTGGGGGTGCTGAGCCTGAGCGTGAGGAGCCTGGGGGTGCTGAGCCTGAGGGTGCTGAGCCTGAGCGTGTGGAGCCTGGGGGTGCTGAGCCTGAGCGTGCGGAGCCTGGGGGTGCTGAGCCAGGGGGTGCTGAGCCTGCCGGTGCGGAGCCTGGAGCTGACAATCTTGGAGGTGCTGGGGGTACTGCTGGTACTGGAGGTACCGGAGGAGCTGGAGCTGCTAGCCTTGGAGGTGGTCGTACTGGAGTTTCTGGAGGTACTCTCTGACCGCAGCAGCTACGCGAGTGGTACGCTCAGCGCTGCCGCCTTTGGAGTGGCGCTGCTGGAGCTGCCGGAGCTGATTGTGCTGCGAGCTCTGGAGCTGGAGCCACTGGAGCTGGTGACCTGGGAGCTGGAGGTGCTGGAGCTGGAGGCGCTGGAGCTGGAGGTTTTGGAGCTGCTGGAGGCCCTGGAGCTGCTGGTCCTGGAGGTGCTCGTACTGGAGGTACTGGAGCTGCCAGGACTGGTGGTACTATTGCTGGAGCCGGAGGTGCTGGTGCTGTTGGACCCAGAGGTACTCGTCCTGGAGGTACTGGAGCTGCCGGAGCTGGTGGTGCTGCAGACACTAGAGCTAGAGGCCCTGGCGCTGGAGGCGCTGGACTGGAGGCACTGGTTGGAGGTGCTGGAGCTGGAGGCACTGGAGCTGGAGGCACTGGAGATGGTGACCTGGGGGATGGGGGTGCTGGAGCTGCTGGAGCCCCTGGAGCTACTGGTACTAGTACAAGCGGTGCTGGTACTCGAGGAGCTAGTGCTGGTGGTACTGCACAGCCGCGACTGTTCTTCGCTCCGCCGTCACCTTTGTCTCTGCCGCTGCCTGAATCCGTGCTTCGCTAGGTTCTTAGCCTCCCGTCTTCTACTGGCCTCCCGTTACAGTTAGGCTCCCCACTGCGTGCCCATTCTCCTTACACTGAGCAGACAGACTTGCTTACGGAGAGTCGTGAGCCTGCGTCTCGTCCTGCCTCGCCTGTTCGCACTGGTCATCGTGTTCCACGTCAGCGTCCTCCTCCTGTCCCCGGCACTCACACTATGACACTTCGTCCTTCTTTTGTTCCACAGCATGTCCCTCTACCATCTCCTCCTGCGTACATCCTCTCCGCACGTTCCGGACCTGAGTCTGACCTGGTTCGTGCTGCCAGCCCTACTGTCACGCGTCTCCTCGCCACTGTTGTCACTAACCCTTCGTTTGAGTCCACTGCTGCGTCTACCTTAGTCGCTGAGCTTGTTGACTTTGTTGCTGCCTGTCGTCTCGACTACTCCGCTAAGTCTTATTGCTGAGTCTGAGTCTGTCTGTCCTCCGTCCGTCGGGGGTGAGTGTTCTCTTGGCACGGACGTCCTTGAGGACAGGCAGGAGGACTTTGAGTGTCTTGCAGCTGCTGTACCTCATCTCGTGGCCATGCTGCTTGCACCTGAGGGAGACCCGGATGCACTAGACATCCCGACCCCGCGCTCTTACGCAGAGGCGATTACGGGTCCCTACTCCTCTCAATGGCAGGCAGCCATGGACACAGAGATGGCATCCTGGAAGTCCATAGGCACTTACGTCGACACAGTTCCCCCTCCTGGGGCGAACATAGTCTATAGCATGTGGTTTTTCAGGGTGAAGCGGTCGTCGGGTTCTCCGCCTGTCTACAAGGCTCGTTACGTTGCACGAGGCTTCTTCGCCACTACTGACACTGCGGCACTGGCCCTTGTGAAGTCGGAGCTACAGAAGAGACACACGTGCACAGACCTGGATGAAATGAGCAGCTTTCTTGGCTTGTAAATCAATTGGGACAGAGCACGCCGCACCATCACCTTGACTCAGTCACACATGGTGCACCAGGTCCTTCAGCGCTTCGGCTTCACTTGGTCCTCGCCACAGTCCACTCCTTTGGCTACCGGTCACTCGCTCTCAGCTCCACCTTTGGACGCGCCTGTAGAGCCGAGTGGCCCATATCCAGAGCTTGTGGGCTGCCTCATGTACCTGATGGCCTGCACTCCACGTGACCTTGCCTACCCTCTTAGCATCCTGGCACGCTACGTTGCGCACATGAGACACTGGCGAGAGCTCTGGGAGGCTGCGAAGAGGGTGTTGTGCTACTTGTGCAGTACATCAAACATGGGGCTCGTGCTTGGAGGACGGGGTCCAGTTGTCCTCACTGGACACTCAGACGCGTCTTGGGTTGACGACCTGGCTACGCAGCGGTCGTCACAGGGTTACACTTTCAGCCTTGGCTGCGGCTATGTTTGTTGGCCCTCTACCCGCTCGTCTAACGGTCCTCAGCTCTAGTTGTGAGGCTGAGATCTACGCAGGAGCCATGGCTGCTCAAAAGTTACGTAGCTCACCTACCTGCTCACCGACTTTGGAAAGCGGCCTCGTTCTCCTCCAGTTCTGTATGTAGACAACAAGGCCGCCATTGCCTTGTGTCAGGAGCACAGACTGGAGCACAAAACGAAGCACATCGCTTTGCGTTACTTCCTTGCTCGAGAGTTGCAGCAGCGTGGTCAGCTTCATCTTGCTTACGTGGCCACTCAGGCCAACACTGCTGATATATTCACCAAGGCACTTCTGCTTGGTGACCACCATCGTTTCTGTACTGCTTTAGGCCTTGTGCCTGTTTCGTCTCACTTGCTCACTGCGTGACTTTGCTTGTACTGTGATCTATATATATATTCTGCATGCTTACTCTTGCTAGGTAGCGATTATTATACTGTTTGCTCTCTATTATATACCTCTGCATGTGAACTGGCCTTGTGGCCATTTGCTTGTGCTCAGAGTGTGTGGTGACGCCGTGATCTTGCTTTGCCTTTCTTGGCTGGTCTTCTGACCCCTTGTTCTCCCCCAATTTTCCTATGGGGTGTGTCAAACTGTTATATTGCTGTGTAGGCTGTAGTGGGGTAGCCTATATGGGGTACAACCCAGTTTAGGGTTAGGAATTGTACCCAACTCTTTCATAGTTCATTCATTCCCGTCATGCCGCGCCCTACCGTCCCTGTCGCGCCTTGTGCTCCTAGCGCCCTGCCTGTCGCACCCTGCTCAGGCCCTCTAGGTGCCTAGCAGCAGTAGCTCTCTCCCCTCCGCATCAGCTATGGCAGCGCCTAGGGTCCTACGCTTCGATGCCGAGGGTAGGCTGCTGGAGTTTTCTGTCTGGCTCCTCCGTGTGCAGCGCCTGCTAGAGAGTCAGTGTTAGGCTGATGAGTCCCTTTGAGCGCACGCCTCCGGTGACCTTCTTGCGCCTTCTGCTCCTGAACTTCTAGGCGTTGACCCCACCACTGTGCACAGAGAGCGTTTTGCACGTCAGCGCGCTGCCCTGACAGCCTGAAAGTCGCGCGACATTGCGGCCTGCATCGCCCTCAGCAGCCTCCTCCCTGAGTCTGAGGAGACCCACTTCACCCAGGTTCGCACTGCTAGCGAGTTCTGTCTGCGTTCAAGGCCCGCTACTCCACTCCCACCACTATCTCTATTGTTTGAGCATTCTGCTGTCTTGCTCGCTCACCTACGTTTGTTGGATTCTAGCTACCGCGCTGCCTAAACTGATGTACAGCTTGCACTGCTTCCTCCCCCCCCCACCCCCATGGCAATTACTATTTACTTTCTAGTCACTAGCCTCCCTGACCACCTTGCCACAGTTCGCGACGCACTCTTTCTTAAGCACCCTAGCAAGCTCACTATCGAGATCCTTGAGTCTGCTCTCAAGGACGTCGAGAGCAACCTCCGCTCGGTAGCCTCCGCCTCCGGCACAGTGCCCCCCCCCACTGTTCCACGGGTGCACTGTCCCACAGCTGCCCACCTTTACTGCCTCCCTCGCCGCTACCACTACTGACGAGACCGTGGCTGGTACCTAGCTCAGCAGCAGCAGCAGCAGCAGGTTCCGAGGCACGGGTCAGGACTGCGTCAGCTGTCGCTTGGTGACGCCCACCCACCTTGCCTCTACGTCATCCAGACAGGTACTCGTAGTGACCTCCGCTGCGACCGCCGTCACCCATCTTGGCAGTGCTTTGCTCAGCTCACTGACAGACTTCGCGTGGACAACGGCGCGGACCAGGTGGTCGCGGAAGAAGATGGGAGTCCAGGTGCTACTCTGGCAGACGCTTCGTTGTCTTTCACCCTGGACTCTCGCTACACCACCGTTCCCCCTTTGGCAAAGAAGTCTAAGATGACTTCTACGCTGATCTGGTGGTTGCTCACCACAGAGTGTACCCGTCACTGTCGTGTCAGTTGTCTTCATTTCGACCGAGGGGGTGAGTTTTGCTCCGATGTTCTCGCCGGATTCTGTCGCGAGAAGGTCATCCTCTAGTCCTAGATGCTTCCAGAGTCCCCATAGCATAAGGGTTGCTGAGCGTCGCATAGGCTTGGTCATGGAGATTGCACGCACCTCCATGATCCACGCCCGTGCGCATCATTTTTTGTGGCCCTACGCGGTTCGGTACGCCGCTCACCAGCTGAACCTCTGGCCACGTGTCTCCCGGCTAGGGGTTTCATCGACCAGCCTTTGGACTGGGTCCCCTAGTGTTGCGACGCGTTTTTGTGTCTGGGGCTGCTTCGCGTTTGTTCGCGACACCTCCACGGACAAACTCCCCCCTCGCGCCCTTCTCGGTGTCTTCCTTGGTTTCTCAAAAGACTCCTCTGACTTCTCCCTCTACCACCCTCACCTTCACTGGTTCCTTGGCTCCCGTGACGTCCGTTTTAATGAGTCAGTCCCCTTCTACACCCGGTACCCCTGTCGAGGTCTCCCGGTCTCCTTCTCCTCCGGTACAACCTCCCCCCTTCTGGTCCAACCCCATCATGTTTGTCACACGCTACCCCCCCCCCCTCTCGGTAGACCCTCAGGTCCAGCCCCTTCTCCGCAGTCCTCCTCACAGTCACCGCAACAGCCGTCAGCACTTCCTCCACAGGTTGCTGCAGGCCCTGAGGGTGTTGTTGTCCGTCGCGCGGACCATGGAGGTGCTACCTCTGGAGGTATTGGCGTTGGAGTTGAGAGTGTACCTACACGAAGTCCTGGTGCTGGGGGTGCTGGAGTTGGAGCTGAGCCCGTATCTGCAGGAGGTTCTAGTCTTTGGGGAGCTGATGTTAGTAGAGTTGTCCCTGGTGGTGCTATGGCTGGGGGAGTGGGTGCGCCCCCGCTGGACCTGGAGAGCCTGGGACTGGCCGCGTTGCTGCTGGTGGTGCTGGCTCTGGGGGTGGTGCGACTGGTGCTTTGGAGAGCGGTCCTGGGGCTACCACCGCCCCGTAAACTACTCCTTCACCCCAACCCTACCCGAACCGGCACCAGGCCTTCTTCACCGTAGATATGAGGAGCAGCTGAAGTTGGAGCGAGAGAGGCTAGCGTTGGAGCGGCAGCAGCTGGAGCTACAGCAGCTGGAGGAGGAGCAGCAGCAGCAGCAGCAGCAGCAGCAGCAGCAGCAGCAGCAGCAGCAGCAGCAGCAGCAGCCGCCGCAGCAGCAGCAGCAGCAGCAGCAGCCACCGCCATAGCAGGAGCAGCATGAGCAGCAGGAGTAGCTGCGGCTGCAGCAGCAGCGGCAGCCGCAGTAGCAGAAGCAACAACAGCGGCCGCCTACGCCTCCTGTCTACGGTCCCACGTTTCCTCCTCCTGACTCCACCCCGGCTGTTTTCCCTCGTTCTTTGCCCCCGTTTTCCCCTCCTCTTTCACACACTTGGGCTTCTCGCTCTCCTCGTGCTCGTCCCTCGTCCCCTGTTCCAGTCATTGACCTTCGTACTGTCCTATTTCGTTCTTGCTTCTCTTGTTACGGACCCTCGTGCCTCTCTGTCCTCTGTCTCCGCCCTTACTGCCGCTGTCATTGAGTTCGCCGCTACTCACCGACTTAATTATGCCACTCGTGTCTTGGCTGCTCCCCCTACCCGTCCCCTGGCCGTCGGGGGTGAGTCTGCCCTTGGCTGTGACGCCCTAGAGGACAGGCAGTTTGAGCTAGAGTTCCTGGCAGCCGCTTCGCCTCATCTCTGTGCCATGCTTCTCGTACTGAGGGAGACCCCAACGCCCTTGACATACCGACTCCTCACACATACGCTGAGGCAATGTGGAGAGCTGCAATGGATGCAGGGATGGCCTCCAGATCCACAGGCACTTACGTTGATGAGCGAACGTAGTTGATGACATGTGGATCTTTAAAGTGAAGCGGCTAGAGGGATCTCCTCGGTCTTCAAGGCACGTTATGTGGTTAGAGATTTCCGTCGGCGCGAGGGAGTTGACTTTTTTCAGACCTTCACGCCTACCCCAACGATGACCACTCTTCCGGTGTTACTTCAAGTGGCAGCAGAGAGAGGCTGCGAGCTACACTCTCTCGACTTCTCCACTGCCTTCCTTCAGGGTAGCCTACACGAGGAGGTCTGGCTACGTCGTCCCTCTGCCTTCACTCACACTTTCCCTCCTGGGACCCAGTGGAGGCTCAGACGTCCGGTCTACGGTCTCCATCAGGTGCCTCGTGAGTGGTACGATACTCTTCGCTCTACCTTGTCTGACCTCGGTTTCCAGCCATCTTCTGCCGACCCGTCGCTGTTTGTTCGTCGTGGCTCCACGCCTTTCTTTTTACTAGTCTACGTCGACGACCTGGTCTTCGCCACTGCTGACAGGGTTGCTTTGGCAAATGTGAAGTCTGAACTGCAGAGGAGTCACACGTGCACTGATCTTGGTGAGTTGTGCCAATCCTTGGCCCCAGGGACAAAGCAACTCGCACCATCACTTTGACCGAGGCACACATGGTGTAGCATATCCTGTTAGAATAGTAGATGTGGGGCCTAGGCTTAGTAGCCTAGGCCCACACTAGGAGGTAGGTGGGTGCGCTCTAGAACTAGGAGTTAGGGTTTACGAAGGAGAATTGGAATGAAGAATGATGATGACTAGCAAGCAGCAGGACACACAAATAGCAAACCCTAAGGGGTTGTACTCACTATTGAGCACCCCACTGCAGGCTAGACAAATAACATTCTGACACACCCCCATAGCCAAAGTGGGGTGTAATCAGCAGAGCAAGCAAAGCAGTACAAGCTCAGGGTGGATCACGATGTCACCACACATTCTGAGCACAAGTTCAAGAAGCAATAGTTTATAATTTATGAGCAAAGCTAGAGGCAGTCACAGAGGGTAGGTGAGGAGGAGGAGGGCTGGCGAGAGGAGAGAAGAGTGGAGGCGACGGCTGAAGCTGCAGACACACGGGCAACAGACGGCACTAGTGCAACTCTAGTGGCTACCGGGAGCCAGAGGCCCCGGAATACAGGAGTAACAGGCTCGGCGGCTGATCAGCAGCGGCAGGAGCAACGGACCCACAGGCGACAGGTGCAACCGGCTCTCTGAGCTACCGGTGGCTATCAGAACCCCCGGAATACAGGCGCTGCAGACGACACGACGGCGGCCTCCGCTCAACCGCCCCCAACAGTCCCACACCCTTCGACACACACCCCTTGGTCCACCCTTAGCTCCACTCCCACATTACCCCCCTAGCGCCATTCCCCTCGGCTCCCACACATCCACCCCCCTCAGCGGCAGCTGCAGCTGTGGGAGACGAAGGAGGAGGAAGGGACGACGCACACGGAGCACCCCCATACCCGTCACCCCCACACTCTCCTGTCCAGGGGACGCAGGGGGGGAGGGGGGGGGGGGGCAGGGGCGGCGGAACCGAACAGGGCGCACGAGAGCTCGGGCAGAGTAGAGCGCACGAGGGCGCGGGCTGCAGCAGGGCGCACGAGGGCGCGGGCAGCAGCAGGGCGCACGAGGCACAAGGCACGAGGCACGAGGCACAAGGCACAAGGCACAAGGCACAGGGCGTAGGTAGGTAGAGCGCACGAGGCACGAGGCACGAGGCACGAGGCACGAGGCACGAAGCACAAGGCACAAGGCACAAGGCACAGGGCGTAGGTAGGTAAAGCGCACAAGGCACGAGGCACAAGGCACGAGGCACGAAGCACAAGGCACAAGGCACAAGGCACAGGGCGTAGGTAGGTAAAGCGCACAAGGCACGAGGCACAAGGCACGAGGCACGAAGCACAAGGCACAAGGCACAAGGCACAGGGCGTAGGTAGGTAGCGCACGAAGGCACGAGGCACAAGGCACGAGGCACGAAGCACAAGGCACAAGGCACAAGGCACAGGGCGTAGGTAGGTAAAGCGCACAAGGCACGAGGCACAAGGCACGAGGCACGAAGCACAAGGCACAAGGCACAAGGCACAGGGCGTAGGTAGGTAGAGCGCACGAAGGCGCGGGCTGCAGCAGGGCGCACGAGGGCGCGGGCAGCAGCAGGGCGCACGAGGCACAAGGCACGAGGCACGAGGCACGAAGCACAAGGCACAAGGCACAAGGCACAGGGCGTAGGTAGGTAAAGCGCACAAGGCACGAGGCACAAGGCACGAGGCACGAAGCACAAGGCACAAGGCACAAGGCACAGGGCGTAGGTAGGTAGAGCGCACGAAGGCGCGGGCTGCAGCAGGGCGCACGAGGGCGCGGGCAGCAGCAGGGCGCACGAGGCACAAGGCACGAGGCACGAGGCACGAAGCACAAGGCACAAGGCACAAGGCACAGGGCGTAGGTAGGTAGGTAGGTAGGTAAAACGAACACAGGCACGGCACAGCACAGCACGGCACGACACGGTACGGCACGGCATGGCACTGCACGGTATGGCTCGGCACGGGACACAACACGAGACACGAACGGACACGAGTAGCAAGGGGACGTACGAACAAAGGCGGGCAAACTTCAGGGGCGGCTGCTGCAGTGGCGGGCTGCTCCAGGGGCGGCTGCTGCAGTGGCGGGCGGCTCCAGGGGCGGTTGCTGCAGTGACTGGCTGCTCCAGGGGCTGCTGCTGCAGGCTCGGCAGCGGCAACTGCTGCAGGTAGAGCGGCGGCTGCTGCTGCAGGCTCTGGCGGCGGCTGCTGCTGCAGGCTCGGTGGCGGCAGCTGCTGCTGCAGGCCTGGCGGCGGCTGCTGCTGCAGGGCGGCGGCGGCTGCTGCTGCAGAGCGGCGGCGGCTGCTGCTGCTGGTAGAGCGGCGGCTGCTGCTGCAGGCTCTGGTGGCAGCTGCTGCTGCAGACTCTGGCGGCGGCTGCTGCTGCAGGCTCTGGCGGCGGCTGCTGCTGCAGGCCTGGCGGCGGCTGCTGCTGCAGGGCGGCGGCGGCTGCTGCTGCAGAGCGGCGGCGGCTGCTGCTGCTGGTAGAGCGGCGGCTGCTGCTGCAGGCTCTGGTGGCAGCTGCTGCTGCAGACTCTGGCGGCGGCTGCTGCTGCAGGCTCTGGCGGCGGCTGCTGCTGCAGGCCTGGCGGCGGCTGCTGCTGCAGGGCGGCGGCGGCTGCTGCTGCAGAGCGGCGGCGGCTGCTGCTGCTGGTAGAGCGGCGGCTGCTGCTGCAGGCTCTGGCGGCGGCTGCTGCTGCAGGCTCTGGCGGCGGCTGCTGCTGCAGGCTCTGACGGCGCCCCGCGGGTCCCGCAGGGGGCGTCGCGACGAGCAGGGGCGACGCCCCGCGGGTCCCGCACGGGCGTCGCGACGAGCAGGGGCGACGCCCCGCGGGTCCCGCACGGGCGTCGCGACGAGCAGGGGCGACGCCCCGCGGGTCCCGCACGGGCGTCGCGACGAGCAGGGGCGACGCCCCGCGGGTCCCGCACGGGCGTCGCGACGAGAAGGGGCAGCACCCAGGGGGCGCCGCGACGAGTAAGGGCGACGCCCCGCGGGTCCCGCACGGGCGTCGCGACGAGCAGCAGGGAGGGCAGCGCGCAGGCCCCCCCAAGGACGCTTCGACGGACGGGATAACCGCCGCGCGCCCCGAGCGCGCGGCGGGCAGAAGAAGCCGCCACGTGTTCGGAGCGCGTGGCGGGAAGAAAATGCAATGCCGCGCACCACGGGGCGCGCGGCGGATAGTACGACAGCGGAAGGAGTTGGTGGGCCCGATGAACTAGGCGGCAGGATCTCGCCGGCTCTAGATACCATGTTAGAATCGTAGGTGTGGGGCCTAGGCTTAGTAGCCTAGGCCCACACTAGGAGGTAGGTGGGTGCGCTCTAGAACTAGGAGTTAGGGTTTACGAAGGAGAATTGGAATGAAGAATGATGATGACTAGCAAGCAGCAGGACACACAAATAGCAAACCCTAAGGGGTTGTACTCACTATTGAGCACCCCACTGCAGGCTAGACAAATAACATTCTGACATATCCTTTAGCGGTTCGAGTTTCAGTTGTCCACTTCACAGCCTACTCCTCTTGCTATTGACCGCAGACTCAATGGTCCACGCAGTTTCCTCTAACGAGCCGTTTGAGAATCGTGGTCCTTACCTAGAGCTTGTAGGCTGCCTCATGTACCTGATGACTTGTACTCGCCCGGACCTTGCCTTCCCTCTCAGCATCCTTGCCCGCTTTGTTGCACCAGGGAGACACCGTCCTGTTCACTGGACAGCTGCTGTGAGGGTGGCGAAGTACCTAGCGACGACATCAAGAGTGGGGCTGGTGCTTGGAGGAAGACAGGCTGTCGTGCTCACTGGTCACTATGACTCTTCTTACGCTGACGACGCCGAGACTCACAGGTCCACACAGGGGTACTGTTTCAGTCTAGGCTCTGGAGCTATGTCGTTGAGGTCTACTCGTTCCTCCTCTGTCTCGACCTCTACTGCTGAGGCCGAAACTTACGCTGGAGCCATGGCTGCACAGCAGCTGCATTGGTTCATCTTCTTGCTCACTGACCTTAATGAGCGGTCAAGATCTGCACCGACCTTGTTCATAGACAACAAGGCGATGATTCTCCAGTGTCGGGAGCCTCGTCTGGAGAGCAGGATGAAGCACATCAGCGTCATGTACTTTCTTCTTTGGGAGTTGAAGAGGTGTGGACAGGCTCGTCTAGACTTCGTGGGCTCTGAGGCCAACTCTGCATACATTTTCACCAAGGCCCTTTCGCCTTGTGACCACCATAGGTTTTGTCTGCAGTTAGGTCTCATTGACACAGGTTCTCGTCTCATGTAGACTTGTGTTGTCTACTTGCTTTGTTTGTACTCTTTGCATATATACCTCTCTGAACTCTGGGACTGGCCTTCTGGCCTCTTGTATGTGCTCGGACTGTGTGGTGACGTTGTGATCCACCCTGAGCTTTGTCTCTTTGTGACTGGTCTTGTGACCGTACGGTTTAGTTGTTGCATGACACCCCTCACTTAGGCTATGGGGGTGTGTCAAATGTTGTAGCCTGTAGTGAGGCATGTCATGTGGGGAATAGTTGTTAGGGTTAGGTATATGTACCCCTACTCACAGTAATACACACATCGTTCCGTTTCTGACATGCCCTTCTTCTTCCCTAATATTCCATCTGTCAATGTTATGTTTATGTTGTTAGTTTGTTAGTTAGCCTGTAGTGAGGTGCTTGATAGAGGGTACAACATTTCTCTCTACACTTTGGTTTGTATCCCCTCCCTTGACCTAATCTCCAACTGTTCCCAACTCACTTCAAAACATGTCTGAAGGCCACAAAAAAAACGGTGTGACTGGTTTTCAAGTGGACCCAGCTAGAAGGGGTGGGTCACTATTTTAGCTGCTGGCTTTAACACCCTCCACCGGAGCTGACAACACTACCCACCTGTGCTCGCTTGACGCCGGCTTCCCAGGTGCTTGTGCTGCTAACGACCTTGTTGAGCAGCCTCCCCATCCCCCATGCATGCCACCCTGCACTTCCTAACGACCCGCCTCGCTGACTGCCCCGCGCCTGCCAGAGACACCCTCCTTGCCGTGCATCACAAGCACCTCATAAGCAATTTCTCTCATTAAGATCGAGACCTGCCTTTGCTACATCGCCTCCCAAGGGTGCAGTATTACCGTACTATGAAAGGTTCTCGGTCATAAGATTTAGAAGGCACCCATTTGTTAGAATATGAACTGCCAATTTTTACTGGTAGTTCGGAATATGATACATATGTCCACAATACAGGCGATGACAGAAGGAAATTACTTGCTACACACAATCGCAGGCAGTGTTATCATGCGTATAAATTCAGGCAATGGTGTGTGTCACAATAGTGAGCAAGAATGGATGCATTGAGCAGAGAAGTGGGTACAAATGCTAACCCTAATTTGGGTTGTACCCTTTATGGGCTACCCCACTACAGCCTACACAGCACAAGCATCATTATAGTTTGACATACCCCCATAGGCAAAGTGGGGGAGAACTAGTGGTCACAAGACCAGTCAAGAAAAGCAAAGCAAGCTCAAGGTGGATCACGAAGTCACCACTGTCAAAATGTTATTATTGTCTAGCCTGCAGTGGGGTACTCTATAGCGAGTACAACCCAATCAGGGTTTCCTATATGTATGCCAACTGCTGCTAGTGCAAACCCTCCTTTCTTCATTTTTGTTCCTGCCAACTGTATTTTTTTATATATATATAAATTACAGTACAAGCAAAGCCAAGCAGTGAGCAAGTGAGAAGAAGCATGCACAAGGCCTAAAGCAGTACAGAAACGCTGATGATCACCAGGAGGAATTGCCTTGGTGAATATATCAGCAGTGTTGGCCCGAGTGGCCACGTAAGCAAGACGAAGCTGACCATGCTGCTGCAACTCTCGAGCAAGGAATGTTAGAAGGAAATGCTGCCATGAGCAACAAAATGTCCCCGCTGAAAGTGTCTCAGGACAGATTCAGGACAGTTTCTGCTAAGGGGCTGGTTATGCTGCACTTGAGTTTCGAACTGGAGACCTTTCGATTCAAGTGTCCCGAAAGTGTCTTGGCAGGACAGATTGGGGACAGTTTGGGGACACTTTGGCGAAATCGATCTCGGGTCGCGTTCGGTTTGAAACTCGGCAGCGAAGTGTCGAAGTCAACGGAATTCGCACGGGAGTTACAGTCGGTGGTCGACGGAATTCTGGTCGCGGAAATTCTCGTCTACGGAATTCCAGTCAATGGAATTCGCTCGGCGAAATTCAAGGCTCGGAATTTCGCGTCGACGAAATTCAGCGCGCGACCCGGGTCGACACTTTCTTGTGTGCTTTGTTTTTGTATTGCGTCCTAGTATAAAACCAGAGAGCACAAACCAGAAATTAACCAAGTCATTATCACTGCTATGTTTGTGTGTATCTCTAGCTATTGTGGACCGTTTCCTGCAATCTTTGGTGCGTTGGAATCGTGCTTCTGAGCTCTATCAAGCTGCTATTGTAGTGAATTTCTACATGGTGTCAGAGCTGCGTTATTTTCGTCGATCCAACTAGCGGCTTGATTCCGTCCTCCCGTCACTTCGCTCCTTCGTTGGTATGGCCGACGCTCGCTTTGAACGTGGATGGAGTGGTTAACAAGCGCCGAGTGCCCGTCAGGAGCTGGAGGCGTCCGTTTGTGAACACCACCCTAACTTGCGTGATGAGAGAGATCGACCTCATTGTGGATGGTCGTCTACTACGCATGGTTCGGGAGCGCGCTGCGGAGCAAGCACCTGCGATTGGTCAGCAAGGAGGAACCGGTGAAGGAGGAGCTGGGCACGAGGCTCCAATTGCCGTGGGCGTTGGAGGAGGAGCTGTTGCACCGACCATTGACACGGGAATGACCGGGACGAGCTACGGCCAATGGAGTAGAGCATATCTCCGTGACGCCGCTGCTGGAGGGAAGGCACGACCTCACCGCGTGGGTCAGCGCCATCCGACCTCAGCTTCAATGTGTTTTTTTTTTGTGGCAGTTTTGCAACGGGACAGCACCAAGCCCGGCCCCGAACAATCCCTTGCAACGAAGGGAGTACGCCAAGGGCCAAATGCTTGCATTCATAATGCTGAATCGTTGTGTTTCTCCACCCATCCGAATGTCTATTGCTGGTTTCTCTCAGCAAGAGAAAGCCGGGCAGATGGCATGGGCATACATCTTGTCTACCTATCAAGCTCGTGATGCCCTCCACGCTTCCCTACTTCAGACCCAGCTAGCCCAACTCAGGAAGGGAGATGATGAGACGGCGGAATCCTATTGCAATAGGGCCCGCACCATCCGAGCGGAGCTGCTGACCATTGGACAGGAGGTCCACATGGCCACGTTTGCCGCTCACGTGCTGAAGGGTCTGCCACCAGAGTACGGGTTCCTTTGCCGCAAGCTCGACATCTCCAGCCCCGACATGACGGTGGAACGAGTGTGCAGCGAGGTGTTGATGGAGGAGCAGACTCTCTCCATCGAACACAGTTACAAGCAGATCACCAGCGATGCATCTTCTTTCTTGGGCGATGTCAACACGATCGTGGCTACAACGGGGGTCAACAACGGGAAGGAAGGAAAAGGGGGGAAGGAGCAGACGGACAAGAAGAAGGATGACAAGCGGGAGAAGAAGCGAGGCCCCTTCAAGGGGCGCTGCTACAACTGCAATGAGGAGGGGCACATGGCTGCCAAGTGCCCCAACAAGAAGAAGGATGCAACGATCGCGGCAGCCGCGAACGTTGCTGAAGGCGACGGGAAGGGCGTGGTGCTCACCGTTGCGTGTTCGGCTGCAAAGCTGCTGGCCGATGACAAGGACATGTGGTTCCTTGACTCAGGATGCTCCCAATACATGACCGGCCGCAAGGAGTGGTTCACGGTGATCCGTGACCCATCTGCAACGAAATCAGTCAAAGGGTTCGATGGTTCAATGCAGGAAGTCGCCGGTGTTGGTGAGGTTTTGCTGGAGGGCACTAACGACTTGCGCGTGACTCTGCATGATGTCCTCTTTGTGCCATGAATGAAGGCCAACTTGGTCTCCCCTGGGCAGCTCTTGGACAACGGAGCAAAGCTGCAAACCGAGGAAGGTGTCACTCGCATCATCACATCAGGAGGTCAAGTGCCTGAAACGGCACGATACTGCCATCGCCTTCACTGCCTTGACCTGAAACCGGGGCCAGCAAGGAACGGTGCAACGGCTGCAGCGGCATGCAACGGCACGGCGGCTGCATCGGCATGCAATGGCACGGCGGCTACAACGGCAAGCAACGGCACGGCGAAGGAGATTGCTGATGTGGCGTCAAGCAAGCCGGAAGCTAACGATGGAGCGGCCAGCCTCAAGACTAACGCGGTGGGCTCCAAGGCAACGCCCAACCTGTGGCACGCTCGCCTTGGACACGTCCACTTCGATGCGGTGAAGCGAACAGCCACGAGCGGTGGCGTGTTCGGTATGGACCTGGAGAAAGGAGGTGAGGATATGCCGTGCACCTCCTGCCATGAAGCCAAACTCACTCGCGAATCATTTCCGTTGCATGACGAGCGAGAGGAGCAGGTTCTCGGCTGGTCCATACTGATGTGTGCGGTCCATTCCATACCCCAGCCATGGATGGAAGCAGGTACTACATTCTTTTCGTGGATCATGCCTCGCGGTACACCTGAAGGACGACGTTGAAGCTGAAAAGCGATACGCTTGCTGCCTTCAAGGAGTGGCTCCCCGAAGCTGAACGCCAGACCGGGATGACGCTGAAGGTGTTGCGGTCGGACCGGGGATGAGAGTTTATGTCGAACGAGTTCCTGCTGCTGCTGAAGCAACGAGGGATCTTGCGTCAACTCTCTTGCCCCTCGACCCCCCAGCAGAACGGTGTGGCTGAACGCCACGACCGTACGGTAACCGAGGGCATGCGTGTGATGTTGGGGCACATGGGGGTGAAAGCACACTGGTGGCACTTCGCTTTCCAGCAGTTCCTGTGGGTGGTAAACCGTGTTCACCAGTCCACCCTGCCCCATGGTGTGACCCCTCATTTGGTGGTGTTCAAAGTCAAGCCCGATGTGTCCATGGTCCGTGTGTTCGGGTGCATGGTTCAGTACCTCATTCCTGAGCACGAGCGTAAGGGGAAGCTTGCAAGCAAAACTCGTTGGGGCATGCATTTGGGCATGAGCATGGAAAGCAAGGGATGGCGTGTGGTGGATGTTGAGTCACATCGCATGGTCATCACCCGGGATGCACGTTTTTATGAGGATATGTCACTTGAAAGGTGGCAGAAGTGGCGTGCACAGGCGGGTGATGGGAATGACCAGCCCACACCACCCTTTGCTTCAGTCCCATCTCTCTTTCCTGAGCCCCACGACCCCGAGCAGAATCTGCCGCCACCACGTACCGTCTATGGAAGGGGGCAAGCAACCCCTTGATCGCTCGGTGGGCCCTTTGGGCAGCAAGGCACCTACTGCACCTCCTCCTCTCGGTCCACCCTCCGTTGCTGATTCGGCGCCCTTGAGGATGGAGGCGATACGGCTGATCTTGAGGAGGACGGAGAAGTCGTAGTGGATGAGCAGCCGCCAAGTGGTTCATGCGCATGAGCCTTCACTTGCAGCTCCTCCCATCCAGCCCATTCCACAACCCCCACGTCGCTCTAGCAGGCCTAACAAGGGGGTGCCACCCGTACGGTTCCAGCCATCAGCCCTGACGGCCCAGGATGCGGACGATGAGGAGAACCCGTACGACATGGCGTACCTTGCTGAGGACGACTGCGACACGGACAGCGATGACGAAGTGGAGTACCGAACGAGGATGAGGAGGAGGAAGGCGCTTGGGGAGGTGTCATCCTCGACCTGGCAGCTGCGTTGACCGGACCTGTAGGCAAGGAATGGTGGGCTGCTATGAAGGAGGAGATGGAGAGCCTTGATGAGCAAGGCACTTGGTCGTTGGCCGACCTACCCGAAGGTCGCAAAACAGTCGGCGTCAAATGGATACTAAAGAAGAAGCTGCGACCTGATGGCACCGTGGAGAAGTATAAGGCCAGGCTCGTGGAAAAGGGCTTTAGCCAGCGCTTCGGCATCGACTACGACGACACTTATGCTCCTGTTGGCAGCTACACCACCGTTCGCGTCGCAGCAGATATGGACCTGGATTTGCTACAACTTGATGTGAAGAATGCATTTCTTCACGGCACCATCGACCACGAGATCTACATGCAGCAGCCGCCCTACTTCACCGACGGTAGCAGCAAGGTGTGCCTCCTGCACAAGAGCCTTTACGGACTCATGCAGAGTTCCCTTCTATGGTATAACGAGCTGGACAAGGTGCTCCTTGTGGAGGGATACAGGAAGAGCCTTGTGGACCAGGCCCTATACTACAAGGATGGGGCGAGCGGGAAGCGCGCGTGGCTGCTAATTTACGTGGATGACCTGCTAGCTGCAAGTGAAGACAGGCAGCTATTGCAGGACCTGAAGGAACTGCTGGCCAAGGCGTTTCAGCTCCGTGAGGTGGAGCCAGTGGAACGCTATTTGGGGCTGCAGATTGTGCGCGACCGCCCCAACAGGACACTCCTCCTGCACCAGAATGCGTACGTGGCGAAGGTGCAGCAGCGGTTCTTCAAGGGGGCGCCACCGAAGAAGCATCCCATCACCCCTCTCTTCTCCGCCAGCTTTGCCAAGCAGGATGCCGGGCAATTTGCCGACCGAACCATGACCGAGTACCTGTCAATTCTCGGCATGGTGCAGTTTGCAGCTATCTCAACCCGTCCTGACCTCTCTTTTGTGTGCAGCCGTCTTGCAGCAGGTGCACACCTCAGGATGGATGCGCATTGGCATGAGCTCTTCCGCACACTCTCCTACTGGGCTGCCTCACCAGACACGGGGCTGCTGTTCACGAAGGACCAGAGAGCTTGACTCTGGTGGGGTATGCGGATGCGGATGATGCGGGCGACAAGGATAACTGTACGTCCACGGGAGGCTACCTCTTCAAGCTTTGCGGAGCTGCCGTTTCTTGGCAGGCCAAGAAGCTGCAGGGTGCGACCAAGCTCTCCTCCACCGAGAGCGAGCTTGTGGCTGCGGTGGAAGCGGGAAAGGAGGGGCGCAAGCTGAGGTTCCTGTTGTGGGAGTTTCAACTGCTCAAGAAGGGTGTTCCCACCACCCTGTACGTCGACAACATGTCACCGGTGCAGCTCAGCCAAACGGGCGGGCTGCAGGGGCGCATGAAGCATGTGGACCGTCGCCACATGTGGCTGCAGGACATGGTGCGCATGAAAAGCTAGAGCTGCAGCACATCCCTACGACGGCGCAGCCCGCGGACTTCTTCACGAAGCGGCTCGATAAGGCAGCCTTCAACCGATGCTGTGCAGCAGCCGGGCTGGTCCAGCGTGCTCCTGACAGCAAGGGGGCGTGTTAGAAGGAAATGCTGCCATGAGCAACAAAATGTCGGCGCTGGGATTCGAACTCGTGACTTTCAATCTGTCCTTAAAGTGTCTCAGGACAGATCCATGACAGTTTCTGCTAAGGGGCTGGTTATGCTGCACTTTTGAACAGGAGACCTCTCGATTCAAGTGTCCCGAAAGTGTCTTGGCAGGACAGATTGGGGACAGTTTGGGGACACTTCGGGGAAATCGATCTCGGGTCGCGTTCGGTTTGAAACTCGGCAGCGAAGTGTCGAAGTCAACGGAATTCGCACGGGAGTTACAGTCGGTGGTCGACGGAATTCTGGTCGCGGAAATTCTCGTCTACGGAATTCCAGTCAATGGAATTCGCTCGGCGAAATTCAAGGCTCGGAATTTCGCGTCGACGAAATTCAGCGCGCGACCCGGGTCGACACTTTCTTGTGTGCTTTGTTTTTGTATTGCGTCCAGAGAGCACAAACCAGAAATTAACCAAGTCATTATCACTGCTATGTTTGTGTGTATCTCTGGCTATAGTGGACCGTTTCCTACAATCCTTGGTGCGTTGGAATTGTGCTTCTAAGCTCTATCAAGCTGCTATTGTAGTGAATTTCTACAAGGAGGTAACGCAGAGCGATGTGCTTCATTCTGTGCTCCAGTTTGTGCTCCTGACACAAGGCAATGGCGGCCTTGTTGTCTACGTACCGAAATGGAGGAGAACGAGGCCGCTCTCCCAAGTCGGTCAGCAGGTAGGTAACTCCTGTGCAGCCATGGCTCCTGCGTAGATCTCAGCCTCACAACTGGAGCTGAGAACAGAAGACGAGCGGGTAGACCGCCAAGAAACAGAGCCTGAGCCAAGGCTGAACGTGTAACCCTGTGACAACTGCAGTGTAGCCAGGTCGTCAACCCAGGACGCGTCGGAGTGTCTAGTGAGGACAACTCGACTACGTCCTCCAAGCACGAGCCTCATTCCCGATGCACTGCACAAGTAGCGGCAGCGGCTAAGGCAACTGCGGGAGGAGAGGAGACTGCACCAACTGCTGGGGTCCTGGATGCAGTCAAGAAGGTGCAGCAGCCACAGCAATCACATGGTGAGGTGCTTGCTGGTGTGGATGCAACAGCTGCATGGGCAAAGGCTTCATCTGGGAGTGGTGAGGCCGATTGGGAGACGTGGCATGAGAGGCTGTGCCACATCAATATTCCTATGCTGCAGAAGTTGGTGAAGGATGGGAGCTTGAAGGGATTGGAGGTGAAGGGGGCAGCAAAGGAGATTGGGAGCTGCCCTACATGCCTTGAGACCAAATTCACGAAGTTTCCCTTCAGCAGCAGCACGGGACCAGCCAAGGCTCCACTTGCACATGGATGTGGTGGGCCCCACGAGGGCCCTTTCTCTCTCGGGCAGCCGCTATTTCCTGACCATTGTGGACGACCACACGCGTGCGGTGTTGAGAGGGTACACCAACACCGCACCACCAAGTGGTACGGGAGTGCACCGGCAGTCAACATGCTGAGAGCCTACGGCTGCATGGTGGTGTTTCATGTGCCGAAGGAGAAGAGGGGAAAGTTGGAAGCTTCTGGGAGATGGGGTGTGCACTTGGGGCTTACCAAAGATCACAAGGGCTAGTTGATATGGGAATTGACCAGCCAGCAGCTGACTGTGTCAAGGGATGTGAAGTTCCTTGAGTCCTTGTACTACAAGGAGTGGAAGCAGCAGCAGCAGAAGCTTCCCACTACACCGCTGATCATTGAGGCCGATGAGGTGCAGCGGCCTTCGAGGCAAGTGCAGGTCACTGTCTCAGAGGAAGAGCTCTCTGGGGTGACTGAGGATGGGGGAGAACCTGAGGTGGAGGAGGAGGAGCAGTAGCAGCAGCCGCAGCAGCAGCAGCAGCAAGGTGCTCCACAAGGTGCCGCACGTCCGGCTGACCGTCCTAGGAGGGATGTGCGCCCTCCTAACCGGCTGACCTATCCGGGCTGTGGCTAGCCAAGTGTGGTAAGGGCTGGGAGTGTGGCCGAGCAGTGTGATGAGGAGGAGATAGCGCACTGCTACTGGGCAGCCGTCCCTGAGCCCAAGACGCTTACCAAGACCTTGAGTGGGCCCGATGCTGAGAAGTGGAAGCAGAGTGTGAAGGAGGAGTATGACTCTCTGCTGGAGAACGAGACGAGAGCTGTGTGAGCTGCCTCCTGGGAAGAAGGCAATCTCTTCGAAGCTGATTTTCAGGCACAAGTATGGACCTGATGGGGAGCTGACCCGTCACAAGTCAAAGCTTATGGCTAAGGGGTTCCAGCAGACAAAGGGGAAGGATTTTGACGACATCTTTGCTCCTGTGGGGAAAGGGACAACACTGAGGGTGATGTTGTCAATGGCTGCAAACCGTGGATGGAGAATCAAGCAGATGGATATCATAACTGCCTTCCTCAACGGGATCATCTTGGAGGAGCTGTACATGCTGCAGCCTGAGGGGCTGGATGATGGGAGCGCCAGAGTGTGCAGGCTGAAGAAGGCCATCTATGGCCTGAAGCAGGCTCCTCGCGCATGGTACCACAAGCTAGAGGAGACACTGCTGGCTGGGGGGTTCAAGAAGAGCGAGTGTGATCACAGCCTGTTCCTGCTGCAGGAAAAGGAGCAATTCCTCGTGCTCCTGGTGTATGTGGACGACATCCTGCTTTTCTCCGAGTCATCTACGATGATTCAGCGTGTGGAGAAGATGCTGGAGATGCAGTTCAAGTGCTCGAAGATGGGAGATGTGAAGTACTACCTTGGGATGCATGTGGAGAGAGACCTTGACAAGGGAGTGTTGAGGTTGCACCAGAGGAAGTACTGTGAGGGGCTGGCCGAGAAGTATGGGCTGCAAGATGGAGGGAAGCCAGCCACCCCACTGCCTTCGGGGTTCACTGTGGAGCCCTGTGCTGATGAGGAGGTGGAGTACAGTGCCGTGCGACAGAGGCTGCAGAGGGGTGCAGCTGACTTGAGCAAAAGGGAGATGCTCTTGACTTGTTACACCGACGCTAGCTTCAACTCAGTGAAGGCGGATGGCACCAGCATTGGAGGCTACGTGTGCCTCTTTGGAGGTGGTGCAGTGAGCTGGCGCAGTAAGAAGCAGAACGAGGTGGGGCTGTCCTCGTGTGAGACCGAGTACATGGCTCTTCACCATGGGGCCAAGGAGGTGGTGTGGCTGAGGCATTTGTTGGAGGAGATTGGTGTTGGTCAGAGGGAGCCGACTGTGATGTTTTGTGACAATGAGTCGGCAGTGAACTTAGCCAAGAATGCTTGTCTTCATGGGCTGACCAAGCACATCAGGCCAAAGTGGCATTGGACGAGGAGGCTCCTGGATAAGGAGGTGCGGCTGGAGATTGTGAAGACCCAGCAGCAGGCAGCTGACATTCTCACCAAGCGCCTGGCTGAACTTGGGCATTGGAAGGGGATGAAACTTGCTGGAATGAGTGTGCATTGAGGGTGCACGCTTCAACTGTGGCATGTGGGATGATGGTTGGCAGCCAGAGGGGGAGTTTGTTATGTGATGCTATCATTTGCATTCACGTCTGTCTGCCTCCAGTCATATGTTTGTGCGTTGCATGCGTGGTATGAACGTATGCAAGAATTTGTGTTTGGTGTGGTTGGGATTTTCTGAGTGTGTGTGAATGATATTTGGCTTGAGCAGATATCTGAAATGACTCCTCTGTTCAAGAGCTTTCCGATGAGACAAGCATCGTCGCAATCGGAGCACGACCAAGAAAGTTACGAACATTGGAGTTCGTATGCTTTTATATTTGGTTGTGGCGTCTATGGGAAGTTGTGGGGTTGACTCCATAAGGGGTATAGACTTTTGGGGGTTGGGAAATTCGAACCCATCACTGTAGATGCTGCCAAGTGGTTGGGAGAAGCCAAACCAGGTTGGCAAGTGTGGCCAACTGGTGTGAGGTGGATTGTGGAGGTTTGGAAAATGACAAGGGTGAAAGTTGGGTTGCCTATTGAGAGGGAAATTGTGTGGCATGGGGTTTCCTTGGTTGGGGACTCTCTTGGGACCTTCCCTCTCGTCCTCCTCTTCCCTCCTACCTGGTTTATTGCTACTCTAACTCTCTTGTGTGTAACTTAGGAAAACTTGTGAGGATAATTGTGATTGAGTTAAGCTTGTGGCTGCCTACCCCCTAGTGCGCCGAAATTGATAACTTGAAATATACTCCATCATTTGATACGATTAAACTTGGGAAAGATAGTCGTGGTCAAGGGCTAAAACATACTCGAGTTTGGCGGAATTCTAGCGGTTAGTTTTTTGTCGACGGCGTTTCTTGTGAACATGACTTTTCTGTCCAGAATTTCATGCCAACGACTTTGAGATATTTCGGCCCCTATTCTTCATAAACTCTGTCCTTAATCTCTAACAAGCTCCAGCACCTCCAGCTCCAGCGCCTCCAGCTCCAGAGGCCGCAGCACCACCATCTCTGGCAGCTCTAGCACCTCCAATACGAGCACCTCCGGGACCAGCCGTGCCAGCACCACCAGCACCTCCAGCACCAGCAGCACCACCAGCTCCGGCAGCTCCAGTACCTCCAGTACGAGCACCTCCACGACATGAAGCTCCAGTTCCTCCGGCACCTTCAACTCCATCGTCTCTAGCTCTAGAGCCTCCAAATCCAGCGTCTCCAGCTCCAGCGCCTCCAGCTCCAGGGTCTCCAGCTCCAGCGCCTCCAGCGCCAGCGCCTCCAGCGGCAGGGTCTCCAACTCCAGCAGCGCCACTCCGAAGGCGGGTGCGCCGAGCGTACCACTCGCGCAGCTGCTGTGGTGAGAGGGGCTCCCGCCGGCTAGACTGCTGTGGCGAGGCACCGGTAGGACCTCCAGGACTAGTAGCCCCAGCACCCCCAGTACCTCCAGTACCAGCAGTACCTCCAGCACCTCCAGGACTAGCAGCTCCAGGGCCTCCAGCTCGAGCAACGCCACTCCGAAGGCGGGTGCGCCGAGCGTACCACTCGCGCAGCTGCTGTGGTGAATGAGGCTCCCGTCGGCTAGACTGTTGTAGCGAGGCACCGGTAGGACCGCCAGGACTAGTAGCTCTAGCACCCCCAGTACCTCCAGTATCAGCAGTACCTCCAGCACCTCCAGGACTAGCAGCTCCAGGGCCTCCAGCTCCAGCAGCGCCACTCCGAAGGCGGGTGCGGCGAGTGTACCACTCGCGCAGCTGCTGTGGTGAGAGAGGCTCCCGTAGTGTAGACGCAGTACCCCTAGACGCAGCACCCCGAGACTCAGCACCCCTAGGCTCCGCACCTGTAGGCTCAGCATCCCCAAGCTCCGCACGCTCAGGGCTCAGCACCCCCAGGTTCCGCACTCGCAAGCTTAGCACTCCCAGGCTCCGCACGCTCAGGTTCAGGACCTTCGAGCTCTGCACTCGCTGGCTCACCCAGGCTCCACACCCGCAGGCTCAGCACCCCCAGACGCAGCACCCCGAGCAGCACCAGAGTCACCATTGACCACGACAGGCTTAATCAAGGGGAGTGGGTCTACCTGAGACACACCTGAAAAAGCAAGACCCTGAGGGGGAAGGGGGTCTATCGGAGAGGGACATGGAGCGAGGAAGAACGACGAGGGGGGAGAGGGGCAGCGCGGTAGGGGAAGAGACGGCGCGAGGTGGGGTGGTAAAACTGCCAACCAGGCGCGTCAGGGGGGAAGCCAAGGAAGACACAGGGAATGGCGCGAGAGGAGAGCTTGTCCGCGGACGTATCGCAGACAAGGGCACGAGCGCTCCAGGCCCGGAACACCGACGCATCGCCAACCTCCCCCGTCCAACGCAGTGTAGGCGAGGTCTCCGGCAAGGAGACACGGGGCCAGAGGTTGAGCTGATGCGCGGCGTACCGGACCGCAAATGGCCACAGAAAATGGGGAGCAGCCGCATGGATCATGGAGGTACGAGCGACCTCCATGACTAAGCCAATGCAGCGCTCAGCAACCCGATTCTGGTGCGGGGAGGCCGGAAGCGTGAACGACTAGAGGATGCCCTCCCCACGACAAAAGTCCCGCAAGAGGTCGGAGGAAAACTCACCGCCCCTATCAGAGTGCAGATGCTGGACTGGAAGGTCCGCCTGGAACCGCTCGTGGAGCTGGAGACGGACAGCGCGGATCCAAGGGATCAAAACATCAGGGACCTCCCCCTTGCTGCGCAAGGAGAACCGTGGTGTAATGCGTGTAGTCATCAACAACCAGAAAAAAAAACCGCTCGCGGTCCAGTCCACGGACGAGGACTAGGGCCCACACGTCCATGTGGAGAATCTGCATGGGAGCCTCTGTCGGGAGAAACGAGGAGTGAGGAGCGGCGCGCTGCCGCCCCTCGACGCAAAGATGTCAGGGCGGGGTAGGCGAGCGCGGGAGGGGGGGCAGAGACCTGGGAAGACCAGAGACAAGGAGGCGGGAGTGCATGCTACGGAGGCGTGGTAAGAAGGGGTGACCTAGGCGGTGGTGCGAGAGGAGAGTCTGGTGTGAGGTGGCGACACGAGCAGGGGGCTGCTACCTGACCTGACGCGGACACCTGACCAGACGCAGCTACCTGGGGAGGCTCAGTAGTCAGTGTGTACAGGCTCGACCCTGGCCGACGGGTGAACGTGGCCAGGTGACGGCCCGTCCGTGCACACGTGCAGATCGCCACACGCTGTCCTCCAGGGGTAAAGGTATCAACCCAAGCATCCTGAAGGACGGCGTTACTCACCAAGTTCGTAGAGAACGAGGGGAGGTGAAGACTTGTTAGTGAGCCAGACGGAACCACCGGACACGGGAGAACAGTGGTGGAACGTGCAAGTACCGGGTCCCCAGAGGGGTCAGCCAGTGAGACAGGGACAGGTGCAGGGAGGGGTGTGACTGTGGTACTGTCGCGAAAGAAACAGCGGGAAGCACCTGAGTCAAGCGTGAAGGTGTGCAAGGCCTCAGCAGGCGCAGTACTAGAGAGAGCAGACTCACTAGCACCTAGAGTAGCAGCCTCTATACCAGGGTCGGGCGGCACACACAGGTAACAGTCACCCTCAGTACCAACAGTCAAAGCATACATGGCAGTAAGGATAGCGTCATAGTCTAGAGCAAATATATCCACATTGTTCCGAAGCAGCTCAAACCAGCAGGGGAGCTCAGCCTCGCCACCAAACTTTGTACGCCAGGCGTCGCTCAGACAGGAGAAGCAGCGGGACTGTGTGTGGCCAACTGTCCCGAAAATCTGACCATCCCGATCACCTGTGCTAATGACGTACGCGCAGCGAGCACTACTTCTAGACCCCCCACTCTGAGCGTACCACTCACGAAGCTGCTGGGGCGTAAGGGTCTCGCGCGGACACCGCTGTAGCTGCATCTGACCACCGCCAGAAACTCCCCACTGAACAGCTCCACCGCGACTGCCACTACGGCCACTGCCACCACTCCAACAAGCGTACCACTCACGAAGCTGTAAGGGTCTCGCGCGGACGCCGCTGCAGCTGCATCTGGCGAGCGCCAGAAACTCCCCACTGAACAGCTCCACCGCGACTGCCACTACGGCCGCCGCCACCACTCCCACTGCTGCCACCACCGCCGCCACCACTCCCACCGCTACCACGAAGAGAAGTCATAGCGGGCAAAGCAAGGAGGCGTGCGACCAGCAGGGCAGCACTCAGAGAAGGCAGGGTGGCGAGCAGGCACTAGGGTAGCGTGTAGGGTAGGGCGGGGCGGTGCACGGTCAGGGAAGGGTGGCGCGCGGCCAGAGTAGGGGGGCAGACGGGAGGCGCGCGGGCTGGGCTCACGCGTGCGGGCAGTGCAGGGCAGCCGCGCATACAGGGCAACAGCGCGGAGCAGGACAGGCGCATGGGGCAGGGCTCAGGCGTGCGGGCAGGGCAGGGTAGCCGCGCGTGCGGGGCAGGGCGGCGCGTGGGCAGGAAAGGGGCGGCGCGCGGGCCCTAGGGTGACGCGAGGGGCAGGGCAGGGCGTCGCGCGGCTAGCAGGGCGGCGCGACTGGCAGGGCAGGGCAGCACGCGACCAGCAGGGCGGCGCGACGGGCAGGAGAGGGCAGCGCGACTGGTGGGCAGTGCGACGGGCAGGGTAGGGCGCTACGAGCAGGGTAACGCACTACGGGCAGTGAACTATTCGGTGGGCCCTGAAAAAACGGTCCTGGAACAGTACCTGCTCTGAAACCATGTCAGAATAGTGAGCGAGAATGAGTGCTTTGAGCAGAGAAGTGGGACCAAATGCTAACCCTAATTTGGGTTGTACCCCTTATGGGCTACCCCACTACAGCCTACACAGCACAAGCATCAGGTAGTTTGACAGTGTGTTCATCCATCAGAGGACCTTGGTCCGTTGAAAGAAGGTCTTGAGGTGCCAGTACTGCAGAGCGGCCAGCAGAGCGCATGTGAGCAGCGAGAAGGCGCTGAGCCACCCAACTCGTGCCTGCGTGGCCTGGGACATGGCCCGTAGCTCCTCCTCCCTGCACCCACCCATGGGGCAACACATGTTGCTCGCAGCATGAATCACACGGTGGCGCAACAAGGGACACAACGGTCCAGCTGCGGCTCCTCAGCACCACAGATAGGCGCCTGCACTCTGATGCCATCCCCTCATGCGATCCCCCTGCCATCCCCCCAAGCTGGTTGCAGTGTAGCAGGCACATAATGCAGCAAGCACGTTTGGCGCACCTCTCGTGGAAGAAGATCATTTCGTTCGACGCCGCCTCCACCAGCCCCTCCAGCCGCTTCACCTCCCACTCGAAGCTCTGCACCCACCACAGCCACACCCACCACAGCCACACACACCACAGCAGCACCCACCACAGCAGCAAGCACCACAAGCAGGCAGCGAGCAATGGGCAGCAGGGGAGGGGAGATGGTGAGCAGCTGTAACCCCACAGCACAGCGCTGGCCCAAAAAGGCCACTATTGCAGGCATGGTGAGGTGTAGGCATGGTGAGGCACAGCAAGCTCCACCAGCTCCTCTCACCTCCACGCGCTCCTCTCACCTCCACGCGCTCCTTGGTGGCGGCCTGCTGCATGTGCGACGCTGCCTGCCCCTCGCGCCACGTCACCTCCACGTGCTGCAGCTTGTCGTCATGGCGGCCCACATGGTGGCCATGCAGCCAGAAGCACAGGTGGTACTCGCCGCTCTCCTCCGCCCTGAACCCCAGCTGCCCCTCGCTCACGCCCTCCTTCATGTACACGTGCACGCCCGCCGGCGAGGTCACCTGCGCCACGGCGCACCCATGGGTTGACGCATGGGAAAGAAGGGGCAAATGGGACGAATGGGGTGAATGGGAGGAATGGGGCGAATGAACGTTGGCAAATTGGAATCGGCAAAAATGGAAAAAGAGAGGAACAGATTTTTTTTAACAAAGCAGGAGGCGACCACACAGGCACATGTGGCGACCACACAGGCACATGTGGGGACCACACAGGCACATGTGGCGACCACACAGGCACATGTGGCGACCACACAGGCACATGTGGGGACCACACAGGCACATGTGGCGACCACGCAGGCACATGTGGGGACCACAGAGGCACATGTGGGGACCACAGAGGCACATGTGGGGAGGGGAGCGAGTGCGTGGCGGCACTGACGGAGACGTCGAGGGCGACGGGGCTGGCGTGGGTGGCGGGCACGGCGGCATAGGAGGCGGCGACGAGCGTGTCTCGGCGCAGGTCGTGGCCCACGCACTTGGCATGCTGCTCCACCTGGAACCGCACCGCTGTGGGCTCTGGTGGGGGCGATGAGGGGACGAGAGGAGAAAAGATGTGACGAAGAAGAAAAATATGAAAAGAGAAGAGAAGCAAAGGAGGAGACAAGAAAGTCGAGAAAGGAAGCGAGGGGTGAAGATTACAAGGAGGAAGAGGAGCAGAGGTGTTGTGCAAGGATGAGAGGAGCAGGCGGGTGTAGGTAGGAGGTTTGAGTGATGTGTATGAGCAGCGAGGAAGGCGACGAGAAGAGACACGGTGCAGGAGGAGGGAAGGCTGCTGGAGAGAACAGGGGGAGGCAACAAGGAGGGGTTGGGGGGAGCGGGGGGAGAGAAGGAAGGGGCGGGGGGGGGGAGGTGTAACAGGACCGAATTCGCCATGCGAGATGCATGGGAATTTCCGAACGGGTGGTTGCCTGGCTAGCTCCCAACTCTTACACTTGCTAGCCTAGAGCACACTCCCGCATCCCTGTCAGGAGGATAAGTACAGCAAGGCATGGCATCGAGGCGCTATGCCATGCTAGAAGCGTGGCGACACAGTATTCCTTTTTCCTAGCATAAATATCCTTCTTTAGATGTTCTTTGTAACTTCTTCTAATCATATCCTTGAAGTCTCTCTTCTATCAATACTTTCTCGTCTCTTGGAGCTAGGCGTCTCTCCCAGCTTATCCTAGCTTCTCTTTATTCCGTTGCGTGACAACTCTTCCCTCTTCTTCTCAGCTACGGCGCCTCTCTTTAGTCGCTAGGCCGGCCAGGCCAGCCGCGCCATGCGGACTGCGCCGTAGCCTTGTTTCAGGAGGGGAGAGGGGGGGGAGGTTGCAAAAAAAGGGGGATATAACAGAGGAAGGAGGCTAGATGGAGGGAGCCGAGTAAGGAGGGATTGTGAGAACGAGTGTGGTGAAGTGTGAGGGGGAGGGGCGATGGGTGCCAGGGTTGAGAGGGATGGCGCAGCGAGAGGGAGGAGGGGCGGTGGGGGCGACAGCGGAGGCAACAGTGCGGCGCGCTGCAGTCGCGAGAGAGGCGATTCGGAGCCACGCGCCTCGATCGGGCGTTCCTCGACCCGCCGCGAGGTGCCTCAACGCGCTCGACGCGCAGCGCCACTCGACGGCTCACCTGCGCGCGCGGCGGTCATGGCGAGCAGCAGCAACCACAGCGCGGCGCTTCGCGCCATGGCGCTTCGCGCGACGAGCGCGGGGAAAGTGAGGGTTGACGGCCGACAGCGGAGGCGAACGATGCGGACGGCACTCGCGGAGCGGAGCGACAGTCGCCGCTGATGGCGTTACGCGGTGCGAGTGCTTGACTCGCCTGCTGTATGTTGGTAGCGGCGATCACGCACGGACGGGAATTCGACGGTGTGTTGCGATCTCGACCGTCATTATGTGCGATTTGGGTTGTGACTCGTCACCGTGAAATGGCGGAATCGCGCACACTAGAAAAATGATTCCAAGAATCTATTTGTTACAACTGGCTAAACAGACATAGCAAATTGCTAACTATATAGCGAACAAGAATGTTCATAACGGGTATCTAATGCACCACAGCCATGATGTCCCCCTCCCGCACAAAGCAGAACCTGTCGGCGCCGTCTCCAATGGCCACCTAAACTCATGGGGATGGGCAATGGGCAGCCACGCACGCACAAAGACCACAACCACCAAGACAGCATGTTGATGATGCATCCTTCCTTGAACACACTCCTAGAAAGCGTGTGCATACAAACGTGTGTTGAGGGGTGAAGGGGCAAGGACAGCGATCCAGTTGTGCGGCAGTGCTGGGCAGGCTTGCAAGATGGTGTGGGTCGGGTGAATGTGCGAGAGAGGCTCACCTCGTATGCGTTCATGTCGGGAAACATGATCTGCACACACCAACACGGCACACACAGCAGCACGGCACACACAGCAACACGGCACACACACCAACACGGCACACACAGCAGCACGGCACACACAGCAGCACAGCACACACAGCAGCACGGCACACACAGCAGCACGGCACACACAGCAGCATGGCACACACAGCAGCATGGCACACACAGCAGCATGGCACGCACAGCAGCACGGCACAAGAGTGAGGCGAGCAAGAGCGAGTGAGGCGAGCAAGAGCGAGTGAGGCGAGCAAGAGCGAGTGAGGCGAGCAAGAGCGAGTGAGGCGAGCAAGAGCGAGTGAGGCGAGCAAGAGCGAGTGAGGCGAGCAAGAGCGAGTGAGGCGAGCAAGAGCGAGTGAGGCGAGTAGGAGGCAGTGCAGGCACGGCCTCTTGTGACTGACCTTCTGCCCCACTGACGCCTTCTTCACCTCCTCCCCCGCTGATACCACCTGCACTCATCGTGTGCCACCCCCACACGCACACACGCCACCACTCACCCACATCAACACGTATACCACACAGTAAATGCACGGGCGTGCTCACACAACACACAGCGCATGCACACGACACACATAAGAACACAGATTGGGCAAATCAGAAGCAAGAAAGAGCATTGGTTCGTGAGAGACACCTGAGGGCAGTAGTGGGAGAGGAGAGGGAGGAGAGAGCGGAGAGGGGCACAAAGAGGAGGAGAAGTAGGAGAGGGAAGGTCAGTGAGGTGTCGCCTTACCTGCCCGGTAAGGTATCGCCTTACCTGCCCGGTGAGGTATCGCCTTACCTGCCCGGTGAGGTATCGCCTTACCTGCCCGGTGAGGTATCGCTCGTACTTGACGGCCTGCGTGGGCAGCAGCACGCCCCCCGCTGACTTCTGCACTCGCAGAGGGGCACAGAGGGGCACAGAGGGGCACAGAGGGGCACCAGGGGCCACAAGGGTACATAGAGGGGCATGCGGCAGATCGTTTAATTGGAATGAGCACTTCATGCCACAACGGTGGGAAGCACAGAGCGAAGGGGAGTGGATAGAGGACGAGGAGGGAGAGACGGGAAAGCAGGAGAGAGCAGGAGGCGAGAAATTAGGAACGAAAGGAGAAAAAACTGAAGCATCGGATGGGCAGGTGTCAGGTGGGTGGGCAGGTGTCAGGTGGGTGGGCAGGCAGGTGTAAAATGGGTTGGCAGGTGGGCAGGTGGGCAGGTGTTGGAGGGTAGGTTAATATGAAAGATGCATGAGAGTATGGGAGCATGGGAGCATGGGAGCATGGGAGCATGGGAGCATGGGAGCATGGGAGCATGGGAGCATGGGAGCATGGGAGCATGGGAGCATGGGAGCATGGGAGCATGGGAGCATGGGAGCATGGGAGCATGGGAGCATGGGAGCATGGGAGCATGGGAGCATGGGAGCATGGGAGCATGGGAGCATGGGAGCATGGGAGCATGGGAGCATGGGAGCATGGGAGCATGGGAGCATGGGAGCATGGGAGCATGGGAGCATGGGAGCATGGGAGCATGGGAGCATGGGAGCATGGGAGCATGGGAGCATGGGAGCATGGGAGCATGGGAGCATGGGAGCATGGGAGCATGGGAGCATGGGAGCATGGGAGCATGGGAGCATGGGAGCATGGGAGCATGGGAGCATGGGAGCATGGGAGCATGGGAGCATGGGAGCATGGGAGCATGGGAGCATGGGAGCATGGGAGCATGGGAGCATGGGAGCATGGGAGCATGGGAGCATGGGAGCATGGGAGCATGGGAGCATGGGAGCATGGGAGCATGAGGGAAAGGAGCAGCACTCACCTGCTCGGGTTCATCCAGCTTCACCAGCAATCGCTCGCCACGTGGCTGAACCTGAATGGGGGGAGAGGAAGAGAGAAAGAGGGGGATATAAGAGGAGCAAGCAGGAAGCAAGGAGGGCGGCACGTTGGTTTGCTTCGTGCTGTGCTGCTCCACGCCGCATGGCCACGCACCCGGCCATCGCCGCCGCTCGCTGCTGCCTCGTGCGCGTCAGCTCGCGAAGTCTGTGGTGTTACCACGTCGCGGGGATGAGTTTCTCGAGGGTGGTCACGGCAAAAGAGCGCGTCTTCACTTTCACTCACCCACTGCGCCGTCAGGACGCCGCTGTCACACCGCACCAGCTGACGTCACTGCGCGCGGCCGCGTGCTGCCAGCACCACCAACTCTCGCCCCCAGTCGCCGCTGCGCGAGGCGACGACCCGCTACTCCCGACCTGGCGACAACGCGATCCCGCACCCGCACCTGCCACCAACCCTCATTCCACCCAACCGTCATTGCCTCGCTGCCTCACCCGCTTGTCGCTCAGAGCCTGCGCGATCTCCGCCGCGCCCATCGCTGCGCGCACGCCCACCGCCGCAGCCGATCGCGACGCGCATTTTCTGGAGCCGGCGACCAATGGGGAGGCGAGGCTGGGCGTGGTGACCCGGCAGGTGCGCGCGCTGCTGAGATCGGAGAGCGCGACGGCCTGCGACGCGATGAACGACGAACGACGCGAGCGACGGGACGGAGGGACGGTGGGAAGGCACGATGGGGAGAACAACGTTAGCAGCGACCATCTCTGCATCTACGTGGCTGTGCTTGTGTGCGAGGCGAATGCAGAAGCGAGCACACAGTGAGACAGGGTTTAAGGAGGCTTGGAGAGAATGGCGCGGGTGTGGAGGGAGGGGAGGGAGGTTGAAGGGACAGGGGGAAAGCGAGATTGGCGGAATAAGAGCGCGGTAGTGGGCGAACCCAACGGGCACGCCGACGGCGCGCGCACAGGCGCGCAGAGGAGGGCAGCGAGGGCGAGAGCGGCGTGAGAGAGACATGATCGTAGGGTGGGGGACAGAGAGGAAGAGAGAGCTCACCGCGCAAGCGGGTTGGCGGATGCAAGGGAGCGACACGGACGCCATGAGTGGATTCGCGGTCTGCGCGCTGAGGATCGAGTGGCGAGCGATGGAGGTGTGAAAGCGCAAGGGTGACGCAGAATTACAAACGCAAGCAGCGGTAGAGGTGAATGAAAGGCGATGCAGGGCTGGTTCTACTGCGTTTGTGACATAGAGTGCTGGGCGAAATGGTCGAGGCTTCGCGAACCTCCCAGTGAGGGGATTCCGGGGCTTGCGTGCTGACGAGGCCTGTTCCAGCGGCCGATCTGGATTGTTCTTTCCGAAAGGATGCCACGCTGTAGCTTTGTGTTCTTTTTAGGGTGGACATCTCGTTTGGGGTTTGATACATTTGGGTAAAGAAGTTTTTGGGTTGCGAAGTGTAAAGCGAGTAGGCAAAATACTCACCCTGAATTCGAGTTGGGTCCAGGGCCTATGTTATCAGTGTAAATCACCCTGATGCCCTGATTATCAGGGTGGTTTTTTGTAGTAACACTGATGCGGCCGGGTAATTCTTTAGGGACCCTGATTTACCCTGCTGTGCCAGGGTTTACGATTAAGGAACACTGTCGCATCAGGGTTTTCTTGCCGTTCCCCTTATCGAGATTTATCTTGAAGCGAGTACCAGCCTGCTGCGATCAGAAGGGGATCACTTCCAGGATCTTCTCAAGAAGGTTCGCACGCAACTAGATGTCAAACTATATGTGCTGCATATTGTCTAGGCTGTAGTGGGGTAGCCCATATGGGGTACAATCCAATTAGGGTTTACTACTTGTACTCCTGCATCATGCTACTTCAATCATTCCTGCTGCTAGATTCTGACATGGTATCAGAGCACTAAGGTCCGTAGGACCGTTTTTTTCGGGCCCACCTACTGCTACGGTTACCACGCTACCCCACGTACCTGCCTGCCTTGCCTTGCCTTGTGACGTGCTGCACTACGTGCACCGTCCTGCAGCCCTAGCGCTGCCTCCTGCTGCCCTAGGCCAGCGCGCTGCCCCTGCAGGCCCGTAAGGCCCGCGCGCCGCCCCTGCAGGCCCGTCAGGCCCGCGAACAGCCCCTACAGGCCCGTCAGCCCCCCTGCTGCCGCACGCAGCCCGCGCCGAGCCGCGCGCAGCCCGCTGCAGCCGCGCGCAGCCCGCACCGAGCCGCGCGCAGCCCGCACCGAGCCCACGCAGCCCGCGTCGAGCCGCGCGCGGCCTGCTACTGCCTCGCGCGGCCCGCGCCGAGCCGCGCGCGGCCTGCTACTGCCTCGCGCGGCCCGCGCGCGGCCCGCAGCAGCCCGCGCCGAGCCGCGCGCGGCCCGCTACTGCCTAGCGCGGCCGCACGCCGCGTGCTGTCAGCGCAGCCCGCGCCGAGCCGCGCGCGGCCCTCTGCCTCGGCCCCGACCTGCCGCTGATGCGGCCCCGCCCTGCAGCTGCCACGGCCCCGACCTGCCGCTGATGCGGCCCCGCCCTGCAGCTGCCACGGCCCCGACCTGCCGCTGACGCGGCCCCACCCTGCAACTGCCGCTGAAGCGGCCCCGCCCTGCAGCTGCTTCGGCCCTGCTCTGCAGCCGGTGTTGCGGCCCCGACGTCGCCGCTGTCGTGCGCCTACTCGGTCGCCGCCCGTCGAGCGCCGGCCCTGCTCGCCCGGTGAGCGCCTGCTCTCCCAGCCTTTGGTGAGCGCCTGCCTGCCTGCCTGCCGGCCTGCCTGTCTGCCTGCCTGCCTGCCTGCCTGGCTGCCTGGCTGCCTGCCTGCCTGCCTGCCTGCCTGCGCGCCTGCCTGCCTGCCTGCCGGCCTGCCTGCCTGCCTGCCGGCCTGCCTGCCTGCCTGCCGGCCTGCCTGCCTGCCTACCTGCCTGCCTGCCTGCCTGCCTGCCGGCCTGCCTGTCTGTCTGCCTGCCTGCCTGCCTGCCTGCCTGACTGCCTGCCTGCCTGCCTGCCTGCCTGCCTGCCTGCCTGCTTGCCTGCCTGCCTGCCGCGCCTGCCCTGCCCGCGCTACTGCTGCTGCTACTGCTACTGGCAGGTGGCCAGATGCAGCTCCAGCGACGTTCACGCGAGCCTCTCACGCCCCAGCAGCTTAGTGAGTGGTATACTAGCTGGGGTTGTCGCGGTAGCCGTCGTAGCTGTCGCCCTGGAGCTGGTCAGTTGGGAGCGTCTGGCAGTGGCCAGCTGAAGCTGCGGCGGCGTCCACGCGAGACACTTACGCTCCAGCAGCTCCATGAGTGGTACGCTCAGTGTAGCAGGTCTACGCGTACAGTTCGCTGCCCGTACGTCATTCGCACAGGTGCTAGGACTGGTCAGCCTTGTGGGACGCTTGGTCACACACAGTCCCGCTGCTTCACCCGTCTGAGCGACGACTGGCGCACAGTGTTTGGCGACGAGGCTGAGCTCCCCACCTGGCTGGAGCTGCATGGACAGAGGGTAGATATCTTTGCGCTTGACTATGATGCTATTCTCACTGCCATGTATGCATTGCCTACTAGTGCTGACCGTGCCTGTTACCTGTGCGTACCGCCTGACCCTGGTATAGAGCCTGCTGCTCTCGGTGCTGGTGAGGCTGCTGCTCTAGGTGCTAGTGCGTCTCTTGCTCTAGGTGCTGGTGAGGCTGCTGCTCTCGGTGCTAGTACGTCTTCTGCTCTAGGTACTGGTGAGGCCGTGGCTTCAGGTGCTGGTGAGTCTGCTCTCTCTGGTACTGCGCCCACTGCGGTCTCGCACACCTTCACCCTTGACTCAGGAGCTTCCCGCTCCTTCTTTCGCGACTGCACCACACTCACGCCGCTTAGTCGGCCAGTTCCAGTCTCCCTGGCGGACCCCTCCGGGGGTCCAGTCCTTGCCCACTACTCCACGGTTCTGCCGTGTCCGGCCACCCTGTCCGGCTCGCTGTCAGGACTTTACCTCCCCTCGTTCTCTACGAACTTGGTGAGTGGAGCTGACCTCCAGGATCGGGGGGTTGACCAGTTCACTCCTGCGAGTCAGCGAGTGACTCACTGTACGTGTGCTAGGACGGGCCGGCACTTGGCCACGTTCACCCGTGCACCTGACTCGACTTTGTACACACTGACCACTGAGTCCCCTCAAGTAGCTGCGTCTGCGTCTACGTCTGGTCAGCTGGCGGCCCCCTGCGAGTGTCGCGCTTTGTCGCACGACACTCTCCTGTGGCACCACCGCCTTGGTCACCCCTCCTTGCCTCGCCTGCGTAGCATGCACTCTCGCTCCCTGGTCTCTGGTCTTCCCAGGTCTCTGCCTGCCCTCCCTCCCTCGCCTGCGCCGCCTTGCATTCCTTGCGTCGAGGGGCGGCAGCGCGCCGCTCCTCACTCCTCCTCGTTTCCTCCCATAGAGGCTCCACTGCAGACGCTCCACCTGGACGTGTGGGGCCCAGCCCGCGTCCAGGGACAGGGCCACGAGCGGTACTTCCTGCTGGTTGTCGACGACTACACGCGTTACACCACGGTCTTCCCCTTGCGGAGCAAGGCGGATGTCCCTGCTGTTTTGATCCCCTGGATCCGCGCAGTTCGTCTCCAGCTCCGCGAGCGGTTCCGGTCGGACTTTCCTGTCCTGCGTCTGCACTCTGACAGAGGTGGTGAGTTCTCCTCCGACCTCTTGGCAGCCTACTGTGCGGAGCGCGGCATCCGCCAGACGTTCACGCTTCCGGCCTCTCCGCAGCAGAATGGGGTTGCTGAGCGCCGCATTGGCTTAGTCATGGAGGTCGCTCGTACCTCCATGATCCATGCGGCTGCCCCCCATTTTCTGTGGCCGTTTACGGTCCGGTACGCCGCGCATCAGCTCAACCTCTGGCCCCGTGTCTCCTTGCCGGAGACCTTGCCCACACTGCTGTGGACGGGGAAGGTTGGCGATGCGTCGCGTTTCCGGGTCTGGGGTGCTCGTGCCTTTGTCCGCGATACCACCGCGGACAAGCTCTCCGCCCGCGCTGTTCCCTGTGTCTTCCTTGGCTTTGTCCCTGACGCGCCTGGTTGGCAGTTTTACCACCCCACCTCGCGCCGTGTCTTTGCGTCTCAGGACGTCACGTTCGACGAGTCGGTTCCCTTTTACCGTCTCTTCCCCTACCACACTGCCCCACTCCCCCCCCCTGCCGCTCTTCCTCGCTCCAGGTGCTCCCCAGGTAGACCCCCTCCCCGCTCCAGGTCCTGCTCCTTCAGGTGTGTCTCAGGTAGACCCTCCTCCCTTGACTGCGCCGGTTGAGGTCACTGGTGACTCAGGTCCTACTGAGGGTGGTCCTTCTCGGGGTGCTACTTCTGGGGGTGCTGAGCCTGGGGGTGCGGAGCCTGGGGGTGCTGAGCCTGGGGGTACTGAGCCTGAGGGTGCGGAGCTTGAGGGTGTGGAGCCTGGTGGTGCTGAGCCTGAGTGTGAGGGGTCTGGAGCTGCTTAGGGTGCTCGCGCTGGAGGTTCTGGAGCCGCTGGAGGTACTGGCGCTGAGGGTTCTGAGTCTGCTGTTGCGCGGTCTCCTTGGAGTAGCCGCCTTTGTCCACGTGTGCCTCTCACCTCACAGCAGCTGCAGGACCGGTCGCCGTCAGGGTCGCGCTGCTGGAGCCTGAGGCTCTGCTGCTGGAGGTACTTCTGCTGACGTCCCTGGAGCTAGGAGTGGTGCTGGTCCTTTGTCTACTGGAGGTGCTGGAGTCGCTGGCTCCGAAGGTGCTCGTACTGGAGGTACTGGAGCTGCTGGGGCTGGGGGTGCTGCGTCTGGAGGTGCTGCTTCTGGAGACACTGAGGCTGGAGACCCTCGGACAGGAGATGCTGGTTCTGGGGGTGCTGCTGCTGGAGACACTGAGGTTGGAGACCCTGGGACTGGAGGTGTCGGTTCTGGGACTGGAGCTTCTGGAGCTGCTGGAGGTGCTGGAGCTGCTGGAGGTGCTGGAGCTGCTGGAGCTGCCGACACGACTGTTCTTCGCTCCGCCTTCTCCGTCGTCTCTGCCGCCGTCTGACTCTGTTCTTCGTCAGGTTCTTACTCTCCCGTCGTCTACTGGTCTTCCGTTACAGCCTGGCTCACCGCTGCCTGCTCCTTCTCCTTACACTGAGCAGACTGGTAGTCCTGCTGAGCATCGTGAGCCTGCGTCGCGTCCTGTCTCGCCTGTTCGTCCTGGTCGTACCGGTCGTCGTGTTCCTCGGTCGCGTCAGCCGGCTGTCCCCAGCGCACACCTCGTAGTCCGTCGTCCTTCCTCTGCTCCGCAGCCTGTTCCTCTGCCGTCTCCTCCTGCGTCCTCTTTGCCTACCGTTCCGGACCCTGCGTCTGACCGGTTTCGTGCTGAGCACCCTACTGTTACGCGTCTGCTAGCCACTGTTGTCACTGACCCGTCGTTTGAGTCTGCTGCTGCGTCTGCTTTGGTCGCTGAGCTTGTTGACTTTGCTGCTGCCTGTCGTCTAGACTTCGCTGCCAGTCTTGTTGCTGAGTCTGAGTCCGTCTGTCCTCCGTCCGTCGGGGGTGAGTGTGCTCTTAGCACGGACGTCCTTGAGGACAGGCACGAGGACCTTGAGTGTCTTGCGGCTGCTGCGCCTCATCTCGTGGCCATGCTGCTTGCCCCTGAGGGAGACCCGGATGCACCAGACATCCCGACCCCGCGCTCTTACACTGAGGCGATCGCGGGTGAGTACTCCTCTCAGTGGCAGACAGCCATGGACGCAGAGATGGCATCCTGGAATTCCACAGGCACTTACGTCGATGAGGTTCCCCCTCCTAGGGCGAACATCGTCGATGGCATATGGATTTTCAGGGTGAAGCGGCCGCCGGGTTCTCCGCCTGTCTTCAAGGCTCGTTACGTTGCTAGAGGCTTCAGTCAGTGAGAGGGAGTTGACTTCTTCCATACCTTCTCCCCCACCCCAAAGATGACTACTCTTCGGGTGCTGCTGCACGTTGCCGCTCAGCGTGACTACGATCTTCACTCTCTTGACTTCAGCACAGCTTTCTTACAGGGCAGCCTACACGAGGAGATCTGGCTGCGCCGCCCACCTGGCTTCGCTGGGTCGTTCCCTCCTGGTACCCAGTGGAGCCTCCGGCGGCCAGTCTACGGTCTCCGCCAAGCGCCACGTGAGTGGCACGACACACTGAGGACGACACTGGCGGCTCTTGGGTTCGCTCCTTCGACAGCTGACCCGTCGCTGTTCCTGCGCACCGACACTTTGCTGCCACCGTTCTACATCCTCGTGTACGTCGACGACTTGGTCTTTGCCACTGCTGACACTGAGGCTCTCGCCTTGGTGAAGTCGGAGCTGCAGAAGAGACACACGTGCACAGACCTGGGTGAGCTGCGCAGTTACCTTGGCTTGCAGATCACTCGGGACAGAGCACGCCGCACCATCACACTGACTCAGTCACACATGGTGCAGCAGGTCCTTCAGCGCTTCGGCTTCACCTGGTCCTCGCCACAGCACACTCCTCTGGCTACAGGTCACTCGCTCTCAGCTCCACCTTCGGACAAGTCCGTAGAGCCGAGTGGTCCTTACCCAGAGCTAGTGGGCTGCCTCATGTACCTGATGACCTGCACTCGTCCTGACCTTGCGTACCCTCTTGGCCTTCTCGCTCGCTACGTGGCTCCTAGTCGGCACCGACCTGAGCACATGGCTGCTGCTAAGAGGGTACTGCGCTACTTGTGCAGTACATCGGGCATGGGGCTCGTGCTTGGAGGACGGAGTGAGGTGGTCCTCACTGGGCACTCAGACGCGTCTTGGGTTGACGACCAGGCTACTCAGCGGTCGTCACTGGGTTACACCTTCAGCCTTGGCTCTGGCTCTGTTTCTTGGCAGTCTACACGCTCGTCTTCTGTTCTCAGCTCCAGTTGTGAGGCTGAGATCTACGCCACCGCCATGGCTGCACAGGAGCTACGCTGGCTCACCTACCTGCTGACTGACTTGGGTGAGCGGCCTCGTTCTCCTCCAGTGCTGTACATCGACAACAAGGCGGCCATTGCCTTGTGTGAGGAGCACAGACTGGAGCACAGAACGAAGCACATTGCTCTGCGTTACTTCCTGGCTCGAGAGTTGCAGCAGCGAGGCCAGCTTCGTCTTCGCCACGTGGCCACTCGGGCCAACACTGCTGATATATTCACCAAGGCACTTCCGTCTGGTGATCATCAGCGCTTTTGTACTCTGTTGGGCCTTGTGCCTACGTTTCCACACTTGTTGTAGTCTCTGCTTGTACTGTGATCTATATATATACCTGCATGCTGGCTCTTGCTAGGTAGCCATCACTGTACTGTTATTGCTGCATGTGAACTGGCCTTGTGGCCCTTTGCTTGTGCTCGGAATGTGTGGTGACGTTGTGATCCACCCTGAGCTTGTTTTGTTTCTCTTGACTGGTCGTGTGACCCCTTGTTCTCCCCCACTTTGCCTATGGGGGTGTGTCAAACTATATGTGCTGCATATTGTCTAGGCTGTAGTGGGGTAGCCCGTATGGGGTACAACCCAATTAGGGTTTACTACTTGTACTCCTGCATCCTGCTAGTTCAATCATTCCTGCTGCTAGATTCTGACACTAGATAGTAGTGGTGGGCCCTTGACCTCAATAGCAGAGTGAATGTAAAATGCTTGAGATGGTTAAACCATGCAAATACAAAGATATAAATATGAGTACAGGGGAATTCGAATCGACCTAGCTAGCCATGTATTCTAAGGGGTACATTCCCTTATTCAATTTCATTCCCAACCGTGCGGCGCGTACAGTTACGAAACTGTTCCCGCCAAATTCCTCTTGCCTGCAGTTGCCCGATGCCGTCTGCTTCAGCGATCTAGATCCACCCTAACCGTCTGTCGTTTCGAGTCAATTCTTACTCCTCGCATTCATTCTCGATATTGCGTGCTTCCTTAGCTGCGGTTAGGAGTGCACAGTAATGTTTCATTCATTACTATTTGTAACAACCCCCCTTCACTCCTGGCCGTAGCTCGACTTGACCTGCTTGACCACTCCGCTGAGTTCGGGTAGAGTAGTTCTGGTATTGCTGGCGTGGCAGTCGCTTCGTGAGGAAGTCCGCTGCCATGTCACCTGTCAGGCAATAGGTCAAGTCAACCTTGCCTTTGTCCACTTCGTCTTTGACGAAGAAGTACCGCAGCGCAATGTGCTTGGTGCGGTTGACGAAACCAGGCTTGTTCGCGATGCGAATCGCGCTCTGGTTGTCACAATGGAGGCGAAAAGTGGGCGAAGCTGGAAATTTCGCCTCCTGCATGAGTTCCCGTAGGTAAAGGCCTCGCGAACTGCTGCCGTTGCTGCGATGAATTCCGCTTCGGCTGATGACAGGGCAACCAGCTCTTATTTCTACGAGTTCCAGGAGATTGGTCCCGTTGGTTCGAGTCGGAACAGGAAGCCAATCCTAAACCGTCGATTGTTGGGATTTGTTGCGTGATCGGCGTCCACAAAGCCGATGAGGTTGAAAGATGGGGTTGGCACTGTTGAGTAGCAGAGTCCAATCTTGGGTGTTGAAACGGAGAACTGTAAGGCGCACTGCAGGTCCAGAAGATTCTCAGCCGTTGGTTTGCGTGAGTACTGGGCCAACTGGCTCGCGATGTAGGAGAGATCGGGCCTGCATGTGACAGATGCAAAGAGCAGGCATCCCAGCTGCTGCTGATAAGACTAAATGCCAGTGGGGGATAGGGCTTTGTTGCCAGGTTTGTAATTCGGTCCGGGAGTTCGGTAGGGAGTGGAGAGCGGTGCAGGTGAAATGTTGAACCGCTTCCCTAACTCCTCTGCATACTTAGCCGCTGAGAGGTGGATAGCTTCTAGCGCGTAAGAGATGTTGAGGCCTAAGAACTGCTTCACCTCATAGTTGCATGTGATGTCGACGCGCCCCGCCAGACTCCTCTCAAACTGCTCAAATAGTTCGTTGCTTGACCCTGTGTAAAGCAGGTCATCGACGTAGACAGTGAGTAGAATGTATTCTTCGCGGAAATCGCGGCGGTACATCCCAGTGTCATGAGGCTTCTGCTTGAACCCGATTTCAAGCAGGATGTTGTGCAGATACTGCTGCCAGAGCCTCGGTGCTTGCTTGATCCCGTAAAGGGACTTGCGCAGCTGGCATACGCTCGAATCCCCCTCGCCGTACGTGTGGGGCTGCTCCATGTAAATCACAGCGTCTACTAACGCGTACAGAAACGCGTTCTTCACGTCAACTTGGCGTAGAAGTAGGTGTCTAGCAGTAGCGATGCGAGCAGGATTCGGACGGAGGTATGGCGGCTGACCGGCGTGAATGTCTGGTCGAAGTCGATGCCGTGCCTCTGGTCGCACCCGCGCACTACCCATCGCGCCTTGAAGCGCTCGATCGTTCCGTCCGCTGCGGTCTTCACGCGGAAGACCCATTTCCTCGAGAGAACCCTCGCGCCTTTAATCGCTGCACGGTCGACTAACACCCAGGTGTCTCGAGATTTGAGCGCCTTAATTTCCGCGTCCATTGCCTCGCGCCACTCCTTGCTGTTTGGTAAGGGCTTGGCGGGGGTTTCGGGGCTCGATGACGCGTGGCGCTTACCTTTGAGGTTGCGGTGTGGAGTCTGAGCAGCTGCAGCCCTGAGACGGTGCTGTCATGGCGATGCTACGGGACGACTTCCTGGGTCTCTGGCTCTCTGGCTCTGGTGGTGCTGGTGGTGCTGCGCCTCTGCCGCTTCCGCCCATTCCACCCATTCCTCCTCCAGAGGAATCGTCGTCATCGTCATCGCTGCTGTGACGATCTCCCCTTGTGAACTCGCCCCTGGTGTCTTGCTCTAGGATTGCCGCAGCGGCTTCGTCCTCGGGCGTTGCGTAGCTGTGTCCGTCATTCGCGTAAACTCGATTTGCGTTGGTCTCCTCATCATGACGGAACTGCTCGAGGAAGAGGCGTTCGTAGAAGATTACGTCACGCTCGTGGGCAGTCTTCTGGCTGAGAAGGTCTAGGATGATCCACGCCTTATGCTCGTGGCTGATGCCGAGGTGAATGCCCCATCGCGCGCGGCTGGCGAATTTGCCGATGGTTGATGTTGGCGGGCGGTACTGCACCATGCACCCCCACACGCGGAGCATGGATGTGTCCCCCTTAGTCCCGGTCCACTTGACGTGCGGGGACAGGTTGCCGGTGATGGCGGTGGTTGACAGCAGGTTGTGCACCCGCACGGCGTGGTGCATCGCGTAGGTCCAGTAGATCGGCGGCAGCTTCGATTGCTTCATCAGCGCTCGCACTTTCGTTATGAGAGTGCGATTAGTCTGCTCGGCTACGCCCTGCTGTTGGTGCGCGTAAAGGGAGAGAAATGTGGTGCTCGATCCCCTTTTGCGCCAGATAATCCTGCATCTCCTTGCTCCTGAATTCTGCTGCGCCGTCAGATTGCCAGATTTTCAGCTTCTCCCTGGACTGCCGCTGCGCGTGCGCCAGCCAGAGGCGAAATACCTCGTAGGCTCTGCTGCGCGATTCCACGTTCACGACCTACACATAGCGCGTTCCGGCATCAATAGAGGTAAGCGTGTACATTTCATCGTTGACTCCGCGGTGCCCCACGTTTAGGAAGTCACTGTACACCTTGTGTAGCTTGGGGTAGCGGTTCGTCCCTGGCTCGAGCAACGGGAATGGAAGGTGGCTCAGCGCGGCTTCAGGGCAGACGGTGCAGTTGCGCGGGTGTGTCGCGCCTCTCACTTCGGTGCCATCTGGGCGCAACAGCGCCCCAGGAGCGAAGACTCCCGCGTCGATGCAGTTTTTCAGCGTCGCGCGTGAAGGGTGTCCGAGGCGCTGGTGCTAGAGTGCATCGTCTGCGCGAAAGCGGGAGGTGCGCATATAGCGCACGTGAGCCTCTTCAGGGTCTTTATCAAGTGTGGGGGTAGATTCCGCTGGTGCTTCTTCTGCTGCTTCGTCTTCGTCGTTGGCGGTAGTTAACATTAACGCCAGGAACTCTCTGTCGCGAATTTCGGAGAGGGAGATATTGGTCACAGGGATGGTTCCAGGGACAAAGGTGGGTTCACGCGGCTTGGGAGAAGGTCCGTAAACTGCTAGGCGCGGGGTAGACGGTTCGTTGCCCCAATCAATGGTGTCCCAGGGATCGCAATGCGTCGGATTGTCAGGAGGAGGTAGTGCGGGTGGAGCATGGCGTGGGTGGCGGTCTTCCGTCAGGGTCCTTAAAATCCCTGCGGTGAATGTGCTCGAAGCGCAGTGGCACGAGGTCGATTAACTCGTGCGAATTACCGCGGCAGTCGGGGGTGTCGAAGTCCAAGACATACACTCCATTTTCGGAGTGCGCTCTGCCAATCTGCCTGCAGGGGAAGATCCTCGACTCGTAGTATAGCAGGATGTCGCGTGTCTCGCGGTCCGTGGTGAGATCAACGCCGCAATCAATGAGTTGGGCGGCGGAAAGCAGATTGAAGCGCGGACTATGAGCACATCGTTAAGCGTGATGTGCGTGCGGCTTCCGCGTGCCTTGAGCACGACGATGCCTTGCGCGCTTACTCGCAGGCACGTGTTGTTGGCCACTGTGACGTAGGTGACCGTGTGCGTGGCGACGGCGTTGGATATGTAACGCTCCGAGCCCACCATGTGCTGGCCGCAGTAGCTGTTGAGGTACCAGGTGTTGTAGCGCTTCCTGTCATCTTGTGCGAGCAGCGCCAGTCGCGGCGTGACGATGTGCGGGGTGTCAAATTTAAGGAAATGCTCGCACGAGAGCCAATCGATTGGCGCCGCCCGCATATCTGGTATGTGCGGGGGACTTTCAAGCAACGGGACTGGAAGATTCCAGTCCTGGTAGTTGTCGTCGGTGAAGTCGTGGCGTGGACTGAACGGGTTGTTGTTGGAGAAGGCGCCAATAGGGGTGCGGTGCTGGCTTAGGTGATGGTGAGCGCACGCGGCGACGACGCGACTCGCCCGTCATGGCCATGTTGCTCATGACGTTGCGTACTCGGGCAGACGAAGACGGCTGCTGCTGCTGATGCTGAACCGTTGGGTTCAGGTTGCGCGCGGGGGGTTGATACCCTTGGGCTGGACGCACGTCGCCTCGTGCGTCTTGTCGGCCGGACCAGTTGCTCGGATTGGTCTGGTGAGGGTGAGATAGGGACTTACACCGATCCGCCAAGTGCCCGAAATTTCTGCAGATCTTGCAGTAGAGGCGCCGCGGCCGTCGCTCTTCGGTGTTGTCGGCGTAGAAGGCGAGCCGTTCACGTTCTCGTCGTGGCGCTGGTCGCTGCTGATCCATATCCCGTTGTTCGACGAGAAGGGCGGCGCAAAGGGCGGCCTCCGAGATGACTTCCTGCTGTCGGAGAAGCGCCTTGCAGGGCCGCCACTCTGGGCCGAGCCCTTGAAGCACGATGTTGACAAAAATCTCCTCTGATATCGAGCTTCCCAACTTCATGATTTGATCACGAAGGCTCTGACAGCGATTGATGTAGCTGTTGGCCTTCTCCCCTGGGGCCATTCTAGTCTCCAGTAGCTGCTGGAGCAGCTGGATCGAAGAAGCGGAGTTCTTTGACTGATACACGCCGTTCAGGTGGCGCCAAGCGTCGAGGGCTGGAGCGGGCGACGTTTTGTATGAGCGAATGCTTAGCTGCTCCGCCGGCGACATATTGCGCAGAGGACACCGTATGCCAACAGGGACTCGTTGTAGTACCTTGCCCTGGCGTCGTCGGTATCTTCAGCAGGCTCCGCATACCTCCGTCGAAGTAGTGAAATATCAGAGCGTTCTGCAGCACGAGCTCCAGCTCGAAGCTCCAGGTATAGAAGTCTCTGCCGTCAAAACACACACTTGTCTTTATTTTTGATATGCTGAGAAACTTTGATTGTGCTGAGAGAATTGCCTCTTCACTAGGACGGGGAGTCTTTGAGGTTGAACCATTTGTGTCAAGGGAGAAAGTGTGCGGGGCGGCGTTCTGGCCATTTGGGGCCGGTTGAGAAAGTTGCGAGGAGGTTCCCGCGTCGCCGTTCCGCAATGTTTGGAGCCCTTGCTCCAAGCTGGTGAGTCGCTGAAGAAGTTGTGCGAGGACTTCGGTCCCGATCGTCGTCGTTTCCTCGCTTGTCGCAGCCGGATTGGGTTGCGCTTCAGCCGTCAGATTTGTCTGACCACCAGATCCTCCGGCCATTCTCACACGCGATCGTGTGCCGGACGCCACTTTCCGAATGTCGTAGATTTCGGAGGTGGCAGTGGGAAAGATTCCCGAGTCGCTCTCATACCATGCTGTTCCCAGGATCTTCTCAGGAAGGTTCGCACGCAACTAGATAGTAGTGGTGGGCCCTTGACCTCAATAGCAGAGTGAATGTAAAATGCTTGAGATGATTAAAACATGCAAATAAAAAGATATGAATATGAGTACTGGGGAATTCAAATCGACCTAGCTAGCCATGCACTCTAAGGGGTACATTCCCTTATTCAAATTCATTCCCAACCGTGCGGCGCGTACAGTTACGAAACTGTTCCCGCCAAATCCTTCTTGCCTGCAGCTGCCCGATGCCGTCTGCTCCGACGGTCCAGATCCACCCTAAACGCCTGTCGTTTCGAGTCAATTCTTACTCCTCGCATTCATTCTCGATACTGCGTGCTTCCTCAGCTGCGGCTAGGAGTGCGCAGTAATGTTCATTCATTATTATTCGTAACAACCCCCCTTCACTCCTGGGCATAGCTCGACTTGACCTGCTTGACCACTCCGCTGAGTTCGGAGTAGTTATGGTATTGCTGGCGTGGCAGTCGCTTCGTGAGGAAGTCCGCTGCCATGTCACCTGTCGGGCAATAGGTCAAGTCAACCTTGCCTTTGTCCACTTCGTCTTTGACGAAGAAGTACCGCAGCGCAATGTGCTTGGTGCGGTTGACGAAACCAAGTTTTTTTGCAATGCGAATCGCACTTTGGTTGTCACAGTGGAGGCGAAAAGTGGGCGAAGCTGGAATTTTCGCCTCCTGCAGGAGTTCCTGTAGGTAGAGGCCTTCGCGAACTGCTGTCGTTGCTGTGATGAATTCCGCTTCAGCTGATGACAGGGCAACCAACTCTTGTTTCTACGAGTTCCAGGAGATTGGTCCCGTTGGTTCGAGTCGGAACAGGAAGCCAGTCCTGGACCGTCGATTGTCAGGATCTGCTGCGTGATCGGCGTCCACGTAGCCGATGAGGTTGAAAGATGGAGTCGGCACAGTTGAGTAGCAGAGTCCAATCTTGGGCGTTGAAACGGAGAACTGTAAGGCGCACTGCAGGTCCAGAAGATTCTCAGCCATTGGTTTGCGTGAGTACTGGGCCAACTGACTCGCGATGTAGGAGAGATCGGGCCTGCATGTGACAGAGGCAAAGAGCAGGCATCCCAGCTGCTGCTGATAAGACTAAATGCTAGTGGCGGATAGGGCTTTGTTGCCAGGTTTGTGATTCAGTCCGGGAGTTCGGTAGAGAGTGGAGAGCGGTGCAGATGAAACGTTGAGCCGCTTCCCTAACTCCTCTGCATACTTAGCCGCTGAGAGGTGGATAGCTTCTGGCGCGTAGGAGATGTTGAGGCCTAAGAACTGCTTCACCTCGTAGTTGCAGGTGATATCGACGCGCCCCGCCAGACTCCTCTCGAACTGCTCCAATAGTTCGTTGCTTGACCCTGTGTAAAGCAGGTCGTCGACGTAGACAGTGAGTAGGATGTATTCTCCGCGGAAATCGCGGCGGTACATCCCAGTGTCATGAGGCATCTGCTTCAACCCGATTTCAAGCATGATGTTGTGCAGATACTGCTGCCAGAGCCTCGGTGCTTGCTTGATCCCGTAAAGGGACTTGCGCAGCTGGCATACGCGCGAATCCCCTTCGCCGTATGTGTGCGGCTGCTCCATGTAAATCACAGCTATTACTAACGCATACAGAAACGCGTCCTTCACGTCAATTTGGCGTAGAGGTAGGTGTCTAGTAGCTGCGATGGCAAGCAGGATTCGGCCGGAGGTATGGCGGCTAACCGGCGTGACTATCTGGTCGAAGTCGATGCCGTGCCTCTGGTCGCACCCGCCCACTAGCCATCGCGCCTTGAAGCGCCCGATTGTTCCGTCCGCCGCGGTCTTCACGCGAAAGACCCATTTCCTTGAGAGAACCCTCGCGCCTTAAATCGCTGCACGGTTTACTAACACCCAGGTGTCTCGTGATCTGACGATCCAGATCCACCCTAACTGTCTGTCGTTTCGAGTCAATTCTGACTCCTCGCATACATTCTCGATATTGCGTGCTTCCTTAGCTGCAGTTGGAGTGCGCAGTAATGTCTCATTCATTACTATTCGTAACACACATCATATATTGAAAATTACAAGATCAAGAAAAATCATGAAAGTTGTTTGATCGTATTTTTGTATTGTCAGGAATACTAGGAGTGGGGCCTAGGCTTAGTAGCCTAGGCCCACACTAGGAGGTAGTAGGTTGTGCCCTAGGACTAGGGTTTGTGGTATACGAAGGAGAATTGTGAGAATGGGAATGATGATGAACTAGCAAGCAGCAGGATACATATAGGAAACCCTAAGGGGTTGTACTCACTATTGAGCACCCCACTGCAGGCTAGACAATAACATTCTGACACACCCCCATAGCCAAAGTGGGGTGCAATCAGTACAATGAGCAGGCAGTGCAATAGTTCACAAATATGAGCAAAGCTAGTGGCAGTCACAGGAGGCCAGTGAGGAGGAGGAGGAACTGTGGAGGGAGAGATGAGAGGAGGCGACGACTGAAGTTGCAGACACACGGGCACCAGGAGCACCAGGTTGCAACCTCCTCCAACTGTCTCACTCCCCCCTACACTCACCCCCAGGGTCACCACTCGCTCCACGCCCACATCACCCCCCTAGCGCCACTCCCTCGTCTCCCACACATCCACCCCCCCGCAGCGGCAGCTGCAGCAGTGGGAGACGGAGGAGAAGGAAGGGGCGACGCACACGGAGCACCCCCACACCCGCCACCCCCACACTCTCCTGTCCAGGGGACGCAGGGGGGGGGGGGGGGGGGGAGGGCCGGGGCGGGAGAGCGCAGGCAACCGCGCGTGCCGAGCAACAGCGCGGAGCAGGTAGGGTAGAGCGCACGAAGGCGCGGGCAACCGCGCGTGCAGAGCAACAGCGCGGAGCAGGTAGGGTAGAGCGCACGAGGGCGCGGGCAACCGCGCGTGCAGAGCAACAGCGCGGAGCAGGGCGCACGATGCACGAGGCACGAGGCACGAGGCACGAAGCACGAGGCACGAAGCACAAGGCACAAGGCACAAGGCACGAGGGCGCAGGTAGGTAGGTAGGTAGGTAGAGCGCACGAGGGCGCGGGCAACCGCGCGTGCAGAGCAACAGCGCGGAGCAGGGCGCACGATGCACGAGGCACGAGGCACGAGGCACGAGGCACGAGGCACGAAGCACAAGGCACAAGGCACAAGGCACGAGGGCGCAGGTAGGTAGGTAGGTAGGTAGAGCGCACGAGGGCGCGGGCAACCGCGCGTGCAGAGCAACAGCGCGGAGCAGGGCGCACGATGCACGAGGCACGAGGCACGAGGCACGAAGCACGAGGCACGAAGCACAAGGCACAAGGCACAAGGCACGAGGGCGCAGGTAGGTAGGTAGGTAGGTAGAGCGCACGAGGGCGCGGGCAGCAGGCACAGGCACAGGCTCGGGCAGCATCGGGCAGCAGCAGAGCGTACCGGGTCCAGGGGCGGCTTCGGAGGTCCAGGGGCGGCTGCTGCAGGGGCGGCTGCTCCAGGGGCGGCTGCTGCAGTTGCTGGCGGCTCCAGGGGCTGCTGCAGGTGCGGGCGGCTCCAGGGGCTGCTGCTGCAGGTGCTGGCGGCTCCAGGGGCTGCTGCTGCAGGTGCTGGCGGCTCCAGAGGCTGCTGCTGCAGTTGTTGGCGGCTCCAGGGGCTGCTGCTGCAGGTGCTGGCGGCTCCAGAGGCTGCTGCTGCAGTTGCTGGCGGCTCCAGGGGCTGCTGCTGCAGTTGCTGGCGGCTCCAGGGGCTGCTGCAGCAGTTGCGGGCGGCTCCAGGGGCTGCTGCTGCAGGTGCTGGCGGCTCCAGGGGCTGCTGCTGCAGTTGCGGGCGGCTCCAGGGGCTGCTGCTGCAGTGGCGGGCGGCTCCAGGGGCTGCTGCTGCAGTGGCGGGCGGCTCGAGGTGCGCCCTGGCCTGGCGCAGTCCGTACGGGCCGCGCGCGGGCCTGGCGCAGCCCGTACGGGCCGCGCGCGGGCCTGGCGCAGCCCGTACGGGCCGCGCGCGGGCCTGGCGCAGCCCGTACGGGCCGCGCGCGGGCCTGGCGCAGCCCGTACGGGCCGCGCGCAGGCTGGACGGGCCGCGCGCGGGCCCTACGGAGGTCGCACGGGCCACGACGGGCGACGGGGGGCGACGCGCGGGTCCCCGTCGCCCGTCGCAGCTCCTCCCGGGGGCGACTCGCGGAGTGACGGGGCAGAAAGCCGCCGCGCGCCTCGGGGCGCACGGCGGGCAGAAAACCGCCGCGCGCCTCGGGGCGCACGGCGGGCAGAAAACCGCCGTACGCCCCGAGCGCGCGGCGGGATGAAAAATTAGGGTTTCGCCGCCGCGCACCACGGGGCGCGCGGCGGACGGTACGGCAGCGGAAGCATGTGGTGGGCCCATGGAGGCAAGCGGCAGGAACGTACTCGCTCTAGATACCATGTCAGGAATACTAGGAGTGGGGCCTAGGCTTAGTAGCCTAGGCCCACACTAGGAGGTAGTAGGTTGTGCCCTAGGACTAGGGTTTGTGGTATACGAAGGAGAATTGTGAGAATGGGAATGATGATGAACTAGCAAGCAGCAGGATACATATAGGAAACCCTAAGGGGTTGTACTCACTATTGAGCACCCCACTGCAGGCTAGACAATAACATTCTGACATGTATACCACTCCTCTTTAAGTACACTATAGCAAACTGTATCACGGCGTCTATCATCTCGAATAAGAGTGTGGCTTCGTAACACCCCTTCTTCCACCGCGCCAATTTAAATAAGTCCAACTCTCGCCCTTACATTGAGCACTTCTGTCTTTCGGTTAGTGTGAAATTTTGAAAGAGCTTACTGAAACCTCTAGCCACGTAGCTCGTCTTGGCTACAATGAGTAGCATTCTAGGGAGTACAACAGTTTTAGGGTTGCTTTTGTATCCCTCTCGACACTAGTATCGACATTCAGTTGCACAAACTCTTATGAGTGAGTCATATGTTAGAGGAGTAAGGAATGGTTGCTGTCAACGGGAGTTGGGTGTTGGCCCCGTCCTCGCTTGGGCGGAGCCGACTTCGTGGTCGGGTGTAGGGGTGCAGCCGACCTGCAGCAGTGGGCGGGCTGGTCGACGAGGTTGGTCGACCTGCATGGGAGCCACTGCAAGGGCGCCGACTTCGGGAGGGCGCCAGCTTCGGGTGGTCGACCTGGGAAGTCGACCTGCGGAGGGCGTCGACTTGGTGACGCCAACTTGGGGTAGCCGACTTGGATGGTCGGCTGACAGAACCTCTGGTCGACCTGGTAAGTCGATCAGACCTTCTGGTCGACCTGGGAAGTCGACCAGGTCTTCTGGTCGACCAGGAGTGACGTCGACCTAGAGCTGGTCGACCAGGGAGTAGTGGTCGACCTGGGGAGGTCGACTGGAGGTGGCCGTCGACTTGGGAGGTCGACCGGCACATACCGGAGGCAGTGGTCGACCTGGTGAGGTCGACTTGGAGTGGTCGTCGACCTGGGAGGTAGACGGGCACGCACAGGAGCACCTAGTCGACCTGGTTGCCTGGTCGACCATGTTACCTGGGTGACGAGGATCTGCGAAGGCACGCGAAGGTCGCCCAGGCGAAGTTGGCGAGGACGACCTCGGTGGTGGTATCCCGAGGTCGACCTGGCAGATCAGATGCAGTCGTCAGCACGAGGTGGACTTGGTGTGTGCGTTGTGCAGGTGACGAAGCAGTGCACGCCAATCATCTACGAGCACCTGCGAAGCGGGTGCAATGCTGGACTGCAGGAGCAACGCTGGCACGCCGTCGACTTGCGCTGTTGTCACGCCGTCGACCTGCAGCGTTGGCAAGCCGCGACTTTGCACTGCTGGAGCGCGGTCGACCAAGTCGTGCTGGCACGCGGTCGACCGTGCTGCGCTGGCAGTCGTCCTGCTTGCATGCTAGCTCTGATGTAGTCTTGCCTTGCCAACTTCATTGTATCATTGTTGTCAACTTTCTCTAGTGAAACTCTTGCCAAATTGCCCTGTGAACTAGCAAGATGTGTGTTCACTAGGAAAACGACTAAGGACCAACGAACGCAGAGATCACACGAGCACCCGTGCCTAGCCCGTAGTCTAGCTCCCGTTGTAGTAGTTATCTCCGCAGTTGCAATGTAGAGAGAGTTGGGTACAAGGAAGAGAACCCTAAGGAGTTGTACCTCACATTGTCTACCCCACTGCAGCCTACCTACAACTATCATATAAATATATTGTTTGACACACCCTCATAGGCAAAGTGGGGGAGAACAAGAGGTCACGAAGTGAGCAAGTGAGACGAAACAGGCACAAGGCCTAACATAGTACACCCTCTTTGCAGCCTCCATGTGCTCTCGCCTGTGTCTCCCAGGCGCAACGTAGCGAGCCAGGATGCTAAGAGGGTAGGCAAGGTCAGGTCGAATGCAGGTCATCAGGTACATGAGGCAGCCCACAAGCTATGGATACGGGCCACTCGGCTCTACGGACTCATCCGAAGGCAGATCTGAGAGCGAGTGACCACTAGCCATAGGAGTGGACTGTGGTGAGGACCAAGTGAAGCCGAAGCGCTGAAGGACCTGCTGCACCATGTGTGACTGAGTCAGTGTGATGGTGCGCCGTGCTCTGTCCAGGGTGATCTGCAAGCCAAGGTAGCTGTGCAGCTCACCCAAGTCTGTGCACGTGTGTCTCTTCTGTAGCTCCGACTTCACAAGGGCGAGTGCCTTAGTGTCAGCAGTAGCAAAGTCGTCGACGTACACGAGGATGTAGAACGGCGGCAGCAAAGTGTCGGTGCGCAGAAACAGCGACGGGTCAGCAATCGAAGGAGCAAACCCAAGAGCCGCAAGCGTCGTCCTCAGTGTGTCGTGCCACTTACGAGGCGCCTGGCGGAGACCTCAGACTGGCCACCATAGGCTCCAGTGGGTACCAAGAGGAAACGACACAGTTAAGCCAGGTGGGCGGCGCAGCCAGATCTCCTCGTGCAGGCTGCCCTGTAAGAAGGTTGTGCTGAAGTCAAGAGAGTGAAGCTCATAGTCACGCTGAGCGGCAACGTGCAGCAGCACCCGAAGAGTGGTCATCTTTGGGGTAGGGGAGAAGGTCTGGAAGAAGTCAACTCCCTGTCGCTGATAGAAGCCTCGTGCAATGCAACAAGCCTTGAAGACAGGCGGAGAACCCGGCGGCCGCTTCACCCCGAAAATCCACATGCCATCGACGATGTTCGGCCCAGGAGGGGGAACCTCGTCGACGTAAGTGTGTGTGGACTTCCAAGATGCCATCTCTGCGTCCATGACTGTCTGCCACTGAGAGGAGTAGGGACTCGTAATCGCCTCTGCGTAAGAGCGCGGGGTCGGGATGTCTGGTGCATCCGGGTCTCCCTCAAGGGCAAGTAGCATGGCCACGAGATGAGGTACAACAGCCGCAAGACACTCAAAGTCCTCTTGCCTGTCCTCAAGGACGTCCGTGCCAAGAGCACACTCACCCTCGACGGACGGAGGACAGACAGACTCAGACTCAGCAACAAGACTAGCAGCGTAGTCTAGACGACAGGCAGCAGCAAAGTCAACAAGCTCAGAGACTAAGGCAGACGCAGCAGCAGACTCAAACGACGGGTCAGTGACAACAGTGGCGAGCAGACGCGTGACAGTAGGGTGAGCAGCACGAACCAGGTCAGACTCAGGGTCCGGAACGTCAGGTAGAGAAGATGCAGGAGGAGACGGCAGGGGAAGACGCTGTGGAACAGAGGAAGGACGAAGTACCATAGCGTGCGGGCCAGGGACAGGAGGCGGACACTTACGAGGAACACGACGACCAGTGCGACGCGCGCGAACAGGCGAGGCAGGACGAGACGCAGGCTCACGACGCTCTGTAAGCGAGTCGGTGGGCTCAGTGTAAGGAAAAGGAGCAGGCAGCGGGGAGCCTGGCTGTAACGGTAGGCCAGTGGAAGACGGGAGTCTAAGAACCTAGCGAAGCACGGAGTCAGGCTGTGGTAGAGACGACGGTGACGGCGGAGCGAAAAACAGTCGCGGCTGTGCAGTGCCACCAGCACCCGTAGCGCCGGCGCCTCCAGTAGCTCCAGAACCGCCAGCTCCAGCACCTCTAGGAGCTCCAGAACCGCCAGCTCCAGCGCCTCCAGCAGCTCCAGAACCGCCAGCTCTAGCGCATCCAGCAGCTCCAGAGCCTCCAGCTCCAGCGCCTCCAGCAGCTCCAGAACCTCCAGCTCCAGGGTCTCCCGCCTCAGCTCCTCAAGTCGCAGCACCCCCAGAACCGGCACCTCCAGCTCCAGGGTCTCCAGCAGCAGCACCCCCAGAACTGGCACCTCCAGCTCCAGGGTCTCCAGCTCAAAGTCGACAGCACCAGCTCCAAGGCCTCCAGCCCCAGCACCTCCAGTCGCAGCACCTCCAGAACGAGCAGTACCACCACTCCTGGCAGCTCCAGTACTCTCGGTACGAGCACCTCCAGAACCAGCACTCCCAGCGTCTCCACAACCACGAGCTCTAGTAGCTCCAACAGCAGCACCTCGAGCAGTAGTACCTCCAGCAGCAGAACCTCCAGCTCCAGCAGCAGAAAGAGGGAGACCCGGAGGAACGCCAACAGACTCAGCACCCGCGTACCCGGTACCCTCTGGCTCAGCACCTCCAGGCTCCGCACCCCCAGGCTCAGCACCCCCAGGCTCCGCACCCCCAGCACCTCACGCACAGGCTCAGCACCCCCAGACGCAGCACCCCGAGCAACACATGCCCCAGCAGAACCAGAGTCAACCGCAACCGACTGTAGAGGCGGTGAAGTCGGTCGAGGTGGAAAACCCGGAGGGGACACCAAGCGGGGTGAGCAGCGGGGGGGCACCGTGCCGTCAGCAGCGACGTCACCCCCCCTCAGCTGGGCCAGAGGTGTCGGAAGTAACCTCGCCAGGCTCAGCCAAGGGGAGGGGGTCTACCTGAGACACGCCTAAAGGAGCAGGACTCTGAGGGGGAAGGGGGTTTACCGGAGGGGGACATGGAGCGAGGAAAATCGGCGGGGGAGGGAGAGGGGCAGTGCGGTAGGGGAAGAGACGGTAGAAAGGAACCGACTCGTCAAAGGTGACGTCCTGAGAGGGGAAGACACGGCGCGAGGTGGGGTGGTAAAACTGCCAACCAGGCGCGTTAGGGACAAAGCCAAGGAAGACACAGGGAATGGTGCGGGAGGAGAGCTTGTCCGCGGACGTATCGCGGACAAGGGCACGAGCACCCCAGACCCGGAAACGCGACGCATCGCCAACCTCTCCCGTCCAACGCAGTGTGGGCGAGGTGTCTGGCAAGGAGACACGGGGCCAGAGGTTGAGCTGATGCGCGGCGTACCGGACCGCAAACGACCACAGAAAATGGGGAGCCGCCGCATGGATCAAGGAGGTACGAGCGATCTCCATGACCAAACCAATGCGGCGCTCAGCAACCCCATTTTGCTGCGGTGAGCCCGGAAGCGTGAACGACTGCTCGATGCCCTCCCTCTGACAGAAGGCCTGCAAGAGGTGAGAGGTGAACTCACCACCTCTGTCAGAGTGCAAACGCAGGACAGGAAGGCTCGTCCAGAACCTCCGGCGGAGCTGGAGACAAACTGCTCGGATCCAAGGGATCAGGACAGCAGGGACCTCACCCTTGGTGTGCAAGGGGAAGACCGTGGTGTAACGCGAATAGTCGTCGACAACCAGCAGAAAGTACCGCTCACCGCCCTGTCCACGAACGCGGGCTGGGCCCCACACGTCTAGGTGGAGGGTCTGCAGGGGAGCCTCTGTCGGGGGAAACGAGGAGTGAGGAGCGGCGCGCTGGCGCCCCTCGACGCAAGGAAGGCAGGGCGGCGCAGGCGAGGCAGGGAGGGGAGGGAGAGACCTGGGAAGACCAGACACAAGGAGGCGACGGTGCATGCCACGTAGACGTGGCAAGGAGGGGTGACCCAGACGGTGGTGCCAGAGAAGAGTCTGGTGTGACAGGGAGTGACACTCACAAGGGGAGGCTATCAGATCTGACGCAGACATCTGACCGACAGCAGCGACCTGAGGAGACACAGTCGTCAGTGTGTAAAGACTCGACCCTGGCCGACGGGTGAACGTGGCCAGGTGACGGCCAGTCCTGGAGCACGTACAGATCGCCACACGCTGTCCTCCAGGGGTAAAGGTGTCAACCCAATGATCCTGGAGGACTGCGTTGCGCACCAAGTTCGTTGAGAACGAGGGGAGGTGGAGACCTGACAGTGAGCCAGACGGGACCGCCGGGCACGGAAGCACAGTGGTGGACCGTGCAAGAACTGGGCCCCCTGAGGGGTCAGCCAGAGAGACGGAGACAGGCGCATGGAGCGGTGTGAGTGCGGTACTGTCATGGAAGAAGCAGCGAGAAGCACCTGAGTCAAGCGTGAAGGTGTGCAAGGCCTCAGCAGGCACAGTACCTGAGAGAGCAGACTCGCTCGCACCTAAGGCAGCAGCCTCTATACCTGGGTCAGGCGGCATACTAGGTAATAGTCACCGTCAGCACCAACTTCCAATGCATACATAGCAGAGATAATAGCATCAAAGTCAAGAGCAAAAATGTCTACACCAGCTTTAAGCAGCTCATGCCAGCAAGGGCGCTCATACTCCTCGCCCATCTCCTCACGCCAGGCGTCGTCAAGGCGGGAGAAGCAGCGGTGCTGGGTGTGAAGCTTGTTGCACGTCTGGCCCTTGCGGTCAACTGTGCGAATGACATATGGGCAGCGACCACCACCCCCAGACTTCCCACGCTGAGCAAGCCACTCACGAAGCTGCTGGGACATTTCGGGACGCTGCTGCTGCCGCCAGTGCCTCCACCCCGACCACCACCGCCGCCGCCAGCACCGCCCCGGCCGCCACCGCTGCCGCCACCGCCGCCGCCACTTCCTCCGCCGCCACTGCCTCCACCGCCGCTACCACTCCCGCCAGCACTCCCGCCACTAGTCCCTACGCCACCTCCTCCTCCTCCACCTCCTCCACCTCCTCCACCACCACCCCCCCCCGGGGCCACCTCCGCTGCCCTTGGCTCCCTTGCCCTTGCCGTTGCGGCGCCTCCCACTAGGAGCAGAAGCAGCACCAGCAGACTCAGCACCAAGGAAGTCAACAGCAGCAGTAGCGAAGGAGGGGGCGAGGGGAGAGGGAGAGCACCCCTCAAAGATGGGGGTGCGAGGAGCGCCACGAGCAGCACCTACAGCGACAATGCTCTTCTCTGGTGCAAGGAGGCGCTCCTCTAGGAGGTCTACAGTGAGGTCGGTGGGACTGCGAGCGAGAAAATAGTCCCTGACCGAGCTTAGAGAGTCAGGGAGGCGGGTAACGATGAAGTGGAGGGTCCAGTACATCGGAGGCGGGTTCTTAGCACAGAACACCGTGGGGAGGGTGGCGCGAAGGCGAGTGCCGCTAGTGCGAAGATCGGCAACCGTGGCAAAGGTTGACAGCTCAAAAAACAGGTAGGGCAGCATGAGGCGGCTAAGCTCAGCTGTGGCAGGAGAGGTGTATCGAGCAACTACAGCGTCGTACAGGGCCTTAGCGGTTTTGTGCTCGCCAACACGTGTGAGCTCGGCTAACGGTAGGTGGTTGCGAATGGCTAGGCGAGCAGCAGCGTCACGAGTCTGCCACTGGGAACGGGCACTAAGCTCAGCGGTGGCAGCAGGAGCAACTGAGGCGCCAGTGGCTTGGTCATAGAGAGAGACATTGTCCTTGCTATCGCTCATCAGGAGCAGCTGCAGGTCATCGAGCCAGGCGTCGAACTGAATCGGGCGGCCCTCAGCATCGAACGAAAGAACGTGGAGGGTGGCCATGGCTGTCGACGCAGGACTAGCAGGGTAGAGAAATGGCAGGCAAGAAGCAGCAGCAGGGGCGGCACGCTAGAGCGCAGTAGGCAGCCGCGGCAGGGGCAGGCGGCGCACGCGGCTACAGGCGGCCGGCAGGGCAGCAGGGCAGGCCGCGCGCAGGGCGTAGCAGGCGGCTGCGACAGCAGGGCGGGCGGCACACGGGCGCAGCAGGCAGCCGCGGTAGCAAGGCGGGCGGCGTAGCAAGCAGCCGCGGCAGAGGCAGGCGGCGCGCGAGGCTACAAGCGGCCGGCAGGGCAGCAGGGCAGGCCGCGTGCAGGGCGTAGCGGGCGGCTGCAGGAACAGGGCGGGATGTGCACGGGCGCAGCAGGCAGCCGCCGCGCGCGGACGTGGGGCAGAGAGCCGCCGCGCTCCCGGGGCGCACGGCGGGCTGAACAGACTGGTGGGCCCGTTAAGGAAGGCAGCAGGTGTTGAGAATACTAAGAACCTAGGAACTAGGTTTAGGCTTAGGAGCAAGGATCATGGCGAGAGAAACGAGGGTAGAAGGAACGAGAGGGAGGCCAAAGAGGATGATTCAATATTGAGCGAGGGTACAAATAGGTAAGAACAAACAAGAAAGGTGCACCACCAAATAGGAAAACGTTATAACTACAGTAACCAATCCTACAGGCAGTTACATATAGAAAATATTAACTTATATTTTCCGACATGCCCCCATAACTAGCTGTAGGAGAGGAGTATGCAGTTAGCGCCCCTGAAGGGGTACAACACGATTGCGCAGCGGAAATTGCAGCAACAAGCAAGGGCAGTGGCAACCACTGCAGTGGTGGCAGATCCAGCTGTAGCAAACCCTGGGCCAAGGCAGAAGCAGTAGCAGAAGTAGGGGCGGCAGGTCGCCTGAGGAGCAGGCTCTGTGGCTGCAACAAGCAGCAGGACAGCAGCGGCTCGACGGCAGCACCTGCAGGCCCCAGCAGCAGGCAGCAGAAACAAGGGTTGGTGGCGGCAGGGGCGGCAGCTGGAGGTGCCACGGTAGCAGCGGGACAGCAGCAACAAATGCCCGGCTGACTTCCGCCACCCTCTCTCACCCCCCCCCCCCCCCCCCCCCCCCCCACAGCTGCTCGCGCAGCAGTGAGAGAGAGAGAGGAGGAAGGGCGGCTGTTGGCTCGACAGAATCTCTCTCGCCACCCCCTCACACTCCCCCCGCAACCTCTCCTCCCCCCCTACGGCGGACCCCGCGGAAGGGAGGAGGGCGTGGGCTGCCGCTGGCGCTGGCGTCCACGCTGGCGCGTGGCGCTGGCGTCCGCGACGGCGTCCGGAGCAGGCGTCCGCGCTGGCGCCGGGCGCTGGCGTCCGCGCTGGCGCCTGGCGCTGGCGTCCGCGTTCGGCGCTGAGCGCTGGCGTCGTTGCGCGCGTTCGCGGCCAGCGGCGGAACGACGAGGCCGCGGGCGACGGGGTTGCGCGCGGCGAGGCGACGGAACCGCGGGCGACGGGGCCAAACCAGGGCCGCAGCTAGCGCCATCGCCGAGCTCCCCGTCACGGGCAGCAGCGTGATGAGCGGAAGATGCGTGACTGCCAGCGCGACAAACGGCATGACGAGGGGCGCCATGAATGACATTTAAAAGCAGGCCTAGGCGAACCTGTCAGAATATTATGCTCTAGCCTGCAGTGGGGTGCTCTATAGCGAGTACAACCCTTCTAGGGTTAGCTATTTGTACCACCATTGTTGCTAGTGCAAACCCTCTCCTTTGCTTCATTCTCTCTTGCCTAGCTAGGTCAACCCTAGCTATGGCTCCTCATCGTGCTAACTATCACGACATGCTATCAGAGCAGGACGATCCAGTTGGGTCGATCCTGTGGGTGGGCCCCACCACCTCAGTCTTCCGCTGCTCCTACTACTGTTTGTGTCGCACGCCCCGTGGCGTGCGACGGATTTTTCATCCCGCCGCGCGCTCGGGGCGTGCGGCGGTTTTCTCCCCGCCGTGCGCCCCGGACGCGCGGCGGTTTCCTGTCCGCCGTGCGCCCCGAGGCGCGCGGCGGTTTCCTACCGTGGGGGACCCCCGCGCGCCCCCGATTTCCCGTCGCCCGCGGCCCCCCGTTCCCGTCGCCCGCGGCCCCCCCGTTCCCGTCGCCCGCGGCCCCCCGTTCCCGTCGCCCGCGGCCCCCCGTTCCCGTCGCCCGCGGCCCCCCGTTCCCGTCGCCCGCGGCCCCCCGTTCCCGTCGCCCGCGGCCCCCCGTTCCCGTCGCGCCGCCCTGGGGAACCGCGCGCGACCCCCCGCTGCCCCTTCGCGGCGCCCTAAGGAGCCGCGCGCGGCCCCTCGCTGCCCCGTGGTGGCGTCCTGGGGGTCGCGCACCGTCCCCCTCGCCGTCCCCCGCGCTCCTTCCCCCGTTCCGCCCGTTTTAGGGTTTGGGGGTGAGGAGTGTGGGGGTGGCGGCTATGGGGGTGTCGGTTGTGAGTTACTCCCCCTGCTCCTCCTCCTCCCTCGTCTCCCTCTGCTACAGCTGCCGCTGAGGGGGGTGGTGTGTGGGAGCCTAGGGTTTGGGGTTTAAGGGGGGTACCGTGGGAGTGGAGCTAGGGTTTGAAGCAGGGGGTGTGTGTCGAGGGGTGTGGGACTGTTGGGGGAGGTTGAGCGGAGGTTGCCGTCGTGTCGTACGCAGCGCCTGTACTCCGGGGCACTCATTCCCGGTAGCTCAGAGAGCCGGTTGCGCCGTCGCCTGTGGGTCCGTTGCTCCTGCCGCGCGTATTAGCCGCGGAGCCTGTTACTCCTGTACTCCGGGGCACTCATTCCCGGTAGCTGTCAGAAGAACTGAACGAAGAATGGTGAACTAGAAAGGATTGTGAGTACAAATATGAAACCCTAATGTTGTGACCCCCCTATAGGCTAACCCACTACAGCCTACACAAACACAACATATATAATGTTTGACACACCCCCATAGGCAAAGTGGGGGAGACCTAGGGGTCACAAGACCAGTCAAGGCAAAGCAAGGCAACAACAAGCTCAGGGTGGATCTCAAGGATACCACACAAATTCCGAGCACAAGCTAGTGGTCACAAGACCAGTTCACATGCAGGTTTATAACAGAGCATGAGATACAGTGATCACAACCTAGCAAGAGTAAACATGCAGGTAGATATATATATAGTGATCACAGTACAAGCAAGGTCAAGAGGTAAGTAAGTGAGGTCCAGTAGGCACAAGGCCTAGCAGAGTGCAGAAGCGCTGATGGTCACAAGGCGGAAGCGCCTTGGTGAACACATCAGCAAGGTTGGCCTCAGTGGCCACGTAACGCAGACAAAGCTGACCGCGCTGCTGCAGCTCTCGAGCAAGGAAGTACCGCAGGGCGATGTGCTTCGTTCTGTGCTCCAGTCTGTGCTCCTCACACAAGGCAATGGCAGCCTGGTTGTCGACGTACAGCACTGGAGGAGAACGAGGCCGCTCACCCAAGTCGGTCAGCAGGTAGGTCAGCCAGCGTAGCTCCTGGGCAGCCATGGCTGTGGCGTAGATCTCAGCCTCACAACTGGAGCTGAGAACAGAAGAAGAGCGTGTAGAACGCCAAGAAACTGAGCCGGAGCCAAGGCTGAAGGTGTAACCCTGAGACGACCGCTGAGTAGCCTGGTCGTCCGCCCAAGAAGCGTCTGAGTGTCCAGTAAGTACAACTCGGTCTCGCCCTCCAAGCACTAGCCCCATGCCCGACGTACTGCACAAATAGCGCAACACCCTCTTAGCGGCATCCATGTGCTCCTTCCTGTGATGGCCAGGAGCGACATAGCGTGCAAGGATGCTAAGAGGGTATGCAAGGTCAGGTCGAGTGCAGGTCATCAGGTACATGAGGCAGCCCACAAGCTCTAGATACGGGCCACTCGGCTCTACGGACTCATCCGAAGGCAGAGCTGAGAGCGAGTGACCGGTAGGCAGAGGAGTGGACTGAGGCGAGGAGTACGTGAAGCGGAAGCGCTGAAGGATCTGCTGCACCATATGTGACTGAGTCAAGGTGATGGTGCGCCGTGCTCTGTCCCGGGTGATCCGCAAGCCAAGATAGCTTGTCAGTTCACCCAGGTCTGTGCACGTGTGTCTCCTCTGCAGCTCCGACTTCACGTGGGCAAGTGCCGCGGTGTCAGCAGTGGCAAAGACCAAGTCGTCGACGTACACGAGGATGTAGAACGGCGGCAGTGAGGTGTCTGTGCGTAGAAACAGTGACGGGTCAGCAGTAGAGGGAGCGAACCCAAGAGCCGTAAGTGTCGTCCTCAGTGTGTCGTGCCACTCACGTGGTGCCTGGCGGAGACCGTAGACCGGCCGCTGAAGCCTCCACTGGGTACCAGGAGGAACCGACCCGGTGAAGCCAGGAGGGCGGCGCAGCCAGATCTCCTCGTGCAGGCTGCCCTGCAAGAAAGCAGTGCTGAAGTCAAGTGAGTGAAGCTCGTAGTCGCGCTGAGCGGCTATGTGCAGCAGCACCCGAAGAGTGGTCATCTTCGGGGTGGGGGAGAAGGTCTGAAAGAAGTCAACTCCCTCTCGCTGACTGAAGCCTCGAGCCACGTAGCGCGCCTTGAAGACAGGAGGAGAACCCGGTGGCCGCTTCACCCTGAAAATCCACATGCCACTGACGATGTTCGCCCCAGGTGGGGGAACCTCGTCGACGTAGGTGCGTGTGGACTTCCAGGAAGCCATCTCTGCGTCCATGGCTGTCTGCCACTGAGAGGAGTAGGGACCCGCCATCGCCTCAGCGTAAGTGCGCGGGGTCGGGATGTCTGGTGCATCCGGGTCTCCCTCAGGGGCAACTAGCATGGACACGAGGTGGGGCAAAGCAGCAGCAAAGCACTGGAACTCCTCCTGTCTGTCCTCAAGGACGTCCGTGCCAAGAGCACACTCACCCCCGACGGACGGAGGACAGACAGACTCAGACTCAGCAACTAGGCTAGCAGCGTAGTCGAGACGACAAGCGGCAGCAAAGTCAACTAACTCAGCAACGAGGGGAGACGCAGCAGAGGACTCAAAGGTAGGGTCAGTGACAACAGTAGCAAGGAGACACGTGACAGTAGGACGGGCAGCACGAAGGGAGTCAGACTCCGGGTCAGGAAGCTCAGGAAGAGAGGACGCAGGAGGAGACGGCAGTGGGACACGCTGAGGAGCAGTGTCATGTAGTGAGTGCCAGGGACAGGAGGAGGGCGCTCACGCGGGACACGACGACCAGTGCGAGCAGCACGGACAGGCGACGCAGAGCGAGACGCAGGCGACACAGGACGAGACTCAGGCTCACGACGCTCCGTAAGACCTCCTGTGGGACCAGAGTAAGGAGAAGGACCGGGGAGCGGAGAGGGAGGCGGTAACTGCGACTGCGACGTGACAGGCGGAGGACACTCTAAGGAGGGAGCAGGACAAGGAGGAGGAGGCTGACCAAGAACCTGCTGGAGAAGCGGAACGAAGTACGGTCGAGGCCGCCCAGTGACTCCAGGGTCCGCAGCACCAGCAGCAGCTCCAGCTCCAGGGTCCGCAGTACCAGCAGCAGCTCCAACCCCAGGGTCCGCAGTACCAGCAGCAGCTCCAGCGTCAGGGTCCGCAGCACCAGCAGCAGCCCCAGCTCCAGGATCCGCAGCACCAGCAGCAGCTCCAGCTCCAGGGTCCGCAGTACGAGTAGGGCCTCCAGCAGCAGCAGCAGCACCTCCAGCACCAGGGTCCGCGACACCAGGCGCTCCACTCCTGAGAGTGCAGCGCCGCTCGTACCACTCGCGGATCCGCTCAAGAGAGGGCAGCTCCCGCTGAGGAGGGGAGGCACCAGCACCAGTCGCAGCAGCACTCCTGGTCCCAGAGGCACCTCTCCGGAGGCTGCAGTACTCTGAGTACCACTCACGCAGCCGCTCCGAGGAGAGAGCTCCCCCAGGCGCAGGACTCCCAGGCTCAGCACCCCCAGACTCAGCACTCCCAGACCCAGAACTCTGCAGCTCAGCACCCCCAAGCACAGCACCCCCAGGCTCAGTACGTCCAGGCTCAGTACCCCCAGACTCCGCACCCCCAGGCTCCGCAACCGCAGGCTCCGCACCCCCAGGCTCAGCACCCCCAGGCTCAGCACCCCCAGGCTCCGCACCCCCAGCAGGACGAGAGTCAACAGCTACCTCAACAGGGTCAACCGGGTCTACCTGGGACACACCTGAGGGAGCGGCACCCTGAGGGGGGAGGGGGTCTACCACAGCAGCACCTGGTGCGAGGAAGAGAGGCGGGGGGGGGGAGTGGGGCAGTGCGGTAGGGGAAGAGGCGGTAGTAGGGGACGGACTCGTCAAAAGTGACGTCCTGAGAGGCAAGGACCCGGCGCGAGGTGGCGTGGTAAAACTGCCAAAGCCAAGGAAGACACAGGGAACAGCGCGGGTGGAGAGCTTGTCCGCGGAAGCGTCGCGGACAAAAGCTCGAGATCCCCAGACCCGGAAACGCGACGCATCGCCAACCTCCCCCGTCCACCGCAGCGTGGGCGAGGTCTCCGGCATGGAGACACGGGGCCAGAGGTTGAGCTGATGCGCAGCGTACCGGACCGCAAACGGCCACAGGAAATGGGGGGCAGCCGCATGGATCAAGGAGGTACGGGCGACCTCCATGACTAGGCCAATGCGACGCTCCGCAACCCCATTCTGCTGTGGAGAGGCCGGAAGCGTGAACGACTGCTCAATGCCGTGCTCAGCACAGTAGGCTGCCAAGAGGTCGGAGGAGAACTCACCACCTCTGTCAGAGTGCAAGCGCAGGACAGGAAAGTCCGAGTGGAAACGCTCGCTGAGCTGGAGACGAGCTCTGCGGATCCAAGGGATCAAAACATCAGGGACTTCACCCTTGGTGCGCAAGGGGAAGACCGTGGTGTAGCGCGAGTAGTCGTCAACAACTATCAGGAAGTACCTCTCCTGACCCTGACCACGGACGCGGGCTGGGCCTCACACGTCCATGTGGAGCGTCTGCAAGGGAGCAGTCGTCGGGGGAAAGGAGGAGGAGTGAGGAGCGGCGCGCTGCCGCCCCTCGACACAGGGAAGACAGGGAGGAGCAGGCGAGGGTGGGAGGGGAGGGAGGACCCTGGGAAGACCAGAGACAAGGTACCTGGAGTGCATGGCCCGAAGGCGCTGCACAGACGGGTGGCCAAGGCGGTGGTGCCAGAGGACAGTCTCGTGCGCCAGAGAGCGACACGAGCAGGGGGCCGACAGCTGACCTGACGCAGACGCAGACGCAGACGCAGCGACCGCTACCTGAGGGGACTCAGTGGTCAGTGTGTACAGATCCGACCCCGGCTGCCGAGTGAAGGTAGCCAAGTGGCGGCCCGTACGGGCACACGTGCAGTGCGTCACGCGCTCGTAGGCCGGGGTGAACTGGTGAACACCCGCGTCCTGGAGCGCACACCCAGCCACCAAGTTCGTAGAGAACGAGGGGAGGTGGAGACCGGACAGTGTGCCCGACGGGACCGCAGGACAAGGAAGGACAGTGGAGGAGGTCGCAATGACCGGACCCCCAGAGGGGTCAGCGAGGGAGACAGCAACTGGCCGAGCAAGCGGCTCAAGGGCAGTGCGGTCACGAAAGAAACAGCGTGAAGCACCTGAGTCCAGGGTGAAGGTGTGCAGTGCTGCAGTCGACTCAGTACCAGGGGGCGCAGACTCACTAGCACCTAGAGCAGCAGCCTCACCGGCACCTGGGGTAGCAGCTGCACTGGCACCTAGAGCGGCAGCCTCACTCACAGGACACGGCAGCTGCACCTGTCCATCACCAGAAGCTCCCGACCGACCCACTCCAGAGCGACTACCACTACGGCCACCCCGACAGCCCCAACTGGCGTACCACTCACGAAGCTGCTGGGGTGAAAGAGGACACTGCAGCTGCACCTGTCCACTACCAGAAGCTCCCGACCGACCCACTCCAGAGCGACTACCACTACGGTCACCCCGACAGCCCCAACTAGTGTACCACTCACGAAGCTGCTGGGGCGTGAGGGACTCACGCGCACGGCCCTGGAGCTGCATCTGGCCTCGCCAGGAGCAGCAGTAGCAGCAGTAGCGGCAGTAACAGCAGGAACAGCAGGAGCAGTACCAGTGGGAGTAGAAAAGGCAGTAGCAGCAGTAGCAGTGCGGGCAGGGCAATGCTCACCAGTGGTCGGCGTGGCAGGCGCAAGACGGTGGCGACCGCGGGGCCGCTACAACTGCAGGGCGGGGGCAGCTCGAGGGGCGGCTGCTGCAGTGGCGGGCGGCTCCAGGGGCTGCTGCTGCAGTGGCGGGCGGCTCCAGGGGCTGCTGCTGCAGTGGCGGCTGCTCCAGGGGCGGCTGCTGCAGTGGCGGGCGGCTCCAGGGGCTGCTGCTGCAGTGGCGGGCGGCTCCAGGGGCTGCTGCTGCAGTGGCGGGCGGCTCCAGGGGCTGCTGCTGCAGTGGCGGGCGGCTCCAGGGGCTGCTGCTGCAGTGGCGGGCGGCTCCAGGGGCTGCTGCTGCAGTGGCGGCTGCTCCAGGGGCGGCTGCTGCAGTGGCGGGCGGCTCCAGGGGCTGCTGCTGCAGTGGCGGGCGGCTCCAGGGGCTGCTGCTGCAGTGGCGGGCGGCTCCAGGGGCTGCTGCTGCAGTGGCGGGCGGCTCCAGGGGTAGCTGCCGTAGTGGCGGGCGGCTCCAGGGGCTGCTACTGCAGTGGCGGGCGGCTCCAGGGGCGGCTCCACGGGCAGGTGGCGACGCCGCGGGCAGGGCGACGCGGCAAGCAGGTGGCGACACAGGTGGCGAGTCTGGTGGCGGGTAGGGTCGACGGAGCCGCTTTGGGGCGGCGGATAGGGTCGACGGGGCCTCTAAGCGGGGCGCGCGCGGGGTCGACGGGGCCAGCGGGGCCTCTAAGCGGGGCGCGCGCGGGGTCGACGGGGCCAAACGGGGCCGTAAGCGGGGCGCGCGCGGGTCGACGGGGCCAAACGGGGCCACTAAGCGGGGCGCGAAGGGGTCGACGGGGCCAAACGGGGCCTCTAAGCGGGGCGCGCGCGGGGTCGACGGGGCCAGCGGGGCCTCTAAGCGGGGCGCGCGCGGGGTCGACGGGGCCAAACGGGGCCGTAAGCGGGGCGCGCGCGGGTCGACGGGGCCAAACGGGGCCACTAAGCGGGGCGCGAAGGGGTCGACGGGGCCAAACGGGGCCGTAAGCGGGGCGCGCGCGGGTCGACGGGGCCAAACGGGGCCGTAAGCGGGGCGCGCGCGGGTCGACGGGGCCTCTAAGGAGCGACGCGCGGGTCACTAAGGGGCGGCGCGCGGGGTCGACGGGGCCTTAAGGGGCCGTACACGAGGGCGCACGAGGGCGCTGAGGGGGAGGCGCTAACGCGACGCTCCGACAGTAGGGCGCACTGAGGCGCTAGAAGACAGTCAGTAGAGGTGGGCCCGAAAAAAAAACTTAGGTCCTAGCGAAGGACCTGCTCTGAAACCATGTCAGAAGAACTGAACGAGGAATGGTGAACTAGAAAGGATTGTGAGTACAAATATGAAACCCTAATGTTGTGACCCCCCTATAGGCTAACCCACTACAGCCTACACAAACACAACATATATAATGTTTGACAGTAGCCACTGTGTTGCACCAGAGCCGTCTGTTGCCCGTGTGTCTGCAGCTTTAGTCGTCGCCTCCTAATCTACTCTCCTCTCGCCAGCCCTCCTCCTCCTCACTTGCCCTCTGTGACTGCCTCTAGCTTTGCTCATAATTGTGAACTTGAAACTATTGCTTCTTGAACTTGTGCTCAGAATGTGTGGTGACATCGTGATCCACCCTGAGCTTGTACTGCTTTGCTTGCTCTGCTGATTACACCCCACTTTGGCTATGGGGGTGTGTCAGAATATTATGCTCTAGCCTGCAGTGGGGTGCTCTATAGCGAGTACAACCCTTCTAGGGTTAGCTATTTGTACCACCATTGTTGCTAGTGCAAACCCTCTCCTTTGCTTCATTCTCTCTTGCCTAGCTAGGTCAACCCTAGCTATGGCTCCTCATCGTGCTAACTCTCTCGACAGAACCAGGCTCTCGATACCATGTTGAGAATACTAAGAACCTAGGAACTAGGTTTAGGCTTAGGAGCAAGGATCATGGCGAGAGAAACGAGGGTAGCAGGAACGAGAGAGAGGCCAAAGAGGATGATTCAATATTAAGCGAGGGTCAGGCCTCTTGATAGGATTTGAACCAGTCTTTGTCATAAGGGTAACCAGCTGATTTCACTCTTTCTGTAAGGGTATCAGGCAAGAACCACTCATTTTTGTAAGGGTTTAAACCAAACTAAAACTTTTATGATATTTAACTAGTAGACCATTGGCGTAAGAACTTAGCACACTGGGGGTTGTTGTCAAAGGGACGCGGGATCGATACTTATGGGAGGCATTTGGTGGGCAAAGTTATCCATGGGACTCGGTTCTTTGAGCTAATTCTATACTTTTTGAGGAGGATGTATCTTCCCGATCAGTGCGACTACACCACTTCACTCTGAAATATCAGGGTCCTAAAAATATTCACCTTTTTCCTGTAAGTGTCAGAAAAAAAATCAACTTTGTAAAGTAAGGGTCCGAATCAAAACACACCCTTATAGTAAGGGTCATACCGTCATACCCCGGATATACCCCCATGGGGGGCAATAATAAAACAGGTTTTTTTAGGGGGGGTGGGCTTATAATCGGGTAAATTTATAAGCGCCGGCGTTTATAAAACGACATATATATTTTATATATGTTTTAACACCAAGCTGTAGATCTCGTGCTAGCCTTTTTCAATCGAGTCGAAGTTCTGTGAAATTTCTCGCGCGCGCTGGAGATACACCTACTCTGACAGCTCCTGACAGCTTCTGACAGCTTCTGACAGCTCCTGACTGCTCCTGCTGACTGGTCCCGCATCCAGTGCAGGGTCCGAATGTGAAGGGAAGCGAATCTGCAACACATCCCCCTGCTGAAGTAGAAATCGTTACAGTGTTTCGAACACAATTCAAAATTTAAAGTTTACGTGCGCTTATAATAAAAAAAAGTTTTTTCAGGGGGGTGCGCTTATAATCGAGCACCGGATATAAGCGCCGGGCGCCGATTAAAAGCGCCAGGCGCTTATCCGCGGGTGGCGCTTATATCCGGGGTATGACGGTAAGGGTGATTCACCCTTATATCAAGAGGCCAGGCGAGGGTACAAATAGGTAAGAACAAACAAGAAAGGTGCACCACCAAATAGGAAAACGTTATAACTACACCAATCCTACAGGCAGTTACATATAGAAAATATTAACTTATATTTTCCGACTGTAGGAAGGTGCCTGCTCTGATTACCATGTTGAAATAATAGGAGTAGGGCCTAGGCTTAGTAGCCTAGGCCAAGGATAGTCGAGAGAGATGAACCAAGAAGAAGGAAGATCACTAAGAAAGATGAGTACAAGATATAGCAAGGAGAAGCATGGTGCACCACCTACACCAAATTGGGATATGCTACACTCTACACTGCAGACAATTATAAAGAACATATATAGTTCAACAGACGAGCATGCAGAAATGGGCAACGACGGGGACCCCTGCTGGTTGGAGGCTCGGGGTCCTCGTCGATGACAGGCAGGAAACCCCCGCTTACCCCCGTGGAGGAACCTGCGTGGCAACATATACGCTGCGCTGGCGGGAAATCTTCCCCACCCTTCGAGATGGTTCTGCCCGAATGCACATGCCACGCAGCGCATGCGGCTGTGTTTGGGCCGCACGGCAACATCCCCGTCACTGCTGTCTTGTTCGATGGTTCTAGACAAAATTGTGCGGTGGGAAACTGAACTGCAGCTGGTTTTGCCTGAAAACCATGCACGATCCCACTTGGTGCATGGTCGGTTGAATTCGCCTTAGAGCTTCACTTTGGTATGTTTAAAAGTAATTTTCATTTTTTCCCTATTACAGGCACATGCGCTTATAAACTTGACTCAATTACAAGCGCACCCCCCCAAAAAACACTGTTTTATTATAAGCGCACCTGCGCTTATATCCGGGGTAATACGGTATCTTACATTACAAGTATACCAACTTCAGAATCAAGACCTATCTAGTATCCAGAGGGTGAGGACACGTATCCAGTTATGGAACATCGTCAGTAGGATTTTGGGTGCTCTTAGCTAAGTGTCGGTGCAACAAGCCCGTCTGAGTTCCAGATAGAATAGACAAAGTACCACTGGCCAGGGAACATCGGGTTCCTCTGCCACAGATCCACGAGCTTCCCCATCTCCGCCACATGACCTGCGCGACATGAAACACGAACACAATAGTGGTGTTGAGGGGGGGAAAGGGGTTAGGAAAATGAAGCTAAAGGTTCCACAAGGAGCCACCAAACAATCAAAGACAAGGTGTCAAGAGTTCATCAACGAAGGTAGAGAGTTAAAAGGCGGGTAGAAATGTGTGATTTGTGTGTTTTTGTGCGTGAGTGGGTGTGAGAGGGAGAGAGGTCAGAAGGGGAGAGGCGTGGTACCTGACTGGGTGGTACCTGACTGGGTGGTACCTGACTGGGTGGTACCTGAGTGGGTAGTACCTGACTGGGTGGTCTTGGAGTAGCTGCTGCGCACGAGCGCCGAGAGGCTGCTGGAGCCCCCCGCCATGATGGGGTCGGTGGAGGCCTTGAGCTCCACTAGAACCACATCCTCTACAGTCACACTCAAAGTCACTTGCGCGTCAATCAAATCCTGCAAAGAAAAGGGAAGGAAGGGAGATTACACCTTAGCCATTTCAGTTACTGTCACACCTAGTGCTGTCAGGACGTCGATTAAATACTGGGTCGAAAACGATAAGAGGGGAATGCAAGGGTCGGAACTGCATGGTGGGCATGAACAGAAGAGCAGTCATGCAGCGAGGGTACTTTAGTCACACTCCCACCTCGCCCTGGATCTCCACACAGTTAGAATTGCCGCCAACAGAACCGGTCATTTGCGGGAACCGGTGCTTCTGGCCCCAGTAAAACCGCGAGCATCCTTATATCTCCTTACTTTCATGCTCTGTTGCTCCTCTGCATTGGATCTCACACCGCTGCACCGAAGCATAAGGCCAACGAGTGCCAGCTCACCTGGGCGAAGCGTTGCTTCTGGTCGGGCGTGACGAGCATGGTGCGCGGCTGGTTGGGCGGCAGCAGGATCACCACGGGCGCGAAGATTGCCGTCGCCGACACGGCGTCGCCCGTCGCGATGGCGGCGGAGAAGCCCTCCCAGGCGGCCTGGATCTGCACGATGATGTCCTGCGGCCGCGGATCGCCCACTGCCGCCGGTACCTGACTTGCGGCGCCTTCTGCGGCGCCCTGGTCACGAACCTCGTCGAACCACGCCGGCTCCGTGGCGGCCCCAGCGGCTTCGGGGAAACTGGTGGCGAGACTCTTGGAAGGTTCGTCCGGTGCGTCCTTGGGCAGGTCCGAGTTCCAAATCATCCAGCTGACGCCCCAGATGTACTTGCCGTTGTTGGATGCGACCTTCACCGACGCGCCTTCGACAAAGGAGCGTAGCGCGTTCGCTCCCTCGTCGCCCTCCAAGGGAAACCGAGCCACGTCAGCAGAGCCGACCTGCTTCTCCTTGAGGAGGTCCCAGTAGAAGATGAACTTGCCGTTGTCGGGTGTGGCAGTCGGAACGAGAGGGGACGGGGAAGTGACATACGTCCCCGTTATAGTCATTCCGTACTTCTTGTAAGTTTTGTATTTGAGGTCGAATATCGAGATGCCGTCAGGCTGAAACTCGACGTTCGGGAGGGTCAGGGAGAGGCTTTGCAGGAAGGCGGCTTTTTGAAAGGAGGAGAGTAGGAAGAGCGACGGCCCTTCTGGCGGCATTACGATCGTGCGCGGCGAAAAAAGCTTCTTCGCCGCCTTCTCGTAGGCGCCAGCGGCAATTTCCTGCGATGTTTCGCGAAGCAGATCCATGACCCAACGCGTAACCTTCGACATCTCTGGGTCGCCGAGGCGTTTGACGACTGCATCAGCGAGGTTTGCGACGTCGCCCGCGTCGATATGTGCGACGGAGTCCGCTGAGATGAAACCTTCATCCGCGGCATGGAGTGCGAGAACTTGCTCTATGGCGGGAAATGCTGCTTGGCTGTCGGTCTGCTCCAGCGCCAAACGGCCATGCGGCACAGCAAGGGGACGAGCTTGCGCTGAACGCACGAGGAGGATAAGGACGGCGACAAAGCCCAGCAGACGCACGCGAGATAAAGTAATCTCAAGGACGCGAGCCATCCTTCAGCATACAACAACTACACTAGCTTCCTAACCTTTACACTAGCACTCTTACACGGTGGGCTTTTCTATCGTGTTCACATGCAACTGACAACTGAGAGATTTGAAAGTTACCGCAAGGCAGTCATCAAGTAGAACGAAGGAAATTGTAGGGCAGGAGTGATGCCCTTCGGCTCCAAAACCATCTGGTGCGAAAAATGGCGGCTTGATTGGGTCACCCCAAACAAGCACGGCGGGCGGCTGAAGGCTCAAGCAGCATTTCAGTGAAATGTTCAAACACGAGAGCAGCAGCATTTCGGGCAATCGTATGAAAGGCGGTGCGTAGATTTTTCGTGAGTCGTGCATAGGGATACCACGTCGACACACCCACGCATCCTTGGATGCCCCACGAAGCACAAATATTCTGACGAAATCACCACGAAGGAAGTCCTGCAGTCGCAATCGTTCTGCGAACTGCACGTCTGGTGTCACCACGGTTGACAGCGACAAAGACTGAATGTCCACGTTCGATGTGTTTGCAATTCACTCTCCGATAAAAGTATTCCCTTACAAATACAGTAATCCCTTGTTCACTGCTTCTCGTTCTAAGAAAACAACTTCTCCTTACTTCGCGTCACACTGCATACCGCGTACACGAATGTTGCCGCCACTGCACCCGCGACATGAGCTCGTTACCACATCGGGCCACTCACCCAGCACTGCTTCCGCCAACACACCCAACACTACTTCTTGACGACAACCTGGGTCGATTCAAGACTACACCAAATGTTCTCGCGCTGTTCGAACAGGGCGGCTACATGTACGAAGCGGAGCGGGTTGATCGTTACTTCAGCGGCTTGAAGCCGGAAATCTCGCAAAATTAACCTTCTCCGCGAGATCTCGAACTTCAATGAAATCCTGGCGCTCGCCGAGAAAACCGATATCCTATGATGACTGAGGCGAGGGTTCTACTCCTATGAACAACGTACTCGGGGAACAACCAAGCACGCCACGGTTCATGCCGTTGTAACGAATGTTGCTATCGCACAGTTTAAGGGGCACAGTTTCGTGTGCAACAGGCTTGGCCATTACAAGAATAAATGCCCATAGGAGCTAAAGCGCCAAGGAGTAGAGCAGGAGAAGGAGACTGGGAGGCAGGGAATTGAAAGCAACCAATAGAGTATGGGCCTACTATTGATGATAATCGCTGCTCGCCCGACCACACCGACCCTTACCGAGTGACTAGACCGATTAACTCTAGAAAATTCGACCCCCCAGAATGTCCCCTCAAACTTACCTTGAGGTTACCCCGAGGTATGTTCGGGGGAGGTAACCTCGGGGTATAAGACAAGGTTATCTTACTGGTAAGAGGTAACCTTAGGGGTAACCAAGAAGGTCGCCTGAGGTTCGCCCACAGGGGTAACACGCAACTCACCCGCAACCCTTCCGCAACTCACTCGTAACTCACCCGCAAGAAACCTAACACCAAATCGTCGCGCCTTCTGATTGGCGCTTAGCGCTACGGTACACGTGGAATGATGCACTTTCATTGGCTAAAGAATTCAGCGCAGCGCGTGTAGCGGTGCGTTCTGATTGGTCCAGCAATGAAATTTGTGTGACATTGTACATATCAAATACTCATTATTCCAATACCACGTAAGTGCAAACAGTGTGAAGTTTTTTTTTTTCCGTTTTCTTATTAACTAAAAGAAGAGTTACATTCACCACTATGTCAGAAGTAGTAGGAGAAAGTTTAGAAGCAGAAAGAGGGTTTGGACTAGCAGCAGTTGAGATACAAATAGCAAACCCTAGATTGGGCTGTACTCGCTATAGAGTACCCCACTGCAGGCTAGACAAATACAACATTCTGACACACCCCCATAGCCAAAGTGGGGTGTAATCAGCACAACAAGCAGTCATAATAGTAGTTCACATTTTATGAGCAAAGCTAGAGGCAGTCACAGAGGGCAAGTGAGGAGGAGGAGGGCTGGCGAGAGGAGAGAAGAGTGGAGGCGACGACTGAAGCTGCAGACACACGGGCAACAGACGGCTCTGGTGCAGCTCTAGTGGCTACCGGGAGCAAGGGCCCCGGAATACAGGAGTAACAGGCTCTGCGTCTGATCAGCAGCGACAGGAGCAACGGACCCACGGGCGACAGGTGCAACCGGCTCTCTGAGCTACCGGTGGCTATCAGAACCCCGGAATACAGGCGCTGCAGACGACACGACGGCGGCCTCCGCTCAACCTCCCCCAACAGTCCCACACCCCTCGACACACACCCCCTGCTTCGCCCCTAGCTCCACTCCCCTTTCACCCCCCTAGTACCACTCCGTCGGCTCCCCACACACCCACCCCCCTGAGCGGCAGCTGCAGCAGCGGGAGACGGAGGAGGAGGAGAAGGAGGGGACGGGGCACACAACCGGCACCCCCACACCCGCCACCCCCAAACCCTAACACAGGAACGCGGGCAGTAGCGGGGGTGGGGCGCCGACAGAAGCTTGGGGGACGGACGAGGCGCGCGCACGGGTCTGCCGCAGGCGGGACGAGGCGCGCGCGGGCTGCCCGGGCCGCGCGCGGGCCTGGCGCAGCCCGTACGGGCCGCGCGCGGGCCTGGCGCAGCCCGTACGGGCCGCGCGCGGGCCTGGCGCAGCCCGTACGGGCCGCGCGCGGGCCTGGCGCAGCCCGTACGGGCCGCGCGCGGGCCTGGCGCAGCCCGTACGGGCCGCGCGCGGGCCTGGCGCAGCCCGTACGGGCCCTGCGCGGGTCCCAGGGGCGCTTCGACGGGCGACGGGGACGTTTCGACGGGCGACGAGGGGCGCTCCGACGGGCGACGGGGGCGCTTCGACGGGCGACGGGGGGGAGCGCTTCGACGGGCGACGGGGGGCACTTCGACGGTGGGAAACCGCCGCGCGCCTCGGGGCGCACGGTAGGCAGAAAACCGCCGCACGCCCCGAGCGTACGGCAGGAAGGAGGCGTCGCGCGACCGAGGCGCGCGACAAGTAGAACAGCAGCGGAAGCATTAGGTGGTGGGCCCACCCACAGGATCGACCCAAGGGGGTCGACCTGCTCTGATAGCATGTCAGAAGTAGTAGGAGAAAGTTTAGAAGCAGAAAGAGGGTTTGGACTAGCAGCAGTTGAGATACAAATAGCAAACCCTAGATTGGGCTGTACTCGCTATAGAGTACCCCACTGCATGCTAAAAAAATACAACATTCTGACACACTATCATACAGATCACTGGCAAGACCTATCTACGCAAATCTCAGACCTAATAACTGTCGATTTTCCCAAAATAATGAGCACTGTAGAATTGCAAAGCACAAGATACTTCTTCCAACTGCACAATGGCAAACAGGGCAAAAAAACAGGGAAAAGGTTGAAAAAAGGAATCACACAAAGCCTTTGGCTCACCTTTGTAGGTATGTCGCGTGAAGAGAATAGCTGCTTGGAAATAAGATGTCGCCGTACCGAAAAGCCGCAGTAGTAAAACATCTGTGAGACTATGAAGCGACTCGGGCGTAACAAATCAGCCACACAAGCCCGAACGGTCAGTGGTTAGATATAGAAATACACAATAACAGAGGTACATCAAGCGAGAGACAAAGCACGGTACCATGTGTTGATGACACGAATCCTCTGTCCCTCGAACAGCTCTCTCAACAGCGATGCGCGACCTGGAAAACGAACATAGGAAGAGCAAGTAGCGCAGGGATGTGGAAAGTTTATGTTAGCAGAGAACATTGTAGCACGACATGTTGGGTTTCGCAAACAATGAACAATGAACTGTGACAAGCAGTTCTGACAAATGCTAGGAGCGTCACAGGTTACGGGGAAGGTGGCGTCGTGAAAGGAAACTAACGAACGTGAGCGGAAGCATATCTATGAAGCTGAAGTGAAGTGAGAGCTAAAGCGGCTTGCTAAAAACTTGTTCGTGCAGTCAAGCAGCGTTGTGTCCTGAGGAGTGCGCGAAAAATGCGAAATGAGCGAAATGTAATTTGTTTCATTGTGTGCTCGCTGATATGACGTGCAACCTCGCGATACGGGGATACTTCCTGATATGGCCTACGTGTCACTTTCTTGCTTCGTCCTAGCTGACAGGTTGGCATCATATCATATTTATCCTTTATAACTGGTTTCACTTTGCGGTTTATGAACTTCCTTCGAATAGCGTGATAAATGTCTACGCGTGTTTGACCTCTCTGGGTCATATTGGATGGGCGCTCGCGAAAAAGTTGAAAAGTTCGCCGTAGCTAGTAACCGTTTTTGGATTTCGTCTTTGATCCGATTGGTGTACCCTGAATTCGCAACAAATTTGGTCTTGTGTTGGAACTTCGAGGGAAGTTCGAGGCTAGTTGGTGGCGAGCGCTTGTAGGTTACCCCAAGGTGACCTTCATTTGAGGCGAGTTTGGCCCCAAGCCACATTTTCTAGAGAACGCAATCAACCGTGCTCGGCCAAATAAGGAGGATACATCATTGATAGACTGCCCAGTATTGATTCATAATAATGAATACCGCGACTGCATGGAAGATGCAACTTACGCTTAGAAGCTGCTTTCCAGAAACTAATGATTGGCTGACGGCACGCCGCTGGCAATACGGGAGAAAGTGGAGAGAGTGAAGATTCGTGGCAAGGGGATGTTCGGTCTTGCACGGGAAATGCTCGCGACAATGCTGGATGGGACCAATATTTTACTAGGACGTGATTGGCTGTGACGGCATAACTCGCGAATTGAGTGGACGACACGCTGCTGCACTGTGCGAAGCGACGATAACTAGGTCGCTTTGTCAAACATTATATATTTTGTGTTTGTTTAGGCTACAGTGGGTTAGCCTATAGGGGGTACACAATTCTAGGGTTAGGTACTTGTACTGATTTCACTGTTAGTTCAATCATTCCTTGTCAGAGGTCCACTGGTGATCCCCGATTGATCCTAGGGAAGGGTTACAGGCACGTTGGCCTGGGGGGTTATGGGCGCACTCACCCGCTACACAAACAAGCCCTTTTATCCCAGTGGTTAGTGACTGGGATTCTGACATGATATCAGAGCGAAGGTCTCGGGTTCGATTCCCGGTGTGTGCACTTCGGGCATCCCAGTGCGGGGGGGTGTCAGAGGTCCACTGGGGATCCCCGATGATCCTAGGGAAGGGTTACAGGCACGTCGGCCTGGGGGGTTATGGGCGCACTCACCCGCTACACAAATAAGCCCTTTTATCCCAGTGGTTAGTGACTGGGATTCTGACATGGTATCAGAGCGAAGGTCTCGGGTTCGAATCCCGGTGTGTGCACCTCGGGCATCCCAGTGCGGGGGGGTGTCAGAGGTCCACTGGTGATCCCCGATTGATCCTAGGGAAGGGTTACAGGCACGTTGGCCTGGGGGGTTATGGGCGCACTCACCCGCTACACAAACAAGCCCTTTTATCCCAGTGGTTAGTGACTGGGATTCTGACATTCCTGTCCGTTCATTCTGACATGGTTTCAGAGCAGGTCCTTCGCTAGGACCGTTTTTTTAGGGCCCACCGCTACCTACCTACCTACCTACCTACCGGAGCGCCCTAGGGCGCCTCGTTTTTCACGGCCCCCTAAGGCCCCGCGACCCGCGACCCGCCCCTTAGCGACCCGCGCGCCGCCCCTTAAGGCCCCGTCGGCCCACGCGCCCGCCCCTTACGGCCCCGCGCTCGCCCCTTACGGCCCCGTCGGCCCCGCGCTCGCCCCTTACGGCCCCGTCGGCCCCGCGCTCGCCCCGTCCTTACAGCCCCGTCGGCCCCGCACTCGCCTCCCTAGAGGCCCCCGTCGGCCCCGCGCTCGCCCTTAGAGGCCCCTTACGGCCCCGCGCTCGCCCCTTACGGCCCCGTCGGCCCCGCGCTCGCCCCTTACGGCCCCGTCGGCCCCGCGCTCGCCTCCCTAGAGGCCCCCCGTCGGCCCGCGCTTGCCCCTAGAGGCCCCGAACGGCCCGCGACCGCCACAGCCCCTCCAGGACCGAGCCGAGCCACGCGACCCGAGCCGCGCCGCCCTGCCCGAGCCGCGCCGCCCTACCTGAACCGAACCGCGCCGCCCGCGCCCCGCAGAGAGGCACCGCCGGCCCCGTTGACCCCGCGCACAGCCTCCCAGCGGCCCCGTTCCTACTGCTACTACTGCTAGTGCTACTGCTGCTACTACTACTGCTGCTGCCACTATGGCTACTCCTCCTGTACTTGCTTTCGATGCTGAGGGCCGCCCAGTGAAGTTCGACACCTGGCTCGATGACCTCCACCTCTTCCTACAGCTCACTGCCAAGGAGGACATTTTGATGGAAAGCGTGCCAATCTGGAGAGCGTAACAAGAGATTATGTCCGCCGACTTCGGCGAAACATTGCGTGCAGCTCACGTAACCTATAACGATGAGCAGGTACGCGTTAGAAAGGTCTTAATCTCTACTTTCCAGAATGGTAAAGCACGCCTTCAACCAAGATCTAGGCCGATCGCTATCGCGATTTATGTGCGACGGGGTATCCTGACGGAATTACTTGGCAGCCATGGATTAGATCTAGAAAGTAGCTTTAGCAAGAGTTCAGATCTGAAAAGTGACGAGTTGGTGAAACCCTACCAACCCAACCCTCGCCCTACAACAATCCCCAACACCTTAAAGTGCCAAACTAGCAACACCAAAGGTGTTGTAGTTGGTAACAAAGGTTTGTTGGTGCTTGTTAGGTGCGAGTTCAAATCCAGCCCGCAACAAGTTCAACCACCACATTTTGCCCAAACCCTTAGCCCACAACCAGCTAGAGCAAAATACCACAACCACCTACACAATCAACACTCCCCCTTGCTCGTGCTGGAGGTGGCTGAACACCACTGGGCAAAATCCTTCACTCCACTCCCCCTTGCCCAGAGAGAGGCGCTATCCACAGCATGAGGTCGTCAAGGCAGAGAAGCACCAATCCTCCCACATCCTGCTCAGGCACCATGCTAACATGGGGCTGCATCCCCATCAAGGACATGCACACACCATGCCGCTCAAAAGGAAGGGGTTTGGTGAGTATGTCTGCTGCCTGACGGTCGGTTGGGCACCACCGGAGGATCACCTCGCCACTAGCCACCATCTCCCTGATGAAATGCCACCGAACCTGCATGTGCTTGGTGCGGCCATGCAAGCATGCATTCTGTGCAAGGGCAATGGCAGACTGGTTGTCCACAAACACAGGCACACCACCAGCAAACTCATGCCCAAACTCCCCAAACAAACGCTTCAGCCACACACCCTCCTGAATGCACTGACACAGACTGATGTACTCACTCTCAGTGGTGGACAATGCAACCACCGGCTGCCTCTTGCTCTGCCAAGAGATGGCTGCACCATTGAGGCAATAGACATAGCCGGTGTGACTCTTGCGATCAGCTGAATCTCCAGCATAATCAGCATCACTAAAGCCCACCAACTCGACCTGAGGCTTGCTGTGTGCGGGGTAGAAGATACCTGACTTGACACAACCTTTCAGGTACCTTAGCACTCTCTTAGCAGCCTGCAGATGAAATGCCTTGGGACAAGACACTACCTTGGACAGCTGTGACACTGCATAAGCAATCTGGGGCTGTGTGGTCGTGCTTGCATACATGAGAGACCCCACAATGCTTTGATAGAGCCGAACCAGCTCATCTCTCAGCAAGGGCTCCTCAGCGTGTGCATGCACGTCGAACCCTGTAGGGAGAGGGGTACGCACGGGGTTAGCCTCAGAAAGCCCAAAGGACTCAAGCATGTTGAGAATGTACCTCTCCTGATGAATCAAGATGCCACTCTCATCACGCTCAATCTGCACCCCCAAATAGTACTTAGCCTCCCCCAAGTCCTTCATGCGGAAACGAGAGGACAAGAGGCCCTTCACCTCGTCCAGCAAACCCATGCTCGAAGAGATGAGCAGAATGTCATCCACATAGAGGTAGAGGGACAACCTGCCATCATGCCTCACCAAGTGGTACAAGGCGAGGTCACACTCCGACCTCTCAAAGCCAAAATCCATCAGCGCCTCATCAAACTTGAGGTACCACTGCCTTGGAGATTGCTTCAGCCCGTAGATTGATTTTATGAGTCGGCATACTCTGCCTGACCCATCATCAAAGCCAGGGGGCTGCCTCATGTAAAGCTCCTCCTTCAAGACCCCATGAAGATAGGCAGTGGTCACATCCATGTGATGGACGTGAGACCCCGAGGATGCTGCCATCCCAAGGGATCCTCTCAGGGTAGTAGGCTTACCCAACGGGGTATATACCTCGTCATAGTGAACACCTCGTGTTTGAGTGTTCCCCATGGCCACCAACCTGGACTTAGGCCGCTCAATACTCCCATCAGCCAGGTGCTTATACTTCCACACCCACTGACACCTCAAGACCTCCATTCCAGGTGGCACACAAGCTGGATCAACCAGCTCAAAGGACTCGTTCCTCAAGCTCCTCACGCATAGACTCGACCCACTCAGGACGGGACAAGGCCTCCTTGATCGACTTAGGCTCATGCACCTGACCCATGAGACAAAAATCAAGCCCAAGCTCACCCCCCTCAGCATCCACAAGCATGCACTCCTCCAAATCATGCACCTCATGATCATGCATGCAAGCATACTGTGCGCTTGGTGTGAACCTGTCAGGTGGCCGGGAGATGCGTGTGGTGCGGCGCAGAGGTGATGCCTCCCCCTGCTCCAAACTTTGCAGCTTCTCCTTCCAAGTCACTCTCTTCATGGGGGACCGTGGTGACTTGGACAGCTGCTGCTGCAATAGTTGCTGCCACCTTCCCACAGCAATAGGCGGTGTATGCTGCTGTGGTGGCTGCTGCTGCTGCTGCTGCTGCTCTTGAGGCTGCGACGGTTCATGGGCTGGTTTGTTCGGGTCAGGGGTGGAACCAGCAGTTGGGGAATCTTCATGGTGAGGTGCAGCTGCCTTGTGTTCCTCCTGCTGCTCCTCTACCTCCTCTCCAGGGTCCTCCCATGTCCCCTCAAAAATGGAAGAGGTGTAGGGATCCTGGAGGGAGCTCCCAACTGTACTAGCACCATGCTCCTTCCACCCCTTGTAGCTCAGCCCCTCATGGAAAACCACATCCCGGCTTTCCACCACCCGCTGATCCGCCACACTCCACAACATCCAAGCTTTGCTCCTCTCCGACACACCAAGGAAAATGCCCCATTGTGCCTTGGGATCCAGCTTCCTCCGTTGCTGGTCGGGCACTTTGTACTGCGCCATGCACCCCCAGACTCGTGCCATGGACACACTAGGCACCTTCCTGGTCCACATGAAGTATGGGCTCTTGCCCCCTAGCCCCTTGCTGCCCATCCGGTTCTTGACCCAGTTGGCATATTGCACTGCTGCCCCCCACCAAGTATGGTCCAGCTGCGCATGAGCAAGTATGGCTCGGGCAAGGTCAATGAGGGTCCGGTTAAGCCGCTCCGCTGCTCCATTTTGCTGCGGCGAGTAGGCAACTGAAAGTTGGTGGGTGATGCCCTTATCCTCAAGGAAAGACTCCAGATCCTTCCCCATGTACTCCCCACCCCGATCAGACCGTAGTATTTTCACCTTGGCCCCGGCTTCCCTCTCCGCATAGCGTATCCAACGCTTGAACACCTTGGCCACCTCATCCTTGGTTTTCACCAAGGTGACCCAACTGAGGCGGCTGTAGTCATCCAGGAATGTGATGAAGTATTTGCTGCCCTTCTCCCTATCCGGTGTTTGCATGGGGCCACACACATCCGTGTGCACCAACTCAAGAGGTGCGGAGGCTCTAGTGGTGGAGGTAGGGAAAGAGGTCCTTGGCAGCTTCCCGGTCGTGCAATCAGGGCACTTGCTTGGCTGCCCACCACCCTCCTTGATCTCCACACCCTTCAGCTCCCCCTTCTTCACACACTCCACAAGTTGCTGCCTTCCTGCATGCCCCATGCGTAGGTGCAGCAAATCTGCCGTCACTTGCTCCACATCCTTCCAACGGGTGCTGCAAGCGGCATCCTCGGCTTCAACCCCATGTGCCCTTTCCACCTGAGGCACACAAACTGGAACAAGGTATAGACCCTTCTCTAACTTGGCCTCCATCACCACAGCTCCACCCTTGCAAACCGTGCCACCTTCCATGGTGAAGGTGCATATGTATTCTTGCTTCGCAAGCTGAGAGCATGAGAGAAGGTTGGCTGCCAATTCAGGAACATGAAGCACACCCTTCACATTCAGCACCTCCCCCTCCTTCCCTTTGACGGTGATGGTGCCGATGCCGATTGCTTGTAGCTTATCTCCGCTCCCCACAATCACATTTCTGGAGTTAGGTGGGAGGGAGTGATAGATGGTGAAGAGGTCGCGCCGAGGCACCATTCCACAGGTTGCTCCGGAGTCTAGAATGAGCTGATTGGGGTCAGCCAACGTACGACCAGCAAGCGCCGTCTCTATCTCCAAGGAGGACTCATCCGATGAGTCCTCCTTTCCCTTCTTATCCTCGTTTGTCGCCGCTGCTGCCGCTTTCTCTTTGCTGCCCTTCTTGTTCCATGCTCCATTCTTCATCCTCCTCTCCACCCATTCAGGCCTAGTGACAGGTGGAGCCTCTCCTGGGTACCCTTGAGGCTTCCACCCATCTGGTCGGCTCCAACACTCCTTCCAAGAGTGCTTCCGGTTGCATCCAGGGACAAGGCACTTGTCGAGTTCCTTCTTCTTCCCCCCACCTCCTTGCCGCTGCTGGTATTTCTTGGAGGCAGCCCTATCACCTGCCCCCATTCCCCCTTCAACTCCTCTACCAGCATCCCTTTTGCGAGCCTCATCAGAGACCAACACCTCCCATATCCAGGCCTTGGTCCATTTCTGTTGCTCAAGGTGAAGGTACTGCAGTAGGGCTTCGTTCGCCTCTTGGTCCAGCCCCTGGAGTGCGGTGTAGATGATCTCCTTCTCATCTACAGTGTAGTTTAACTCCTCCAAGGCTCTCACATACTCATCCACCCTCTGGAGATACTGCACCATGGTCTCCCCATCACCATAGTTGCGTTCCATGGTGTAAAACCGCTTCCTCCAGGTGAGTATGCTTAGCAGCCCTTTTTGCAAGTGCCGATCTTGAACTCTCTTCCATGCTTGGGCAGCTGCACCTTGCTTCCCCTTCAGGTCAATCAGCATCTTTAGGAGCTCTAGTTGGCCTTCCAAGGCCCAACACAGGTACTGGAACGCTTGCTTGTCCTTGCGGTCCCATGCTTCCTGTGCCTTGATAAGCTCCTCCGCACTAAGCCGTTGCCTTCCGGTTCGCGGTGCTGCTGATCCACCTCCACTTCCCTCAGTTGAGGATGAGCTAGAGGCTCCCCCAGCCCCTTCTCCCACTTGGCTAGAGACTCCAGTAGATGCCTTCCCTTCATCAGCTTCAGGTCTTCGCTCCGATCCCTCCAAAACGCCCTCTAGGTCCTTAATACCTAGCCAAAGCGTAAACTGGAACCGCCATAGCGAAAAATCCGAGCCGGTGAACCTAGGAGGGCCATCTAATTTCTGGGCCATGACCAACCCTAGATCTGGAGGTTCTTAAGCCAATTCGAAATATGATAATAAGAGGGAATGTCGCTGGCCTAACCAGCTCTGATACCACTGATGGAAAGCGTGCCAATCTGGAGAGCGTAACAAGAGATTATGTCCGCCGACTTCGGCGAAACATTGCGTGCAGCTCACGTAACCTATAACGATGAGCAGGTACGCGTTAGAAAGGTCTTAATCTCTACTTTCCAGAATGGTAAAGCACGCCTTCAACCAAGATCTAGGCCGATCGCTATTGCGATTTATGTGCGACTGGGTATCCTGACGGAATTACTTGGCAGCCATGGATCATCAGGAAAGTTCGGGGTCCCGCAATCGTTTGGAAAGCAACTAGCTGGCGAGTGGTTTTCTACGCGGGGCATTTGCCTGGTTTTGGCCAGTGGTTTTCTATGCTAGTGGCATCTAGCCCCCGAGTGGTTTTCGCTTGGGCGAATGCCTGGCTGCCGAACCTCCAGAAATGGTAGGGAAAATCTACACGAGTGTGTTACGGACATGTGGATCGACTTCATTGGGCACGAGGTTATTTTCGATTCGATGTCACGTCAGCAATATTCGCAATAAACGCTGACTCGCACAAAAAAAAGGGTGAACACACCCAAATTGATCAATTTCGTTTCCTTATGTCGATGTGACCAAAAATTTGTTCGTATAACGAAAATGCCCCTGACTATTTACTTACAATAAAACCTAAATAAATGCGTGTACTGGTTTTGAACAGTTTAGACCAAAAAAACAAATTGGACGGGAAAACAATTCTTTTAACGAGCATGATTTTAACAATGTTATTATAAGCGAGTGCAATTGGTAGGTTGTCAGAATGTTGTATTTGTCTAGCCTGCAGTGGGGTACTCTATAGCGAGTACAGCCCAATCTAGGGTTTGCTATTTGTATCTCAACTGCTGCTAGTCCAAACTCTCTTTCTGTTTCTAAACTTTGCCTACTACTTCTGACATGCTATCAGAGCAGGTTGACCCTCCTGGGTCGATCCTGTGGGTGGGCCCACCACCTAAGCCTTCCGCTGCTACTGCTACTGCTACTGCTACTCCCTGTCCGCCGCGCGCCCCGTGGCGCGCGGCGTCGAAACTAGGGTTTTCAGCCCGCCGTGCGCCCCGAGGCACGCGGCGGTTTTCTGCCCGCCGTGCGCCCCGAGGCGCGCGGCGGTTCTCTGCCCGCCGTGTGCCCCGAGGCGCGCGGCGGGTTCCTGCCCCGTCACTCGGCACGTCGCCCCCGGGAGGAGCTGCGACGGGCGACGGGGACCCGCGCGTCGCCCCCCGTCGCCCGTCGTGGCCTGCGCGCGGCCCGTACACCCGGCACGCGGCCCGTACGGGCTGCGCCAGGCCTGCGCGCGGCCCGTACGGGCTGCGCCAGGCCCGCGCGCGGCCCGTACGGGCTGCGCCAGGCCCGCGCGCGGCCCGTACGGGCTGCGCCAGGCACGCGCGCGGCCCGTACGGGAAGCGCCAGGCCCGCGCGCGGCTCGGGCCGCCTGCGCGCGGTTCGGGCGGCTCTACCAGGCCCGTGGGCGGCCCGTTCCTCGCTGCTCCTGCCCTCTCCACTGTCCCCCGTGCTTCTACCGGCGCCTCACCCCTCCTACAGCCCGTTCTCCTGAATTAGGGTTTGGGGGTGAAGAGTGTGGGGGTGGCGGCTATGGGGGTGTCGGTTGTGAGTTCCTCCCCCTGCTCCTCCTCCTCCCTCGTCTCCCTCTGCTACAGCTGCCGCTGAGGGGGGTGGTGTGTGGGAGCCGAGGGTTTAGGGTTTAAGGGGGGTGCCGTGGATGTGGAGCTAGGGTTTCAGCAGGGGGTGTGTGAGAGGGGCGTGGGACGGTCGGGGGAGGTTGAGCGGAGGCTGCCGTCTTGTCGTCAGCAGCACCTGTAGTCCGGGGCGCTTGTTCCGGTAGCCCAGTCGTAGCCAGCTGCGCCAGTCGCCCGTGGGTCCGTTGCTCGTCTGCCGCTCTTCTTAGCCGCGGAGCCAGTTACTCCTGTAGTCCGGGGCGCTTGTTCCGGTAGCCACTGAGCCAGTTTGACTCCTGTTGCCCGTGTGTCTGCAGCTTCAGCCGACGCCTCTTATCTCCTCTCCACCTACAGTCTCGCCTCCTCCTCCTCACTTGCCCTTTGTGAATGCCTCTAGCTTTGCATGCACTTGTGAATCTGCTCTATGACTGCTTGCTCTGCTGATTATACCCCACTTTGACTATGGGGGTGTGTCAGAATGTTGTATTTGTCTAGCCTGCAGTGGGGTACTCTATAGCGAGTACAGCCCAATCTAGGGTTCCTATATGTACTCAACTGCTTGCTAGTGCAACTCCTCTTTCTGCCTCTAAACTTTCTACTACCTATCTTGACACTTCTTCGCAGCTCCTCGACTTTTTCGCGTGCCGTTCACCCAGCCCGCTTTTGTCGGAGTAAAACAGTGCCGCGAGCTCCTTTTTTTTTTTTTTTTCTGTACAGCTGTCGAAGAGCACCAATCCAGGCGCCTTTAACCAGCGCAGGGTAGGCACGTGTTTACCCCCGTTATTCGGCCAAGCAAGTTGATTGCATGAGTCAGAAATAGAACTTGGTGGGGATGGTGAGGTTCGGGCGAAGTAGGGCCGCAGATCGATTCCACCGGCTTTTAATCTGCCCCCGCAACGTTCTTCAACCCCCGCTTAGCCGTTGGGCCGTTTCTTCCCGTGTGTCCCGGCAGCCTGTACCGACCCCTCCGAAATTATCGGGCGGTACCTTGGACACCGTTTAACCGTGGGTTGTAAGTAGCTGTCCCCGAAAACGTCCCTGGTCAGGTGAAACTGTTCTCGATACTGCCGGCCAGCTTGCAACAACTCCAGGCACGCAGCGTCGCACGAGTTCTTTCGAGGTGTACCTGCCCCGATTTCCCTCGTCGCATGTGTCCCACTTCCTCGTAAGTGCGATTTAGCCACTGCGTTTTCCGTTGCAGCCCGTAAGTGTCAGCAGGTATGAAGTCCCGTCTGTCCACGAACACTCTTGCCGAAAATTGCTGATGACGCGCCCGCCAATGCAGTAAAAGCCGCTGCACTTAACAGGTCGGGCGGGACGGCAGTTAACTCCCGCGAAGTCGGGCAGTCTAGTGTCGTCTCTCCTCGCCACCGACATTTTCGGACGCAAAACACCATTTGCGCCTGGCGAGTTCCCCAGCCGACTTTTCTTCAACAGAAGCTCCGAGAATTTCGCCACAGTGACGCACGTCCGCTGTCGCCAGCTGCTGAAACACACTCCGCGAGTCACGCGCGCAGGATGACGACGAGCCACCGTCGTCACTTGCCGCATGGGACGGACTTCGAAATTGTCGCGCAGCTGTTGACCCAAATCCGACGGCGTCAACTGCCACACACGTTGATGACTCCGCGAATTTCGTGCAGGTGCCGACGCAGATCCGCTGACGCCAGCTGCCTCATTAAGTCCCGAAATTGTCGTTAAAACCGCGGCGGAATAGTAACTCACATTTAACGTCGAGACAGCTCTACCTGTCCGTTGCCCGGGGGGAGGGAGGTCACGGTCGATCGCGACCGTTCGAGCTAAGGATCTGGCGGTGCCGAAGGAGTGCCCCGTAAAACTATGGCCGCGAAGAGCAACTAACTAGTTCTCCTGGCCGACCTACGCAACTCCTGGACCCCAAGGCATCCTTCCTCGTCCCCCCCCCGAGGGGTAATACACTCAAAAAAATGGGGTAGGCTAGGAAAGTAGCTCTGATACCAGGTGTTATGAATGAACTTGTCAGAGTGCGCAGATATCGAATAACGATAACAAGAATTACAGAATGACGAAACAATGAAGTAGCGAGGCCTAAATAGGGGAAATGCTAGCTAGGCGGGGGGTTCGGAATGGGATGGCTCGGTGATGGTTGCAATTGGAGCAGAGGCTGACTCGGGAGTGGTTCAGTGCGACGAAATAGGCAAGACAGGTTCGTCGCGTGACCCTCGGGATGGCCTCGCTAACGAGTGCCTCAGTAAGGATTTGTAAATCCTTACACTCTCCCACCTCCTAAATAAGGCAGCCCTGTACTGAAACAGGCCCCACACTAGCGAGGATGACGTAGATCTTCACAGGAGCTGAATCCGACGGCTGGAATGCCTTAGGCAATATTTTTGAAAAGGTTGGAATGTCGGCCGTTGATGTTGTCAGATTTCGATCTGACGTATGAAGATGAACTGGCCCAAAACGAAGTGGAAGTTGGAATGTGGGCCGTTGATCGAGCAGGTGCGAATCTGACGGTCGAGGCAGATGCGATTTTGGAGGGAACAGATGTAAGAATATTATGCTCTAGCCTGCAGTGGGGTGCTCTATAGCGAGTACAACCCTTCTAGGGTTAGCTATTTGTACCACCATTGTTGCTAGTGCAACCCTCTCCTTTGCTTCATTCTCTCTTGCCTAGCTAGGTCAACCCTAGCTATGGCTCCTCATCGTGCTTACTATCTCGACATGCTATCAGAGCAGGACGATCCAGTTGGGTCGATCCTGTGGGTGGGCCCCACCACCTCAGTCTTCCGCTGCTCCTACTACTGTTTGTGTCGCACGCCCCGTGGCGTGCGACGGATTTTTCATCCCGCCGCGCGCTCGGGGCGTGCGGCGGTTTTCTGCCTACCGTGCGCCCCGGACGCGCGGCGGTTTCCTACCGTGGGGGACCCCCGCGCGCCCCCGATTTCCCGTCCCGCTGCCCTGGGGAGCCGCGCGCGACCCCCCCGCGGCCCCGATTTCCCGTCGCCCGCGGCCCCCCGTTCCCGTCGCCCACGGACCCCCGTTCCCGTCGCCCGCGGCCCCCCGTTCCCGTCGCCCGCGGCCCCCCCGTTCCCGTCACTCGCGACCCCCCGCTGCCCCTTCGCGGCGCCCTAAGGAGCCGCGCGCGGCCCCTCGCTGCCCCGTGGTGGCGTCCTGGGGGCCGCGCGCCGTCCCCCTCGCCGTCCCCCGCGCTCCTTTCCCCTTCCGCCCGTTTTAGGGTTTGGGGGTGAGGAGTGTGGGGGTGGCGGCTATGGGGGTGTCGGTTGTGAGTTACTCCTCCTGCTCCTCCTCCTCCCTCGTCTCCCTCTGCTACAGCTGCCGCTGAGGGGGGTGGTGTGTGGGAGCCTAGGGTTTGGGGTTTAAGGGGGGTACCGTGGGAGTGGAGCTAGGGTTTGAAGCAGGGGGTGTGTGTCGAGGGGTGTGGGACTGTTGGGGGAGGTTGAGCGGAGGTTGCCGTCGTGTCGTACGCAGCGCCTGTACTCCAGGCACTCATTCCCGGTAGCTCAGAGAGCCGGTTGCGCCGTCGCCTGTGGGTCCGTTGCTCCTGTCGCGCGTATTAGCCGCGGAGCCTGTTACTCCTGTACTCCGGGGCACTCATTCCCGGTAGCCACTGTGTCGCACCAGAGCCGTCTGTTGCCCGTGTGTCTGCAGCTTCAGTCGTCGCCTCCTAATCTACTCTCCTCTCGCCAGCCCTCCTCCTCCTCACTTGCCCTCTGTGACTGCCTCTAGCTTTACTCATAATTGTGAACTTTAAACTATTCCTTCTTGAACTTGTGCTCAGAATGTGTGGTGACATCGTGATCCACCCTGAGCTTGTACTGCTTTGCTAGCTCTGCTGATTACACCCCACTTTGGCTATGGGGGTGTGTCAGAATATTATGCTCTAGCCTGCAGTGGGGTGCTCTATAGCGAGTACAACCCTTCTAGGGTTAGCTATTTGTACCACCATTGTTGCTAGTGCAACCCTCTCCTTTGCTTCATTCTCTCTTGCCTAGCTAGGTCAACCCTAGCTATGGCTCCTCATCGTGCTTACTATCTCGACAACAGACTGACGCGAAATTCAATCGCGATCAATCAGGAACCGTTGATCGTGAAGCGGCAATCGTAGTCGTCCGTCGTGCCGACGCAACCTGACAAAGTCAGAAAAGGACCGAGGAAACGAGAAAACGCCAAGGAAAGAAACAGTGCAAAGCATGTTCTCCCCCCCTCCAAGAGAAATACACCAGAAAATGTCCCGCAGCAGCGCCGAAGTGAAAACCAATGAAACCAGGTGTTAAGTCGCACTGAGACGAGTGTTAAGCGTAGGAAACTAGATGAAATTGTGTCGGTGTGGAAATTTTGATGACGAAACCGGTGTGTCGTGCCCCAAAAATCGTCGAGGGCGAACCAGGAGATGTAGCCCAAAAACCGAAACTCATTTTATCGAATACTCGAATTGAACCTGTTTTGTCTTCACGTGCCAGAATCCTGCAGAATCTTCAGCAGTTGTTGCTGCTGGTAGCACCTGACGTGTCTGAAATTAAATCTGTTTGTCGTGGGCGGGTCGATGGCGAGTTGTCAGAAGCAGAGATCGAATGGATTCTCCGAGAGTTTTGTCGTAATCAGCCAAGAGTTCGTGGGCAGGGATGAAAATTTGCAGCTGTCTCTCCCCCCGTCACTGTTGCTGCCGCCTCAGTCAGTTCGTCGTAAGTCGTTCGTACCCCTGAGAAAATCCGTGTAGTTCTCGCGCTGTTGCACGACGTCAATGCCGCGCGCGTTTAACCAAACGCCGATGAAATTACTCGAAAATGTCGGCGCTTCCCGCCGTAACCGGTAAGTCCTTCGTCGAACTCCGAAATTGTCGCCAGAAAAGTAGCCCCGTAAATCCGCAGATGCAGGTGCAGTTCTCCTCCGAAAATCTCGGACGTGCTATAGCCGCCCACCCGGTCACCATCAGTTTCCTTCGGTTACCCGACCCCAGCGTGTGGGTTCAATCGAGAACCGGGGACTGCCCTGGGTCTTCCGAGACCGAATTTCACGGAACCTAGTGGCATCAACGCCGTTGACCCCGTCGTCGAAACTGCTCCCGCCGTTGAAGTTTAACTAAAAACCACGCAAACTCCCACTGGCGCTTTGCGATGTTTCACCTCATCGCTCGTCACCGGCAGGTAAATCCCGAAACTTCGGCTGCTCCCACGCTCCCTGAAGAATTTCCCGCGGTGTACGTTTAAACACCCGTGGGTCCTAGGTATCCCCGCCGCTGTGTTTCTTGCCAGGCGACTTAAAAGTGACCCTTCAGGCGAGTCCCCCAACAGCTCAACCGCACTCCAAGAAGCGAAGAAACACCCTCAGCTTCAACTCTTTTCCTTTTGTTTTTTTTTCGTTGGAAGATAACCACGAAAATCGTGGTTGGGGCAGCAGTCCCGAAGTCATTCTCCGCCGTGTAGCCCCGACTTTTCCGCTGTTAACCCTGGTACTCAGATCTTCACCCATCTTCATACCAGTCGGAACCAGTTAGCGAATCCCAGGTATCCTTGGCGATGATGTACCGCTCGCCGCGCCTCCATGTAACAATATCAAACCCTTTCGGGTGTCTACCGAATAGACTCCGAAATTCGCGGTGGATTGGTGCACGTTCTCAACCTATCACTCAAGTGATCTGCTGGATCACCCACAACTTTCCCTCCGTCGTCATATTTTTCGTATTCACCCCCCGACAATTCCGCTTCCCGCCGTTCACCCAGCGTCCGCTTTTGTCGGATGGGGTATAGTCATTGTTGCCCACGCGAACTTGGCCACGGTGGAGTGGCAAAAACTATCGGAGTCGGGGTAGCCTTAGTTAAAAGGAAACTATCGCCCAACCGTTTTGCAGCCCGCCGTGCCTATCACGCCACGGAAAATCCACAGCTTCCCGGTCTCAGCTTCGCCGCTGCACCATTTCTTCTTCGCAGCTCCCCGACTTTTTCGCGTGCCGTTCACCCAGCCCGCTTTTGTCGGAGTAAAACAGTGCCGCGAGCTCCTTTTTTTTTTTTTTTTTTTTTCTGTACAGCTGTCGAAGAGCACCAATCCAGGCGCCTTTAACCAGCGCAGGATAGGCACGTGTTCACCCCCGTTATTCGGCCAAGTAAGTTGACTGCATGAGTCAGAAATAGAACTTGGTGGGGATGGTGAGGTTCGGGCGAAGTAGGGCCGCAGATCGATTCCACCGGCTTTTAATCTGCCCCCGCAACGTTCTTCAACCCCCGCTTAGCCGTTGGGCCGTTTCTTCCCGTGTGTCCCGGCAGCCTGTACCGACCCCTCCGAAATTATCGGGCGGTACCTTGGACACCGTTTAACCGTGGGTTGTCAGCAGCTGTCCCCGAAAACGTCCCTGGTCAGGTGAAACTGTTCTCGATACTGCCGGCCAGCTTGCAACAACTCCAGGCACGCAGCGTCGCACGAGTTCTTTCGAGGTGTACCTGCCCCGATTTCCCTCGTCGCCTGCGTCCCACTCCTCGTAAGTGCGGTTTAGCCACCGCGTTTTCCGTTGCAGCCCGTAAGTGTCAGCAGGTATGAAGTCCCGTCTGTCCACGAACACTCTTGCCGAAAATTGCTGATGACGCGCCTGCCAATGCAGTAAAAGCCGCTGCACTTAACAGGTCGGGCGGGACGGCAGTTAACTCCCGCGAAGTCGGGCAGTCTAGTGTCGTCTCTCCTCGCCACCGACATTTTCGGACGCAAAACACCATTTGCGCCTGGCGAGTTCCCCAGCCGACTTTTCTTCAACAGAAGCTCCGAGAATTTCGCCACAGTGACGCACGTCCGCTGTCGCCAGCTGCTGAAACACACTCCGCGAGTCACGCGCGCAGGATGACGACGAGCCACCGTCGTCACTTGCCGCATGGGACGGACTTCGAAATTGTCGCGCAGCTGTTGACCCAAATCCGACGGCGTCAACTGCCACACACGTTGATGACTCCGCGAATTTCGTGCAGGTGCCGACGCAGATCCGCTGACGCCAGCTGCCTCATTAAGTCCCGAAATTGTCGTTAAAACCGCGGCGGAATAGTAACTCACATTTAACGTCGAGACAGCTCTACCTGTCCGTTGCCCGGGGGGAGGGAGGTCACGGTCGATCGCGACCGTTCGAGCTAAGGATCTGGCGGTGCCGAAGGAGTGCCCCGTAAAACTATGGCCGCGAAGAGCAACTAACTAGTTCTCCTGGCCGACCTACGCAACTCCTGGACCCCAAGGCATCCTTCCTCGTCCCCCCCCCGAGGGGTAATACACTCAAAAAAATGGGGTAGGCTAGGAAAGTAGCTCTGATACCAGGTGTTATGAATGAACTTGTCAGAGTGCGCAGATATCGAATAACGATAACAAGAATTACAGAATGACGAAACAATGAAGTAGCGAGGCCTAAATAGGGGAAATGCTAGCTAGGCGGGGGGTTCGGAATGGGATGGCTCGGTGATGGTTGCAATTGGAGCAGAGGCTGACTCGGGAGTGGTTCAGTGCGACGAAATAGGCAAGACAGGTTCGTCGCGTGACCCTCGGGATGGCCTCGCTAACGAGTGCCTCAGTAAGGATTTGTAAATCCTTACACTCTCCCACCTCCTAAATAAGGCAGCCCTGTACTGAAACAGGCCCCACACTAGCGAGGATGACGTAGATCTTCACAGGAGCTGAATCCGACGGCTGGAATGCCTTAGGCAATATTTTTGAAAAGGTTGGAATGTCGGCCGTTGATGTTGTCAGATTTCGATCTGACGTATGAAGATGAACTGGCCCAAAATGAAGTGGAAGTTGGAATGTGGGCCGTTGATCGAGCAGGTGCGAATCTGACGGTCGAGGCAGATGCGATTTTGGAGGGAACAGATGTCAGAATATTATGCTCTAGCCTGCAGTGGGGTGCTCTATAGCGAGTACAACCCTTCTAGGGTTAGCTATTTGTACCACCATTGTTGCTAGTGCAACCCTCTCCTTTGCTTCATTCTCTCTTGCCTAGCTAGGTCAACCCTAGCTATGGCTCCTCATCGTGCTTACTATCTCGACATGCTATCAGAGCAGGACGATCCAGTTGGGTCGATCCTGTGGGTGGGCCCCACCACCTCAGTCTTCCGCTGCTCCTACTACTGTTTGTGTCGCACGCCCCGTGGCGTGCGACGGATTTTTCATCCCGCCGCGCGCTCGGGGCGTGCGGCGGTTTTCTGCCTACCGTGCGCCCCGGACGCGCGGCGGTTTCCTACCGTGGGGGACCCCCGCGCGCCCCCGATTTCCCGTCCCGCTGCCCTGGGGAGCCGCGCGCGACCCCCCCGCGGCCCCGATTTCCCGTCGCCCGCGGCCCCCCGTTCCCGTCGCCCACGGACCCCCGTTCCCGTCGCCCGCGGCCCCCCGTTCCCGTCGCCCGCGGCCCCCCCGTTCCCGTCACTCGCGACCCCCCGCTGCCCCTTCGCGGCGCCCTAAGGAGCCGCGCGCGGCCCCTCGCTGCCCCGTGGTGGCGTCCTGGGGGCCGCGCGCCGTCCCCCTCGCCGTCCCCCGCGCTCCTTCCCCCGTTCCGCCCGTTTTAGGGTTTGGGGGTGAGGAGTGTGGGGGTGGCGGCTATGGGGGTGTCGGTTGTGAGTTACTCCTCCTGCTCCTCCTCCTCCCTCGTCTCCCTCTGCTACAGCTGCCGCTGAGGGGGGTGGTGTGTGGGAGCCTAGGGTTTGGGGTTTAAGGGGGGTACCGTGGGAGTGGAGCTAGGGTTTGAAGCAGGGGGTGTGTGTCGAGGGGTGTGGGACTGTTGGGGGAGGTTGAGCGGAGGTTGCCGTCGTGTCGTACGCAGCGCCTGTACTCCAGGCACTCATTCCCGGTAGCTCAGAGAGCCGGTTGCGCCGTCGCCTGTGGGTCCGTTGCTCCTGTCGCGCGTATTAGCCGCGGAGCCTGTTACTCCTGTACTCCGGGGCACTCATTCCCGGTAGCCACTGTGTCGCACCAGAGCCGTCTGTTGCCCGTGTGTCTGCAGCTTCAGTCGTCGCCTCCTAATCTACTCTCCTCTCGCCAGCCCTCCTCCTCCTCACTTGCCCTCTGTGACTGCCTCTAGCTTTACTCATAATTGTGAACTTTAAACTATTCCTTCTTGAACTTGTGCTCAGAATGTGTGGTGACATCGTGATCCACCCTGAGCTTGTACTGCTTTGCTAGCTCTGCTGATTACACCCCACTTTGGCTATGGGGGTGTGTCAGAATATTATGCTCTAGCCTGCAGTGGGGTGCTCTATAGCGAGTACAACCCTTCTAGGGTTAGCTATTTGTACCACCATTGTTGCTAGTGCAACCCTCTCCTTTGCTTCATTCTCTCTTGCCTAGCTAGGTCAACCCTAGCTATGGCTCCTCATCGTGCTTACTATCTCGACAACAGACTGACGCGAAATTCAATCGCGATCAATCAGGAACCGTTGATCGTGAAGCGGCAATCGTAGTCGTCCGTCGTGCCGACGCAACCTGACAAAGTCAGAAAAGGACCGAGGAAACGAGAAAACGCCAAGGAAAGAAACAGTGCAAAGCATGTTCTCCCCCCCTCCAAGAGAAATACACCAGAAAATGTCCCGCAGCAGCGCCGAAGTGAAAACCAATGAAACCAGGTGTTAAGTCGCACTGAGACGAGTGTTAAGCGTAGGAAACTAGATGAAATTGTGTCGGTGTGGAAATTTTGATGACGAAACCGGTGTGTCGTGCCCCAAAAATCGTCGAGGGCGAACCAGAAGATGTAGCCCAAAAACCGAAACTCATTTTATCGAATACTCGAATTGAACCTGTTTTGTCTTCACGTGTCAGAATCCTGCAGAATCTTCAGCAGTTGTTGCTGCTGGTAGCACCTGACGTGTCTGAAATTAAATCTGTTTGTCGTGGGCGGGTCGATGGCGAGTTGTCAGAAGCAGAGATCGAATGGATTCTCCGAGAGTTTTGTCGTAATCAGCCGAGAGTTCGTGGGCAGGGATGAAAATTTGCAGCTGTCTCTCCCCCCGTCACTGTTGCTGCCGCCTCAGTCAGTTCGTCGTAAGTCGTTCGTACCCCTGAGAAAATCCGTGTAGTTCTCGCGCTGTTGCACGACGTCAATGCCGCGCGCGTTTAACCAAACGCCGATGAAATTCCTCGAAAATGTCGGCGCTTCCCGCCGTAAAACCGTAAGTCCTTCGTCGAACTCCGAAATTGTCGCCAGAAAAGTAGCCCCGTAAATCCGCAGATGCAGGTGCAGTTCTCCTCCGAAAATCTCGGACGTGCTATAGCCGCCCACCCGGTCACCATCAGTTTCCTTCGGTTACCCGACCCCAGCGTGTGGGTTCAATCGAGAACCGGGGACTGCCCTGGGTCTTCCGAGACCGAATTTCACGGAACCTAGTGGCATCAACGCCGTTGACCCCGTCGTCGAAACTGCTCCCGCCGTTGAAGTTTAACTAAAAACCACGCAAACTCCCACTGGCGCTTTGCGATGTTTCACCTCATCGCTCGTCACCGGCAGGTAAATCCCGAAACTTCGGCTGCTCCCACGCTCCCTGAAGAATTTCCCGCGGTGTACGTTTAAACACCCGTGGGTCCTAGGTATCCCCGCCGCTGTGTTTCTTGCCAGGCGACTTAAAAGTGACCCTTCAGGCGAGTCCCCCAACGGCTCAACCGCACTCCAGGAAGCGAAGAAACACCCTCAGCTTCAACTCTTTTCCTTTTTTTTTTCGTTGGAAGATAACCACGAAAATCGTGGTTGGGGCAGCAGTCCCGAAGTCATTCTCCGCCGTGTAGCCCCGACTTTTCCGCCGTTAACCCTGGTACTCAGATCTTCACCCATCTTCATACCAGTCGGAACCACTTAGCGAATCCCAGGTATCCTTGGCGATGTACCGCTCGCCGCGCCTCCATGTAACAATATCAAACCCTTTCGGGTGTCTACCGAATAGACTCCGAAATTCGCGGTGGATTGGTGCACGTTCTCAACCTATCACTCAAGTGATCTGCTGGATCACCCACAACTTTCCCTCCGTCGTCATATTTTTCGTATTCACCCCCCGACAATTCCGCTTCCCGCCGTTCACCCAGCGTCCGCTTTTGTCGGATGGGGTATAGTCATTGTTGCCCACGCGAACTTGGCCACGATGGAGAGGCAAAAACTATCGGAGTCGGGGCAGCCTTAGTTAAAAAGAAACTATCGCCCAACCGTTTTGCAGCCCGCCGTGCCTATCACGCCACGGAAAATCCACAGCTTCCCGGTCTCAGCTTCGCCGCTGCACCATTTCTTCTTCGCAGCTCCCCGACTTTTTCGCGTGCCGTTCACCCAGCCCGCTTTTGTCGGAGTAAAACAGTGCCGCGAGCTCCTTTTTTTTTTTTTTTCTGTACAGCTGTCGAAGAGCACCAATCCAGGCGCCTTTAACCAGCGCAGGGTAGGCACGTGTTTACCCCCGTTATTCGGCCAAGCAAGTTGATTGCATGAGTCAGAAATAGAACTTGGTGGGGATGGTGAGGTTCGGGCGAAGTAGGGCCGCAGATCGATTCCACCGGCTTTTAATCTGCCCCCGCAACGTTCTTCAACCCCCGCTTAGCCGTTGGGCCGTTTCTTCCCGTGTGTCCCGGCAGCCTGTACCGACCCCTCCGAAATTATCGGGCGGTACCTTGGACACCGTTTAACCGTGGGTTGTAAGTAGCTGTCCCCGAAAACGTCCCTGGTCAGGTGAAACTGTTCTCGATACTGCCGGCCAGCTTGCAACAACTCCAGGCACGCAGCGTCGCACGAGTTCTTTCGAGGTGTACCTGCCCCGATTTCCCTCGTCGCATGTGTCCCACTTCCTCGTAAGTGCGATTTAGCCACTGCGTTTTCCGTTGCAGCCCGTAAGTGTCAGCAGGTATGAAGTCCCGTCTGTCCACGAACACTCTTGCCGAAAATTGCTGATGACGCGCCCGCCAATGCAGTAAAAGCCGCTGCACTTAACAGGTCGGGCGGGACGGCAGTTAACTCCCGCGAAGTCGGGCAGTCTAGTGTCGTCTCTCCTCGCCACCGACATTTTCGGACGCAAAACACCATTTGCGCCTGGCGAGTTCCCCAGCCGACTTTTCTTCAACAGAAGCTCCGAGAATTTCGCCACAGTGACGCACGTCCGCTGTCGCCAGCTGCTGAAACACACTCCGCGAGTCACGCGCGCAGGATGACGACGAGCCACCGTCGTCACTTGCCGCATGGGACGGACTTCGAAATTGTCGCGCAGCTGTTGACCCAAATCCGACGGCGTCAACTGCCACACACGTTGATGACTCCGCGAATTTCGTGCAGGTGCCGACGCAGATCCGCTGACGCCAGCTGCCTCATTAAGTCCCGAAATTGTCGTTAAAACCGCGGCGGAATAGTAACTCACATTTAACGTCGAGACAGCTCTTCTTGTCCGTTGCCCGGGGGGAGGGAGGTCACGGTCGATCGCGACCGTTCGAGCTAAGGATCTGGCGGTGCCGAAGGAGTGCCCCGTAAAACTATGGCCGCGAAGAGCAACTAACTAGTTCTCCTGGCCGACCTACGCAACTCCTGGACCCCAAGGCATCCTTCCTCGTCCCCCCCCCGAGGGGTAATACACTCAAAAAAATGGGGTAGGCTAGGAAAGTAGCTCTGATACCAGGTGTTATGAATGAACTTGTCAGAGTGCGCAGATATCGAATAACGATAACAAGAATTACAGAATGACGAAACAATGAAGTAGCGAGGCCTAAATAGGGGAAATGCTAGCTAGGCGGGGGGTTCGGAATGGGATGGCTCGGTGATGGTTGCAATTGGAGCAGAGGCTGACTCGGGAGTGGTTCAGTGCGACGAAATAGGCAAGACAGGTTCGTCGCGTGACCCTCGGGATGGCCTCGCTAACGAGTGCCTCAGTAAGGATTTGTAAATCCTTACACTCTCCCACCTCCTAAATAAGGCAGCCCTGTACTGAAACAGGCCCCACACTAGCGAGGATGACGTAGATCTTCACAGGAGCTGAATCCGACGGCTGGAATGCCTTAGGCAATATTTTTGAAAAGGTTGGAATGTCGGCCGTTGATGTTGTCAGATTTCGATCTGACGTATGAAGATGAACTGGCCCAAAACGAAGTGGAAGTTGGAATATGGGCCGTTGATCGAACAGGTGCGAATCTGACGGTCGAGGCAGATGCGATTTTGGAGGGAACAGATGTCAGAATATTATGCTCTAGCCTGCAGTGGGGTGCTCTATAGCGAGTACAACCCTTCTAGGGTTAGCTATTTGTACCACCATTGTTGCTAGTGCAACCCTCTCCTTTGCTTCATTCTCTCTTGCCTAGCTAGGTCAACCCTAGCTATGGCTCCTCATCGTGCTTACTATCTCGACATGCTATCAGAGCAGGACGATCCAGTTGGGTCGATCCTGTGGGTGGGCCCCACCACCTCAGTCTTCCGCTGCTCCTACTACTGTTTGTGTCGCACGCCCCGTGGCGTGCGACGGATTTTTCATCCCGCCGCGCGCTCGGGGCGTGCGGCGGTTTTCTGCCTACCGTGCGCCCCGGACGCGCGGCGGTTTCCTACCGTGGGGGACCCCCGCGCGCCCCCGATTTCCCGTCCCGCTGCCCTGGGGAGCCGCGCGCGACCCCCCCGCGGCCCCGATTTCCCGTCGCCCGCGGCCCCCCGTTCCCGTCGCCCACGGACCCCCGTTCCCGTCGCCCGCGGCCCCCCGTTCCCGTCGCCCGCGGCCCCCCCGTTCCCGTCACTCGCAACCCCCTGCTGCCCCTTCGCGGCGCCCTACGGAGCCGCGCGCGGCCCCTCGCTGCCCCGTGGTGGCGTCCTGGGGGCCGCGCGCCGTCCCCCTCGCCGTCCCCCGCGCTCCTTCCCCCGTTCCGCCCGTTTTAGGGTTTGGGGGTGAGGAGTGTGGGGGTGGCGGCTATGGGGGTGTCGGTTGTGAGTTACTCCTCCTGCTCCTCCTCCTCCCTCGTCTCCCTCTGCTACAGCTGCCGCTGAGGGGGGTGGTGTGTGGGAGCCTAGGGTTTGGGGTTTAAGGGGGGTACCGTGGGAGTGGAGCTAGGGTTTGAAGCAGGGGGTGTGTGTCGAGGGGTGTGGGACTGTTGGGGGAGGTTGAGCGGAGGTTGCCGTCGTGTCGTACGCAGCGCCTGTACTCCAGGCACTCATTCCCGGTAGCTCAGAGAGCCGGTTGCGCCGTCGCCTGTGGGTCCGTTGCTCCTGTCGCGCGTATTAGCCGCGGAGCCTGTTACTCCTGTACTCCGGGGCACTCATTCCCGGTAGCCACTGTGTCGCACCAGAGCCGTCTGTTGCCCGTGTGTCTGCAGCTTCAGTCGTCGCCTCCTAATCTACTCTCCTCTCGCCAGCCCTCCTCCTCCTCACTTGCCCTCTGTGACTGCCTCTAGCTTTACTCATAATTGTGAACTTTAAACTATTCCTTCTTGAACTTGTGCTCAGAATGTGTGGTGACATCGTGATCCACCCTGAGCTTGTACTGCTTTGCTAGCTCTGCTGATTACACCCCACTTTGGCTATGGGGGTGTGTCAGAATATTATGCTCTAGCCTGCAGTGGGGTGCTCTATAGCGAGTACAACCCTTCTAGGGTTAGCTATTTGTACCACCATTGTTGCTAGTGCAACCCTCTCCTTTGCTTCATTCTCTCTTGCCTAGCTAGGTCAACCCTAGCTATGGCTCCTCATCGTGCTTACTATCTCGACAACAGACTGACGCGAAATTCAATCGCGATCAATCAGGAACCGTTGATCGTGAAGCGGCAATCGTAGTCGTCCGTCGTGCCGACGCAACCTGACAAAGTCAGAAAAGGACCGAGGAAACGAGAAAACGCCAAGGAAAGAAACAGTGCAAAGCATGTTCTCCCCCCCTCCAAGAGAAATACACCAGAAAATGTCCCGCAGCAGCGCCGAAGTGAAAACCAATGAAACCAGGTGTTAAGTCGCACTGAGACGAGTGTTAAGCGTAGGAAACTAGATGAAATTGTGTCGGTGTGGAAATTTTGATGACGAAACCGGTGTGTCGTGCCCCAAAAATCGTCGAGGGCGAACCAGAAGATGTAGCCCAAAAACCGAAACTCATTTTATCGAATACTCGAATTGAACCTGTTTTGTCTTCACGTGTCAGAATCCTGCAGAATCTTCAGCAGTTGTTGCTGCTGGTAGCACCTGACGTGTCTGAAATTAAATATGTTTGTCGTGGGCGGGTCGATGGCGAGTTGTCAGAAGCAGAGATCGAATGGATTCTCCGAGAGTTTTGTCGTAATCAGCCGAGAGTTCGTGGGCAGGGATGAAAATTTGCAGCTGTCTCTCCCCCCGTCACTGTTGCTGCCGCCTCAGTCAGTTCGTCGTAAGTCGTTTGTACCCCTGAGAAAATCCGTGTAGTTCTCGCGCTGTTGCACGACGTCAATGCCGCGCGCGTTTAACCAAACGCCGATGAAATTCCTCGAAAATGTCGGCGCTTCCCGCCGTAAAACCGTAAGTCCTTCGTCGAACTCCGAAATTGTCGCCAGAAAAGTAGCCCCGTAAATCCGCAGATGCAGGTGCAGTTCTCCTCCGAAAATCTCGGACGTGCTATAGCCGCCCACCCGGTCACCATCAGTTTCCTTCGGTTACCCGACCCCAGCGTGTGGGTTCAATCGAGAACCGGGGACTGCCCTGGGTCTTCCGAGACCGAATTTCACGGAACCTAGTGGCATCAACGCCGTTGACCCCGTCGTCGAAACTGCTCCCGCCGTTGAAGTTTAACTAAAAACCACGCAAACTCCCACTGGCGCTTTGCGATGTTTCACCTCATCGCTCGTCACCGGCAGGTAAATCCCGAAACTTCGGCTGCTCCCACGCTCCCTGAAGAATTTCCCGCGGTGTACGTTTAAACACCCGTGGGTCCTAGGTATCCCCGCCGCTGTGTTTCTTGCCAGGCGACTTAAAAGTGACCCTTCAGGCGAGTCCCCCAACGGCTCAACCGCACTCCAGGAAGCAAAGAAACACCCTCAGCTTCAACTCTTTTCCTTTTTTTTTTCGTTGGAAGATAACCACGAAAATCGTGGTTGGGGCAGCAGTCCCGAAGTCATTCTCCGCCGTGTAGCCCCGACTTTTCCGCCGTTAACCCTGGTACTCAGATCTTCACCCATCTTCATACCAGTCGGAACCACTTAGCGAATCCCAGGTATCCTTGGCGATGTACCGCTCGCCGCGCCTCCATGTAACAATATCAAACCCTTTCGGGTGTCTACCGAATAGACTCCGAAATTCGCGGTGGATTGGTGCACGTTCTCAACCTATCACTCAAGTGATCTGCTGGATCACCCACAACTTTCCCTCCGTCGTCATATTTTTCGTATTCACCCCCCGACAATTCCGCTTCCCGCCGTTCACCCAGCGTCCGCTTTTGTCGGATGGGGTATAGTCATTGTTGCCCACGCGAACTTGGCCACGATGGAGAGGCAAAAACTATCGGAGTCGGGGCAGCCTTAGTTAAAAAGAAACTATCGCCCAACCGTTTTGCAGCCCGCCGTGCCTATCACGCCACGGAAAATCCACAGCTTCCCGGTCTCAGCTTCGCCGCTGCACCATTTCTTCTTCGCAGCTCCCCGACTTTTTCGCGTGCCGTTCACCCAGCCCGCTTTTGTCGGAGTAAAACAGTGCCGCGAGCTCCTTTTTTTTTTTTTTATGTACAGCTGTCGAAGAGCACCAATCCAGGCGCCTTTAACCAGCGCAGGGTAGGCACGTGTTTACCCCCGTTATTCGGCCAAGCAAGTTGATTGCATGAGTCAGAAATAGAACTCGGTGGGGATGGTGAGGTTCGGGCGAAGTAGGGCCGCAGATCGATTCCACCGGCTTTTAATCTGCCCCCGCAACGTTCTTCAACCCCCGCTTAGCCGTTGGGCCGTTTCTTCCCGTGTGTCCCGGCAGCCTGTACCGACCCCTCCGAAATTATCGGGCGGTACCTTGGACACCGTTTAACCGTGGGTTGTAAGTAGCTGTCCCCGAAAACGTCCCTGGTCAGGTGAAACTGTTCTCGATACTGCCGGCCAGCTTGCAACAACTCCAGGCACGCAGCGTCGCACGAGTTCTTTCGAGGTGTACCTGCCCCGATTTCCCTCGTCGCATGTGTCCCACTTCCTCGTAAGTGCGATTTAGCCACTGCGTTTTCCGTTGCAGCCCGTAAGTGTCAGCAGGTATGAAGTCCCGTCTGTCCACGAACACTCTTGCCGAAAATTGCTGATGACGCGCCCGCCAATGCAGTAAAAGCCGCTGCACTTAACAGGTCGGGCGGGACGGCAGTTAACTCCCGCGAAGTCGGGCAGTCTAGTGTCGTCTCTCCTCGCCACCGACATTTTCGGACGCAAAACACCATTTGCGCCTGGCGAGTTCCCCAGCCGACTTTTCTTCAACAGAAGCTCCGAGAATTTCGCCACAGTGACGCACGTCCGCTGTCGCCAGCTGCTGAAACACACTCCGCGAGTCACGCGCGCAGGATGACGACGAGCCACCGTCGTCACTTGCCGCATGGGACGGACTTCGAAATTGTCGCGCAGCTGTTGACCCAAATCCGACGGCGTCAACTGCCACACACGTTGATGACTCGGCGAATTTTGTGCAGATGCCGACGCAGGTCCGCTGACGCCAGCTGCCTCATTAAGTCCCGAAATTGTCGTTAAAACCGCGGCGGAATAGTAACTCACATTTAACGTCGAGACAGCTCTACCTGTCCGTTGCCCGGGGGGAGGGAGGTCACGGTCGATCGCGACCGTTCGAGCTAAGGATCTGGCGGTGCCGAAGGAGTGCCCCGTAAAACTATGGCCGCGAAGAGCAACTAACTAGTTCTCTTGGCCGGCCTACGCAACTCCTGGACCCCAAGGCATCCTTCCTCGTCCCCCCCCCCCCCCGAGGGGTAATACACTCTAAAAAAAAATGGGGTAGGCTAGGAAAGTAGCTCTGATACCAGGTGTTATGAATGAACTTGTCAGAGTGCGCAGATATCGAATAACGATAACAAGAACTACAGAATGACGAAACAATGAAGTAGCGAGGCCTAAATAGGGGAAATGCTAGCTAGGCGGGGGGTTCGGGATGGGATGGCTCGGTGATGGTTGCAATTGGAGCGGAGGCCGACTCGGGAGTGGTTCGGTGCGACGAAATAGGCAAGACAGGTTCGTCGCGTGACCCTCGGGATGGCCTCGCTAACGAGTGCCTCAGTAAGGATTTGTAAATCCTTACAAACAAGAATTGACGATACAGCGTTGGTTTGATCAAACGGTACTATGGCAGCAACATAGTCTTAGAACACAAATTAGGAAGAACTAGAAAGAGTTACGAGTTGGGAATGACTCCCAGCTCCTACAAACCCCAAGAGCCAAGGTACAGTGATGTGGAACAGTGCCACACTGTCCCCAACCAACAAGGGCCTACACCAAAGGGAATGTTACACTACACAAAGTAATGTAACTATCTTCAATATCTTGAGGTGTACCCTTTTTGGCGAGCTTCAAAATCACTTGAAGCTTGAACCAAGGCTCGGGTTCTTCATCACAAAACTCATCCTTGAGTTCTTGATGGGTCTGCTGCACATACCTGCGACACGTCGAACGTTCGACAAGCGACAAAATAGAAACCGTGCACGACAAAATAGAAACCGTGCGGGACACACAAAATGACTGCGTAGCACGCGGCTAGCAATAACTCGCTATTGACTCGACACACACACACTCAACATCATGACCCATTATACACACAGAATTATAAGCACGAAAAAAATATTATTTCATGCCCTCATACCATTCCATGCACACATGCATGCACGCACACGGACAACAAGCCGAGTGCAAACCGTAGGGTTGCACCAATTGTTCGGAGCTACCTGCATCAGCGAAGGAGGTGTTGGAGCAGTACAAAGACATCATGCCAGACGACCTACCTCCAGAAGTACCTCAAGCACGAGCATGAAATAGTGGAGCAACCAGGTGCGAAACCCGTCTCATGTGCACCATACCGACTGCGTCCAACCGAACTAACATACATGAAAGCACAGATAGAGTATATACTAGACAGACAACTGATCCGCCCATCCACCTCTCCCTACGGTGCACCAGTTCTCTTCACTCGAATTCAGACGGAAGTCTACGGATGTGCATCGACTACCGCGCACTGAACAAACGGACATTTATAAACAAATATTCAATACCGCGCATAGACGACCCACTGGACCAACTACGCAGAGCAACAGTCTTTTTGAAGCTGGACCTACAGTCAGGTTACTGACAAATCAAGATGGCAGACAACTCAATCCACAAGACGGCGTTCCGTACCAGATACGGCTCCTACGATTACCTGCTGATGCCGTTCAGACTTTGCAATGCACCACCGACGTTCCATGCGGAGATGAACCATATCCTACGGCCCCTGCTGGACGAGTGCATAGTGGTGTATACTCATCTACTCCAATAACATGAAGGAGCACGTGGAGCATCGATGAAAAGTCTTCGAGATCCTACGGAAAAACAAATTCTATGTAAAACAGTCGAAGAACAATCTCGCCCCGAAGAAGGTGCAGTTTCTCAGGCACACTGCGAGTGCACTGGGCGTACAGGTGGACCCGCGGAAGATCGAAACCATTAAGAAATGGAAAGTACAGGAGAAGGTGAAGGAGTTGCAGCAGTTTCTAGGCTTCACTAACTACTACAACGGGTCCGTGCCACAGTACGCTAAGATAACTTCGCCACTGACCAACCTACTGGAAAAATATACGCCGTACAAATGGGATACTCCTTATCAGCAAGCCATGGAGCAACTACAGACAGCACTGACTACAGCACCAGTACTCATCCTACCGCTCCTAGACAAAGACTACGTGGTGGAAGCAACGTTAGTGACCAGGCAGTCGGAGCAGTACTGATGCAGGATCACGGACGCGGTTTGCAATTCATCGCCAATTTCAATAGAAAGCTACACGAAGCAATACTGAACTACTCCATTCATGACAAGGAGGCCTCAGCGATTGTCATTGCCTGCAAGGCGTGGAGGTGTTACCTAGAGGGAGCCAAGATTACAATTTACACCGACCACTGCAGCCTCAAATACCTGAAGTCGCAGCCGACGCTCTCACGACGAGGGCCTGGTGACCCATAGCCTCAAATACCTGAAGTCCTTCCTTCGTCACCACCATGCAGCAGCTATGGGAGAAGACTCAGCGACGTCTCACCACGATGCAGAACTCCCAGAAGCAGTATGCCGATTGCCAGCGACGTGATCACACCATAGCAGTCGGAGATCGGGTGCTTCTCGACACGCGCAACTTGAACATGTCTCACCTACCATCCAAGCTCCGGCCTCGCTTCTGTGGTCCCTTTCTCGTTGAGGCACAGGTGACACCAGTAACATTCCGCTTGCGCTTACCTACTACGTGGAAGCTTCACAACGCTTTCCATGTTCAGCTACTGAAGCCCTACAAGGACCCCAACCAACAGTTTCAGGGACGGTAGCTACCGCCACCACCACCTGTACTCGTACAGGATGAACCAGAGTACGATATTGAGCGCATTCTCACTCAACGGTGCCGCGGCGGCAAGACCCTCGAGTTTCTGAAATGCTGGAAGGGATACGACCCCTCTGAGGATAGTTGGGTTTCTGAAGCTGATATGGGCAAAGCACGCCGTGCTCTCAAGGATTATCTTGTCAAGCAGGGTGTTTCTCACGCCACCCAGCTTTGAGGGGGGGACGTGTGAGGGTACAACGGCTTATGCTGGCTTTGCTAGCTCGCGTGGACTTTATTAAGCTATTACTAGCTTAGGTTTTATATATCATGCATGGATATGCTTGATTTCCTAGGTTAGGTGCATTGCTAATTTTATTTATAGTTATAGCACTGAACCAGGTTACATGTACCGAACTCAAGCCTTTCGGTTGCCACCGAATTGCTTTCTACCAAGTTCGGGAAGGTTCTGTTCGGGACGCTTCGCGACCCTTAGAACATTCGCGTAACACCTGGGTTACCTGCCTACCTTATGTCGAGACTATATATAGCCTCGTGTTGTACCCAGGTGGAACATTGAATTCAAACTCTCTTTTCTTAACTCGATCCTCGATCCTCACACAAGGTGCCACAACCCAACTATCCTTAGCGGGGGCGTATCCCTTCCAGCGTATTTGAAACTTGAGGGTCTTGCCGCCGTGGCGCCGATGAGTGAGAACGTGCTCGATCCCGTACTCTGATTTCTTGTTCTTATGTCTGGACTTGTGACCCTTGCTTGTGTTTACTGACTGGTCCTGAGAATTGTGTTGCTTCTCACAGCACTACCATGACGTAGACTATGGGGTGTGTGTCAAATTATATTTATTATATTCTGTTAGTTCTAGTCTAGATGCTACCGTCACGAACTCTCTACAGGGTACAAGCGCTTTAAGGTTTCAATATTTGTATCACTTTGCTTTCTAGTTTCATCATTCATTCTTCAGTTCTTATTTTAACAGTTCGTAACCCATTTCAATGCTCGGAAATCTATGCACGACCTGTGCACAGGTCAGATAAACATTTTTTTAGGTGAACAGAATCAATGCAGCAAATGGCAACGACCTCGGTCGGATAAACATTTTATCGAGTAGGTAATCTAAATCAATCATTAGTTCATCCGATTTGGACTATCCCAGACTGAACTGTCGTTGTACGGTTGGTTGTGCCCTCGATTCTATTTCCTTTTCATGGTCAAGCTATCCCTGAGCTGGCAATCCCTCTGATAGGTCGTCAGGGAAAATCCTAAAGTGCCGTGTTAGTTGTTCCCTTAATTTGCGCGGTACAGCTGCCAAGAGTGTTTGAAAATCGCTCGACTTCTCAGATTCTTCCACTTCCGTCATTCCCACAGCGTACACATCAGCTTCTAAAGTGACAACACGTTTCATCGTGATGGTGTTGCCATGGACCTTTGTAGACTTAGGCGACTGCCTGTGAGGTAACGCGTGTCAGAATGAAACAGGAATGATTGAACTAACAGTGAAATCAGTACAAGTACCTAACCCTAGAATTGTGTACCCCCTATAGGCTAACCCACTGTAGCCTAAACAAACACAACATATATAATGTTTGACACACCCCCATAGGCGAAGTGGGGGAGAACTAGGGGTCACAAGACCGGTCAAGGCAAAGCAGGACACAACAAGCTCAGGGTGGATCTCAAGGATTCCACACAAATTCCGAGCACAAGCAAGTGGTCACAAGACCAGTTCACATGCAGGTTTATAATAGAGCAAGAGGTACAATGATCACAACCTAGCAAGAGTAAACATGCAGGTATATATATAGAGATCACAGTACAAACAGAGTCAAGAAGTAAGCAAGTGAGGTCCAGTAGGCACAAGGCCTAGCAGAGTGCAAAAGCGCTGATGGTCACAAGGCTGAAGCGCCTTGGTGAACACATCAGCAGTGTTGGCCTCAGTGGCCACGTAATGCAGACGAAGCTGACCACGCTACTGCAACTCTCGAGCAAGGAAGTACCGCAGGGCGATGTGCTTCGTTCTGTGCTCCAGTCTGTGCTCCTCACACAAGGCAATGGCAGCCTTGTTGTCGACGTACAGCACTGGAGGAGAACGAGGCCGCTCTCCCAAGTCGGTCAGCAGGTAGGTCAGCCAGCGTAGCTCCTGGGCAGCCATGGCTATGGCGTAGATCTCAGCCTCACAACTGGAGCTGAGAACAGAAGAAGAGCGTGTAGAACGCCAAGAAACTGAGCCGGAGCCAAGGCTGAAGGTGTAACCCTGAGACGACCGCTGAGTAGCCTGGTCGTCCGCCCAAGAAGCGTCTGAGTGTCCAGTGAGTACAACTCGGTCTCGCCCTCCAAGCACTAGCCCCATGCCCGACGTACTGCACAAGTAGCGCAACACCCTCTTAGCGGCATCCATGTGCTCCTTCCTGTGACGGCCAGGAGCGACATAGCGTGCTAAGATGCTAAGAGGGTATGCAAGGTCAGGTCGAATGCAGGTCATCAGGTACATGAGGCAGCCCACAAGCTCTGGATACGGGCCACTTGGCTCTACGGACTCATCCGAAGGCAGAGCTGAGAGCGAGTGACCGGTAGGCAGAGGAGTAGACTGAGGCGAGGAGTACGTGAAGCGGAAGCGCTGAAGGACCTGCTGCACCATGTGTGACTGAGTCAGGGTGATGGTGCGCCGTGCTCTGTCCCGGGTGATCCGCAAGCCAAGGTAGCTTGTCAGTTCACCCAGGTCTGTGCACGTGTGTCTCCTCTGCAGCTCCGACTTCACGTGGGCGAGAGCCTCAGTGTCAGCAGTGGCAAAGACCAAGTCGTCGACGTACACGAGGATGTAGAACGGCGGCAGCGAAGTGTCGGTGCGCAGAAACAGCGACGGGTCAGCAGTAGAAGGTGCGAACCCAAGTGCCGCAAGTGTCGTCCTCAGTGTGTCGTGCCACTCACGTGGAGCCTGTCGGAGACCGTAGACCGGCCGCTGGAGCCTCCACTAGGTACCAGGAGGAAACGACCCAGTGAAGCCAGGAGGGCGGCGCAGCCAGATCTCCTCGTGCAGGCTACCCTGCAAGAAAGCAGTGCTGAAGTCAAGTGAGTGAAGCTCGTAGTCGCGCTGAGCGGCTATGTGCAGCAGCACCCGAAGAGTAGTCATCTTCGGGGTGGGGGAGAAGGTCTGGAAGAAGTCTACTCCCTCTCGCTGACTGAAGCCTCGAGCAACATAGCGCGCCTTGAAGACAGGAGGAGAACCCGGCGGCCGCTTCACCCTGAAAATCCACATGCCACTGACGATGTTCGCCCCAGGTGGGGGAACCTCGTCGACGTAGGTGCCTGTGGACTTCCAGGAAGCCATCTTTGCGTCCATAGCTGTCTGCCACTGAGAGGAGTAGGGACCCTCTATCGCCTCTGCGTAAGAGCGCGGGGTCGGGATGTCTGGTGCATCCGGGTCTCCCTCAGGGGCAACTAGCATGGACACGAGATGGGGCAAAGCAGCAGCAAAGCACTGGAACTCCTCCTGTCTGTCCTCAAGGACGTCCGTGCCAAGAGCACACTCACCCCCGACGGACGGAGGACAGACAGACTCAGACTCAGCAACAAGGCTAGCGGCGTAGTCTAGACGACACCGGGCAGCAAAGTCAACCAACTCAGCGACCAGAGCAGACGCAGCAGAGGACTCAAAGGTAGGGTCAGTGACAACAGTGGCGAGGAGACGCGTGACAGTGGGACTAGCAGCACGACGGGAGTCAGACTCCGGGTCTGGAAGAGTAGGTAGAGAGGACGCAGGAGGAGACGGCAGAGGGATACGCTGAGGAGCAGTGGAGGGACGCAGAGTCATGTAGTGAGTGCCAGGGACAGGAGGGGGACGCTCACGTGGGACACGACGACCAGTGCGAGCAGGCGACGCAGGACGAGACTCAGGCTCACGACGCTCGGTAAGACCTCCTGTGGGACCAGTGTAAGGAGAGGGACCAGGAAGAGGCGAGGCAGGCGGGAACTGTGACTGCGACTGGACAGGCGGAGGACACTCTAAGGAGGAAGGAGGACAAGGAGGAGGAGTCTGACCAAGAACCTGCTGAAGGAGTGGTACGAAGTACGGTCGCGGCCGCGCAGCGTCTCCAGAACCAGTAGAGACACCAGCGTCAGGGTCCTCAGTACCAGCAGCAGCTCCAACGCCCGGGTCCTCAGCACCAGTAGTAGCTCCAACTCCAGGGTCCGCAGCACCAGCAGCAGCGCCAACGCCCGGGTCCTCAGCACCAGTAGTAGCTCCAACGCCCGGGTCCTCAGTACCAGCAGCAGCTCCAACGTCTGGGTCCTCAGCACCAGCAGCAGCTCCAACACCAACGTCCTCAGCACCAGCAGCAGCTCCACCGCCCGGGTCCTCAGCACCAGCAGCAGCTCCAACCCCAGGGTCCGCAGCACCAGGAGCACCACTCCGAAGACTGCAGCGCCGCGTGTACCACTCTCGGATCTGCTGAAGGGAGGGGAGCTCCCGGGTAGGAGGGGAAGCACTGGTGCCAGCTCCAGCAGCACCTCTCCGGAGGCTGCAGTACTGTAGGTACCTCTCCTGCAGCTGCTGTGAGGAGAGGGCTCCTCCAGGTGTAGCACTCTCAGGCTCAGCACCCCCAGACTCAGCACCCCCAGACTCAGCACCTCCAGGCTCAGCACCCCCAGGCTCCGCACCTCCAAGCTCAGCACCCCCAGGCTCTGCACCCCCAGGCTCAGCACCCCCAGGCTCTGCACCCCCAGACTCAGCACCGCCAGGCCCCACACGCTCAGGCTCAGTACCCCTAGCAGGACGAGAGTCGACAGCTACCTCAACAGGCTCAACCGGGTCTACCTGGGACACACCTGAGGGAGCGGCACCCTGAGGGGGGAGGGGGTCTACCACAGCAGCACCTGGCGCGAGGAAGAGAGGCGGGGGAGGGAGCGGGGCAGTGCGGTAGGGGAAGAGGCGGTAGTAGGGGACGGACTCGTCAAAAGTGACGTCCTGAGAGGGCAGAACCCGGCGCGAGGTGACGTGGTAAAACTGCCAACCAGGGGCGTCCGGGACAAAGCCAAGGAAGACACAAGGAACAGCGCGACGGGAGAGCTTGTCCGCGGACGTGTCGCGAACAAAAGCTCGGGATCCCCAGACCCGGAAACGCGACGCATCGCCAACCTCTCCCGTCCAACGCAGTGTCGGAGAAGTCTCCGGCAAGGAGACACGGGGCCAGAGGTTGAGCTGATGCGCAGCGTATCGGACCGCAAACGGCCACAGAAAGTGGGGAGCAGCCGCATGGATCAGGGAGGTACGAGCGACCTCCATGACCAAGCCAATGCGGCGCTCAGCAACCCCATTCCGCTGTGGAGAGGCCGGAAGCGTGAACGACTGCTCAATGCCGTGCTCGGCACAGTAGGCTGCCAGAAGGTCGGAGGTGAACTCACCACCTCTGTCAGAGTGCAAACGCAGGACAGGAAAGTCCGAGCGGAAACGCTCGCTGAGCTGGAGACGAGCTCTGCTGATCCAAGGGATCAAGACATCAGGGACCTCACCCTTGGTGCGCAAGGGGAAGACCGTGGTGTAGCGAGAGTAGTCGTCAACAACAATCAGGAAGTACCTCTCCTGACCCTGTCCACGGACGCGGGCTGGGCCCCACACGTCCAGGTGGAGCGTCTGCAAGGGAGCAGTCGTCGGGGGAAAGGAGGAGGAGTGAGGAGCGGCGCGCTGCCGCCCCTCGACACAGGGAAGACAGGGAGGAGCAGGCGAGGGTGGGAGGGGAGGGAGCACCCTGGGAAGACCAGAGACAAGCTGCCGTTTGTGCATGGCACGAAGGCGCTGCACAGACGGGTGGCCAAGTCGGTGGTGCCAGAGGACGGTGTCGTGCGCCAGAGAGCGACACGAGCAGGGGGCCGACAGCTGACCTGACGCAGACGCGGACGCAGCTACCTAAGGGGACTCAGTGGTCAGTGTGTACAGGTCCGACCCCGGCTGCCGAGTGAAGGTAGCCAGGTGACGGCCCGTCCGAGCACACGTGCAGTGTGTCACGCGCTCGTAGGCAGGGGTGAACTGGTGAACACCTGCGTCCTAGAGCGCACAGCCCGCCACCAAGTTCGTAGAGAACGAGGGGAGGTGGAGACCAGACAGTGTGCCAGACGGGACCGCAGGACAGGGAAGAACAGTGGAGGAGGTCGCAATGACCGGACCCCCAGAGGGGTCAGCGAGGGAGACAGCAACTGGCCGAGCGAGTGGCTCAAGGGCAGTGCGGTCACGAAAGAAACAGCGAGAAGCACCTGAGTCCAGGGTGAAGGTGTGCAGTGCCTCAGTCGACTCAGTACCAGGGGAGACAGACTCACTAGCACCTAGAGCGACAGCCTCACCATCACCTGAGGTGGCAGACACGCGAGTACCTGCAGTGGCAGCCTCACTAGCACCTAGAGCAGCAGCCTCACTGGTCAGAATGCCCGGGTCGGGCGGAACACGCAAGTACTGGGCACCCTCTCCACTAGTAAACATCGCATACATGGCAGTGAGAATAGCATCAAAGTCTAGAGCCCAGATATCAACTCCCTTCCTCTCCAAATCAAGCCAGTGGGGCAGCTCACCGCCGTCAGGGAACTGAGTGCGCCAAGCGTCGTCAAGGCGCGAGAAACAGCGGTGCGTGGGGTGCGGCCTCCCACACGTCTGACCAGTGCGGTCACCAGTGCGGATGACGTACGTGCAGCTAAAGCCACGCGCCCCCGGGCGCTGGGAATACCACTCACGGGCCTCCTGGAGCGACGGAGTGTGCTGCTGGCTCAGACCACCGCCAGCTCCTCCACGACCACCACCGCCAGCTCCTCCACGACCACCACCGCCGCCGCCACCTCCTCGACCACCTCCTCCTCTGCCGCTGCCACGACCACCTCCGCCCCCGCTGCCGCCCCCGCCCCTGCCACCGCCCCCGCCGCTGCCGTCACCACCCCCACTGCCGCCACTAGCCTCTCCAGCCCCTCCTCCACTCCCACCGCCTCCACCCCCGCCTCCCCCGCCGCCACCTCCACCCTTGCCCCCTTTGTTCCTGCGGCGCCCGCTCGAAGCAGACGCGGTCCCGACCTTCTCAGCACCAAGGAGGTCGACAGCAGCAGCAGAGGCGACAGAGGGGAGTTGGGGGGAAGGGGAACACCCCTCAAAGAAGGGGGTGCGGGGCTCGCCACGAGAGGCACCTACAGCGACGATGCTCGCCTCAGCTGCAAGTAGTTCCTTCTCGAGGAGGGCAATGGTGAGCTCAGTGGGGCAGCGAGCTAGAAAGTGATCCCTGACTGCGCGCAGAGAGTCAGGGAGGCGGGTGACGATGTGGTAGAGAGTGAGCCAGAGCGGGGGGGGTTGCTAGCAAGGAACTCGTCAGGCATAGCAGCGCGGAAGCGGGCCTCACTAGTCTTGAGGTGGGTGATGAGGTCAGCAACTGTGTGAAAGGAGGCCAGGTCGGGGAACAGGTAGGGGAGTGAGAGGCGGCCTAGTGCGGCAGAAGCAGGTGAGGAGTAACGAGCGACGACAGCAGTGTACAGGTCCTTAGCAGTTTTGTGCTGGCCAAAGTGCTCGCGCTCATCTAGCGGCAGGGAGTTGCGAATGGCAAAGCGAGCGTGGGCGTCACGAGTCTGCCACTGTGAGCGCTGAGTGCTGTCAGCAGTGGAAGGAGGGGCAGTAGCATGGCCTAGGGCGTGATCGTACAGTGAAATGTGTTGATTGTGTAGGTGGTTGTGGTATTTTTCTCTAGCTGGTTGTGGGCTAAGGGTTTGGGCAAAATGTGGTGGTTGAACTTGTTGCGGGCTGGATTTGAACTCGCACCTAACAAGCACCAACAAACCTTTGTTACCAACTACAACACCTTTGGTGTTGCTAGTTTGGCACTTTAAGGTGTTGGGGATTGTTGTAGGGCGAGGGTTGGGTTGGTAGGGTTTCACCAACTCGTCACTTTTCAGATCTGAACTCTTGCTAAAGCTACTTTCTAGATCTAATCATCGCAAAACTGTCTTGAGTGGTTTTCGTTACGAAAACCACTCGCCAGCGAGTGGTTGGGCAAAACCACTCGTTTTCACTTGCAAACCATTGGCGTTGGCCAATGGTTTGCGACTTCGTTGGTTTTGAGGCGTGTTGTTTGCGTATTGCCTGGCACGACTTCGGGGTTTGGCAGAACTCGTACCTGTTTACGAGGCACGGGTGGTGAGTTGTACGCCTGGTTGAGGTTTGGAAGTACCAGCAGTAACGCCGACCACTTATGTAGCTCCACGATTGCGTGACCTGATTGGTCGAAAGATTGCATCTGCGATGATAGGTTGTCCACGCATTGTGCTGTATGTATGGGTGGTTTCTGTACTTGAAAAGGTTGCTGTTATTATCAGAACGTGTAGTATCTACTAAAAAATCATGTATATCATTTACATTGTTTTGAGACTCGATTCGAAAGCATTATAATCTACGGTTTGTTGCGTGAAATGTACTGAATGTTATGTATCAAGTTAGAAAATCCGTTTGCATGTTCGTGAAAATTTTCTATTACGGTATATGAATAACATTGAGGCAACACTGTGTACTGAATGTTTGAATTTACATTATAACCGACAGTATCATATAGCAGATGATGTTCCCATCGATGATATTAATAGCGAATATATTTCCTGCAGATACAAGTTGGAGCGAGTGTTTTTGGTGTGTTGGAAATCTTGAACGGTAGGGTAAATCCTAGCCGTTTGCTCTTATCAGTCAGGCCACCCATACCCCTGACTGCCAATCGAAAGGCATTGCCCAGTCAACGTGCAGGCACCGAACCGCAGGTTGTATACTGTAGCTTCCACCCTGGCACCAAACAAGCGGCCACAACTGCGGACGATAACTTGTGTTCGAGGCAAATGGAAAACACTGTTTCAGCTAGATCATGTTGGTCCAGCGTGGCAAAACTCGATTCTGGTCACAGCCTCCACACGTTCCAGGCGACGGGAAAATCGTCGGCCGAAAAACATGTACGAGTTTGGTCAACCAATCAGATGCGTGCAGACGCAACTGGGTTCCGTGACAGTCAGAAACGACAGTGTCTCTGACGTGTGGTGTCAACGAAAGTTGTCGTCCGTCAAAATCGCACGCCCATCGGCTTCCAAATAATGCAACGTCCAACTCACCCAACGATGGCGCGTCCGTGCCATAGGCACGTGCTTTGCAACCAGGTGAGCTGGATGGTGTGACGCGTGGCAAATATTCGCCGCGTAGCAAGTTTTTAACCAATCAAAATGCCCTTGCACCCTTGGTGGACCTAGACTGGTGGAAACCGATATCTGGTTTCCCTCCGTCAACCACGTCCGTTGGTTTGAGCACCCAGTTTCGATCGGTGCAGTATGTTTCACAGGAACTGAAATATAAAACCAAACAGTTGTGAACGGTCGGGAAGGGTGTGAAACACTTCTGCAATGGAACCTCTTCACAGAGGCTCATCCCCCCCGTTCCTCCCGTTCGAGAGGGGGTAGTCGTCCTCCATTGCCATTTCTCACCTTT